>JAGFNQ010002998.1:136595-202868 GCA_024364735.1 Boesenbergia rotunda | reverse complement strand
ACTAGGGTTTCCTTCACCTAGCTTCACTCGCTAGGACCCGACTTCACTCACCAAGGTTTCCTGCTTAGTCCCCGACCAGGACTTAATCAGAACTTTAACTATTACTCAACCAAACTTAAATTGGTGTCAACACCAAAACAACAATCAGGTCAGACTGCACCAACACTTCCTACAATGTTAGCGTACGCAAGCGGAGACAATAATAACAAAATCAAACAAATGCTAACACGTCACCTTTACGTGATTTGGTGATAAATCTCCTACTCCACGGAAGTCCTCCGGCTAGCTCGCGTAGCTCCTTGTGGGTGGAGAAACCTCGCCACAATCCAGACACCGCTTCTGAGCACAAAGACTACTAATTGACTTTTAACCAAAGCCAATTTCATCAAGAAGTCTCAACCAAAATGAAGCTCTCTTAAATAGAGCCTAAGGCTAAACTAGCCACTGCTAGTCGACTGCCCACAAGGCAGTCGACTGATCCCACAGCAAGAGCTAGCCAACGGCTAACTCAACGGCTAGATTTTTGACTTGATCAATCGACTGGTCTCATACCAGTCGACTGATCTTTCTGTGAGTTCGAGTTCCCCGCTGGCAGTCGACTAATCCATTCCCAATCGACTGCCCAACTTACATATTCACTCTCTCTCACTCCAAAGACCCTCCTTCACGTATGCCTTCAAATCCACTCCCTTGGCTCACCCCTTGAAGTCCTTTTCCACTAGCTGTCGTCCCTCAGATGCGCACGCAAGGCTTCGGCTTGCCTCCATGTCATCCTTCACGTATGTCCTTTGAATTCCACTTCCCCCGGCTTGCCCTTGGAGTCCTCTTCCCTTGGCTCTCGTCCCTCGGATGCATACTTCATGTGTGACTCACCAAGTCCCGCAAACTCAATCACACATATCAAACCACAAAGGTAAACCTAACTTAAACCCTTTGCCCAAACATCTAAACACATGGTCACTCCGGATCATAGATTGCCCCAACACCAACTGTTGGAACTTGGATGGCTAGAGAGGGGGGGTGAATATAGCCAGACACTCAAATCAGCCTCTTAGAACCTCTTCTTCTTCCTGTGATTAGATTAGCAGCGGAAACACAAAACACAGAAAGAAGACAGACAAGGAAAGAAAACAAACTGATGCTAACACAAAGGATTTACAAGGTTCGGGGATAACTTACCCCTACTCCTTGGTATGCCCTTAAGGTGGACGATCCCTTGATCATCGGCAGATCAAGCCCCAGTGAACACCGGATAAGATAGAGCCTCTTTCTCGGTGGAGAAACCTCTCCACAAGCGTCTCAATAGGATACATGATAAGCTCACGAGACTAAGGAGGAACCTCTCACAAGACAGTAGCAAGAAAGCTCAAGAGAGAAGCTATACAAGGAGCTCAACAATCAACAGCGAAACCCACAGCCACACTTGCTTATTTTCCTGTTCCCTTCTTATTGCTGCTCCTCTGCATCAGCTTCAACTTAAGCTCTGCTCTCCATCACAAGCTTCATCAGCATCCACTAAGCCAACCTGAAACCCACTGACCTCCCTGAGCACTCAGTACACTGAAGACCTCCTCTCCAGCTGAGCCTCCGTTAGTCGCCAGCTGCTCCAGTTATCGTTGAAACCTGAGAACGAGAAATAGCCAAACCTGCTCAACGGAAAGCCTCCCATTGACCCTCCTTAAGTGTTTGAATCACCTGCTATCACCTGCACACTTCAACAGAGGCTTAGCAAAGCATATCACAAAGAATCGGCAGCGTATCAGAAAAAGCGTAAAGAAAATAGACGCGATCAGAGCGTCTGACAGTGATTAGAGTGAACCCTGATCGGTCACCAGACCGATCAGAGTTACCCCTGACCGATCAGGCTCCAGCCTGATCGATCTACAATAGGAAACTGGGAAATCGTGGCAGATCAGGATCGGTCACCGGACCGATCCACATGGTTGATGGGATTCCCAGCTCTCGCAGCCAACTCCCCCTGATCGGTCACCAGACCGATCAGGTTGTGTCCTGATCGGTCTGGGGACCGATCAGGGAACTTCCTGACCAATCAGGATCCAACCTGATCGAACATAGAGAGGAGCTCACGACATTTGATCATTCACTAGAACGATCTGAACAGTGTTCCTGATCGGTCACCAGACCGATCAGGAGTCGATTAGTAAGGTTCCCAATCTCACTGTATGCTCCCTGATCGGTCACCAGACCAATCAGACATAGCTGGATCAGTCACCAGATCGATCCATGAGGGAAATTAGTGCCAACTTCCCTGATCAGTCACTAGACCGATCCAGGCAAGGTCAAATCTCCTCTAAGTCACGAGAACAAGCTTCCAACCCTTCTCTGACTCGTTCTTAGTCCCCCGGACCAAGATTTCGTACCCAGTTTCACTCACCGGGACTTCAACCTAGCCCTCCAAGCTATGACCTGGCTTCACTCACCAGGATTTCAACCTAGCTTCACTCACTAGGATTTCCATCACCTAGCTTCACTCACCAGGACCCGGCTTCACTCACCGGGATTTCCATCACCTGGCTTCACTCACCAGGACCCGGCTTCACTCACCGGGATTTCAACCTAGTTTCACTCACTAGGATTTCCATCACCTGGCTTCACTCACCAGGACCCGGCTTCACTCACCGGGATTTCCATCACCTGGCTTCACCCACCAGGACCCGGCTTCACTCACCGGGATTTCCATCACCTGGCTTCACTCACCAGGACCCGGCTTCACTCACCGGGATTTCAACCTAGCTTCACTCACTAGGATTTCCATCACCTAGCCCTCCAAGCTAGGACATTTCACACCTAGCCCTCCAAGCTAGGACTTTTCCACACCTAACCCTCTAGGTTAGGACTTTTCACATGCCAGCGTGCGATCTCCCGATCTACCTGGACTTAATCACAAACTTGAATCAAACTTAAATCCGTGTCAAACACCAAAATAACAACAGGGTCAGACTGCATCAACAATCTCCCCCTTTTTGTTGTTTGACAACCCGATTTAAGTTTAGACATTAATAATCAATTGAAGGCAGTTCAATTATCGTAAGAGAATCAAAATCCTCCCCCTACAAAAACCCTAAACTTAATCAACAATTCTCTCCCCCCCTGTCAAACATCAAAAAGGGGTATGGTTATTAAGTTTAAACATACCTCCCCCTTAAACACGGGTCTCTCCCTAAACCCAAAATAATCAAAGATAAACTTTTGAATTGCATATAAAAGGCATATACCATAAATGTATCATGACAACAATGTATATGCATCATATGACAATAAGTGTGAATTGTGTTGGTGCAGAATGCACCCAAGTCAAACCTGTGTTTTGATAATGGCAACAGAGGACAAAAGTTAAGTCTTACTTGTTTTCTAACAAGTTACTCTAGTGTGCAGAAAAAGTCCTAGCGAAGGACTGCTAGGCACTGGCGAAGGAATGCCAGGGTAAAAAGCCCTAGAGAAGGACTGCTAGGCACTGGCGAAGGAACGACAGAGTCAAAAGCCCTAGCGAAGGACTGCTAGGCGCCAGGCGAAGGACAGCCTGGGACTGAAGCCCTAGCGAAGGAATGCTAGGCACCGGGCGAAGGGCAGCTCGACATCCAAGACCTGACAAAGGACCGTCAGGCAAAAGTCCAACCAGAGGAACGGTTGGCATCAGGTAAATTCTCCCGAGAGGAGTAGGTGAGGACGCGTTCCCCGTCGAGGGAACAGTAGGCGTCGGTTCGACCTAGGGCTCCATTTTGGAGGCCCAAAGTCAGAACCAAGACAGCTAAGGCTGTATAAATAAATATTTTATTACTTTATTATGTTTTGGACTAACCCTGGATGTAGGACCAAAGGAACGAGTGTCTGCAGCTCAGATAGCCTCAAAGGAGTGAGGCAATGGCTGAGTAGGGCGCCCGGAGTGTCCCGGGCGCCTCCAAGTTGGATACAAAACAAGGCAAGTAAAAAAGGCTTCGAACAGCTACTGGGCGGGGCGCCCCCGTGCTCCCGGGCGCCCCCGCTGCTCCCGGGCGCCCCCAGCGTCCCGGGCGCCCCCAGCGTCCCGGGCGCCCCCATGTGCAAGTCTACGAACCAGAAGCTAGCGAAGCGAAGAGTAAAACTTTGACCTGGTCAAGCGGGCGCACCGAGCGTTCCGGGCGCCCCGGTCAAACCCGATCCCGAATGTAAAGGGATCAGACGCTGACCGAGAAATTAACGGATCAACTGCCACGTGGGGGGGCGCCCCCGACGTCCCGGGCGCCCCCAGCCCCTATATAAAGGGCCCTCGACCCCAAGCTTCGAACATCAATTCACTCAATGTCTCAAAGCTCTTCTGCTCTCGCGCCTTGCTCCGGAAACCTTCCAACTCGAGCCGACGACGTCCCGCTGCTCCGAAAAAGTCGATCTACTCCGGACGTCGGTAAAGAAGAGCGTTTTTTTTATTATTATTTACTGCACTTATTTTGTAATCAAATTCTGTAAACTGTTTGCGCCGTATATAGAATTGCCCAAAGTAAACGGTCAACGACCGTGGGCCTTGGAGTAGGAGTCGACACAGGCTCCGAACCAAGTAAAATCGACTATGTCTCTGTGTTGTGATTTGTAAATTCCGCTGCGTACTTGCTCTAAAATTTCCAAAAAATGATTTCCGATATTCACCCCCCCTATCGGTTTTCTCGATCCAACAAGTGGTATCAGAGCAGGGAAGTTCAAACTTGGTGCAACCACCAGTTTGAAAATTTTTTCGAATTTTTATTTCTTTTTCTCATTCGAATTTTTTTTAACCAAAAATTTTTTTTTTAATATTTTATTATCCTTATCCCGTACTATTAATCCAAGACCAAGTCTTGGGATATTTTTTTTGTTAGTTTTCTTTTACAGATCAAATGGTCATACAAGAGGGATTCAGCACCGCCAGACCTCCACTTTTCAGTGGAGAAGACTTTTCTTACTGGAAAAGTCGAATGGAAGTCCACCTGAAAACTCAGGTTGACATGTGGATCATCATCCAGTCCGGACTAGAGATACCCAAAAATGCTGATGGACTTCCTCAAAGCTACACAGAGTGGGACACCGCTCTGAAACGAAAAATCGAAGCCGACGCTAAAGCGACTCAGACTCTTCAATGCAGATTGATGAAAGAGGAGCTGAACCGCGTGGGCCCCTTCAACAGTGCCAAGGAGCTGTGGGCAAAATTGATCGAGCTACACGAAGGGACATCAGATACTCGGATCAGTAAGAGGGATCTGCTCCTGAACAAACTCTATACCATCAAGATGGCCGACAACGAAACGGCAGCCCAGCTCCACGCACGAATCCAAGAGTTGATGAACGGTCTTCACACTATAGGTCACAAGGTTGAAAACCGTGACTTAATAAGGTATGCCTTAAACGCTTTCCCTAGAAACACCTTGTGGGCATCTATGGTAGATGCATACGAGGTCTCAAGGGATCTTTCAAAAATAAAATTAGATGAATTATTTTCCGAACTAGAACTGCATGAACAAACTAACACCAATATAGTCGAGAAAGGTATTGCTTTCGTTGCAGGTAAAACTGGAAGGACAACAAAGAAGAAGCCTGAACCTGAACCCGAGTCTAACTCAGACTCAGACTCAGAAGACGAAGAAGGAGATCAAACTAAGCTGGTCCGACTAGCCCGAAGCTACTACAAGGAGCTGAAGAACCGAACCAACAAACGGAAAATCAGCCGAAGAAAGGACGAACAAGCTGAACCCGCGAATGATAAAAACAAGCCCAACGTAACCTGCTACGAGTGCAAGAAGAAGGACCACTACAAGACAGAATGTCCAAACTTAAAGGAAATCAAAAAGACAAGAAGAAAGAAAGCGCTCCAAGCAACCTAGGACGAATCTTCCTCAGAAGAAGAAGAAGAAGCACCCCAATCAAACCTACTAGCTCTGACCGCCTCAGAAAAAGTCGAGACTGAGTCAGAATCAGAACAGGATGACGGCGAGCTGACCTTTACAGAAGACTGCGAAATTAAGGTAACTGGTTTCAATAGATGTCAATTAAGTGAACTAATTTCATTTCTTTCTCGAGATTTGGCAAAAGCCAAACTCCGAGTCGAATCCCTCCGACAGGAAGTAAAACTCCTGAAAGAGGGAGCTGACTCTAAACCCTTAACCGAGAAGGTTCAGGAAGGAACTCCTACTCAAGTTGAAAAACTTGAAAAGGAGAACTCCTCCCTGAAAACTCAGATTAAGGATCTTAGATCAGCTTTAGAACGATTTACATCTGGTTCCAAGGGTCTTGACATGATCCTTGGAAAATAGAAATCAGTTCTAAATCGATCCGGACTTAGCTATAGAACCAAATCCCGACAAAGATCTTACTTTGCTGTACTGAATCAGTCCAGAGGTAAAATTCAGGCATGGGTACCTAAACTATACCTGAACAAACCAACTGGATCAAATCAGTATTGGATCCCCAAGGACAAGATTCACATCGTGCCTAACCATCACCGTGGCTTTAGTCCAGGGGGAGCCAAACTGAAAACAATATTCATTATTAGATAAGAATTTAATTCGTGATTGCAATTGCTTGATTGATTGTTTATTTAAAATTCCTGCAATTTACCATGCTTAGATTTAGGAATGGTTAGTATAAGGACTGAACAAACTTAACTGAAACTTGACAACATAGTATTGGGTAGAGGTGAGATGATAGTACGCTAGGGAAGCCAATTTGGCGGAACTAGCCGAAGCTACCGATCCAAGACCCAAACTAGTTAGACCAGAAATTTTTCAAAGAATAATTTTGAAAATGAAATTTCATTAAAAGGCTTTGTCAAGGAAAGGGTGGATGATCCCATAAGGCTACGGCCAAAGAAGGCCTAGTGCCTCGCCAAGACCTGGAAGCCAAATTTTGAAATTCAAATTCAAATTATTTTTTGTCAAAATCGAATCTAACACAAAACTTCAGTTATTTGTAGATTTAAATATCTCTTCAAAATTAATTAAGTTTTCAAAAATTTAATTGTTTTCAAAATAAATTTAACTAGTTTTCAAAATTAATTTAAGATAAATAATAATTTTTCAAAATAATTTTACTTATCAAAACCTGTCTCACAAAACCTATAAGGCTAACGTGATTGAAAACCCTAGACTGGGTGAGACAGTAGGATTAAGACTCAATTGGAAATTCTTTTGATGCCTATAGTATGAGATAATCTTGTATTTAAGATCATAGTCAAACCATGGTCAACATAGTCAAACCATGGTCAACATAGTCAAACCATGGTCAAAGCAGTCAAACCACAGTCAAAACAGTCAAATCAATTCCAACCATGGTCAAACCGATTAAACCATGGTCAAAAGATGACAAGACAAAATTTTGTCGTTACCTATATTATTCCGGGCGCCCGGAACCACGCGGGCGCCCCCGCCCATACCTTTTCTTGATAAAAGCCAACTCTGACCTTTAGTCAGGGCGCCCGAAACGATGCGGGCGCCCCCATCACTCTCAATGCAGCAAAAGCTGCAAAGTAGCCTGTATGAGGGCGCCCGGGCTGTCTCGGGCGCCCCCAACCAGCCAAAAGCCACTGCCTTTGGCAACAGCGCTGACCGGGGCGCCCGGAAGCTCCCGGGCGCCCCCATTGACTTGCCTATATAAGGCACCCAAATTCCCCCTCTCTTCCCACACTAAAATCAACCTCCTTCTTCACTTCTTTCTATCCAAGGAGTTCTTGCAAGTCCTCATCCTCAACAATGCCTCCCCGAGCTGCCCAGTATAATTTTATTTTTTATTATTACATTTAAATTTATTTTCTAATGCGATATCCTCATGCTTCTTTTAATTTCCTTAACTTAGAAGACGTCGACCAAACCCGGCCAACCCCGATGCCGAACCAAGTCCTGACCCTAGATTCCCTACCCTTGAATTATGTAATAAATTTGCTCAAACCATTTACAAGCCTATTAAAACAAGCTATCTCAATAGGCATTTCTTTACCCAATCATGCCCCCAGCCATGAATATCATCAACTTCTATCAATTAGATAATCTTGTCTTCTGCACTCATAACATTAATGAATCCTTATGTGCAGAATTTTACAACAACATAATTCGACAAGATAATCTTATGTTTTACACTACTGTCCAAGGGATACCTCTGTCTATATCCCCTACTTTGTTGAATCGATTCCTTGGACTGCGACCCTCTCAGTCCACATTTTGCTGCTATCCACCTAGGACCCCTCCATTTGATCCTCCCTACTCTCACATTACCTTAAATACCATCCACTCCTATTTTTATAGGGAAGGACTACCCGCAAATAGACGATTCCAAGCTGTTGAACTTCAGGCACAGGACTATGCCTTGTACAGAGTCCTGGTCCGCTGTATCTTACCACTCTCTACTAGAGATCTCGTGACCATTCGACCCTTTGATGCATTCCTTCTGTATGCCCTAGTCCATCACCTTGATATAGACATTGGCCTACACATGTTTCATACTATTCTACATGCGTCCAATGTCAACACCCAAGGACGAGTACGCACTCCATACTGTCACATCATCACTTCTCTCCTTCATCACCACGGTCGTGACATAACCGTGGGTGAAATAACCGCTATGACCGACTTTGACGAAATAGGATTTAGGAACTTCTCATTAGTGGGTCTAGAAGTATCGGCCACCGGGGTTCTGAGTTGGAGACGACAGCAGGCCGGGGCTCCGATTGGTTCAGACGAGGAGGTTGAGGTTGACGTTGGGGATCTGGCAGCAGCAGCCCGGGCACACATCGACGAGCCCGCTCCACCGACACTCTACCAGAGAGTGACACATTTAGAGACACAGGTTCAGAGTCTCCGAGAGGAGGTCGAAGCCTATCATATAGAGCAGATGGACGCTCGTCGAGCCGATCGAGAAGTGGCTGATGCACGATTCATTGAAATGATGGCACGATTCGATTCATGACAGCCTGGCCCATCTGATCATCCCGATCCCTCATCCTAGATTTGATTAGTATTGTACTAGTACCTATTTGACTGCCCCTACTCAGTAGGGTTGACTTGTGTTTGACTGTATGACTGTGTTGAACCTTGAGTACCTGCTTTATTCTATGTTGACTAGCTTATAATTACTGGTTTCTTGTCAATTCGGCAGTTAGGATTGTGCTCTGTAGAATAGATTAACTTTATTTTTTTTCTGCTCTACTTGATTTAAAAATTTGTTTCTAAAAGTAGAATTTGAAAAACTGTTTTACTTAATTTCAAAATCAGCTTTTATTTTCGACTTAGTTTTATTCTTATTTCAAAACTACCCCCTTTCAAAACTAGGTTTTTTCGAAAATGGACTTAGCCTAGGCCCTAACCCTAGAACTGCATGCACCTATAGACTTAGAAGCCAGCATCTCACAAGCACCTTAGGGTACTTTTGATTAATAACCTAGAAAGGGTTGAGATGCTTAGGTCTTTGCCTTAATTCAAGATGCTTTAAGTCAGTGCATCTGCAGCAATTAGGGCACTAAATACAACTTACACAGCAATCAAATTGAGTGTCAAGTTTAGAAAATCTAACTTGAACAGAAACACTTAACTTGACTAACCCTAGCAAAAACTACTGTTTCTAACAGTTAGTAAGTAGCTAATTGGGTTAGACAGGTCCCTACAGAGAAAATTGACTGATTTAGTTTAAGTCTAATTATGAATTGGTTCAGTACAGCAAAATCTTACTTATTTCCTTTATGCAATCTTATTTCTGCTATATTTATCTGTTTTGATATATGGCAAAGGGGGAGAGATAGGAAAGGAGAGAGTAAAATTAATTTTCTTTATTCAAAAAAGTTTTCAAAAATTTTCTTATCCATTATTCAAAAAAATTTCAAAAATTTTCTTATCCATTATTCAAAAAAAAGTTTTCAAAAATTTTCTTATCCATTATTCAAAAAAAAGTTTTCAAAAATTTTCTTATCTTTTATTCAAGAAGTTGTCAAAAATTTTCTTATCCTTTATTCAAAAATTTTCAAAAATACTTAAGCTTTTCAAAATTGACTAAAGTACTAAAGTTCTTAAAGCTTTCAAAATTTTTACTTAAGCTTTCAAAATTTTGCTAAGTACTCAAGCCCTTCAAAATTTTCTTACTTAAGCTTGTCAAAATTTTTTTAACTTCTATAAGTACTTTAAGCTTAAGTTTTTCAAAACTGTATAAGTACAATGTTACTAAGTACTTAGGCTTTTCAAATTTATTAAGTACTTAAAGTTTTCCAAATGTACTTTATTTATTAAGTACTTAAGTTTTCCAAACGTACTAAAGTGTTTCAAAGTTTACTAAGTACTTAAGCTAACACTTTCAAAACTTTTGAGTACATTAAAACTTAAAGCTTCAAACTTTTTAAGTACTCTAAAGTCATGCTTCAAAAACTCTCCTATGTACTTTTAACTTAAGTTATTTAAAGATTTCTAAGTACCTAAAATTTAAAGTTTTCAAAGTACAAGTAAAGTTTTTTTAACCCCACGAATTTTTGAAAAATCTAGGGGGAGATTCCTTCCAGGGGAGGGAACAAAATTTAACCTTTTCATGCTTGCTTAAACTTAACTTTTTGAACTAGGGTTGCCATAAATCAAAAAGGGGGAGATTGTTGGTGCAGAATGCACCCAAGTCAAACCTGTGTTTTGATAATGACAACAGAGGTCAAAAGTTAAGTCTTACTTATTTTCTAACAAGTTACTCTAGTGTGCAAGAAAAGTCCTAGCGAAGGATTGCTAGTCACTGGCGAAGGAATGCCAGGGTAAAAAGCCCTAGCGAAGGACTGCTAGGCGCCAGGCGAAGGACAGCCTGGGACTGAAGCCCTAGCGAAGGAATGTTAGGCACCGGGCGAAGGGCAGCTCGACATCCAAGACCTGACAAAGGACCGTCAGGCAAAAGTCCAACCAGAGGAACGGTTGGCATCAGATAAATTCTCCCAAGAGGAGTAGGTGAGGACGCGTTCCCCGTCGAGGGAACAGTAGGCGTCGGTTCGACCTAGGGCTCCATTTTGGAGGCCCAAAGTCAGAACCAAGACAGCTAAGGCTGTATAAACAAATATTTTATTACTTTATTGTGTTTTGGACTAACCCTGGATGCAGGACCAAAGGAACGAGTGTCTGCAGCTCAGATAGCCTTAAAGGAGTGAGGCAATGGTTGAGTAGGGCGCCCGGAGTGTCCCGGGCGCCCCCAAGGTGCATACAAAACAAGGCAAGTAAAAAAGGCTTCGAACAGCTACTGGGCGGGGCGCCCCCAGCATCCCGGGCGCCCCCATGTGCAAGTCTACGAACCAGAAGCTAGCGAAGCGAAGGGTAAAACTTTGACCTGGTCAAGCGGGCGCCCCGAGCGTTCCGAGCGCCCCGGTCAAACCCGATCCCGAATGTAAAGGGATCAGACGCTGATCGAGAAATTGACGGATCAACTGCCACGTGGGGGGGCGCCCCCCACCTTCCTGGGCGCCCCCAGGCCCTATATAAAGGGCCCTCGACCCCAAGCTTCGAACATCAATTCACTCAACGTCTCAAAGCTCTTCTGCTCTCGCGCCTTGCTCCGGAAACCTTCCAACTCGAGCCGACGACGTCCCGCTGCTCCGAAAAAGTCGATCTACTCCAGACGTCGATAAAGAAGAGCGTTTTTTTATTATTATTTACTGCACTTATTTTGTAATCAAATTCTGTAAACTGTTTGCGCCGTATATAGAATTGCCCAAAGTAAACGGTCAACGACCGTGGGCCTTGGAGTAGGAGTCGACACAGGCTCCGAACCAAGTAAAATCGACTGTGTCTCTCTGTTGTGATTTGTAAATTCCGCTGCGTACTTGCTCTAAAATTTCCGAAAAATGATTTCCGATATTCACCCCCCCCCCTCTATCGGTTTTCTCGATCCAACAAATTGTACATGAAAACATATACAGAATTATATCATGGTCAAACATGTATATGTTTCATATGACAAGTAAGGAATGCAGCTGTATCGGACATATAATCCTGACTGGTCTCCGTGACCGATCAGGTTCGTTGATTATTTGATACAGAAGTATTTCTTGTTAGTCTAGGGAGCGATCAGATTTCAGAAAAATTTCTGAAACTCTGATACGTTCCTGATCAGACTGCATTAACAATTTGCATTCCAAAATAAGGGTGTAGACTCCATTGATGTTCGTCATTCTAGAAACATTTCTGAAACACGACATTACGAACAATAGTCATGACTCAACAAACCCTTTCTTATGAATTTGAACATTCCAACATAGGTTTGTATCAAATGTGTTTGTATCAAAATGATCAGGTAATCTGATACAACTTGATGAAATGGGATCGGACTGATGAGTAGTCTGATACCTCTGATCAGTGTTGATCTGATCGGTTATTGGACTGATTAGTATGATTCCTGATCGGTCACTAGACCGATCAGGGTGAGTCTTGATCGATCGGTGGACCGATCAGGTTCGACACAAACTGTTTTCTGAACCTGATCAGTTTCAGAAATAGATTTGTTTCAACCCTTAACCATTCCCAAACCCTAATTCAATTAGTTTTAATCCATTTGTTCCTAAGGGTTCCCTCAATCAAAATACATTTCTTCAAACAATTATCAATATATGATACTAATATCAAATTTCCAAAACATGATCTGATTTCATGATACAAACAAAAATATGATCAAATTTTCAAAAACATGCTTGTATCAAGTTAGTATCAAGCTATGATCAATTTCTAAGTTCTGATCAGTTTAATGTATGTTTATAACATGCTTGCTCCACCTAGTTGAAATTAAATTTGTATCAACTCCATAATCCTAATTCCCCATTCAGATTCAAGTATCTTTATGAAACACCAAAAGCATATTTGTATAAATTTCAATGAATGTTCAATTATGTTCTAAGCATGATCATGTTCATTCCAACAATTTTGATAATCCAATCTACCTTGATAATTAGATTTTATAGCAAATCATGTAACTCGAGTGCTGAATTTTGAAACATCATAAACTATGTGTTCATCTTGTTCTTAAACAAAAATTTACATGCAATAGACTAATGTTACCAACACATACAGTAAATCATGGCATACTTGATCATGTTCACCAAACAAAATACCTTAAGCAACACCTAAGCCTAAACCTTAAGCTCATGTTCTTTGTTTGGTGATGCCTTATTAGTACAAACTATGTGTTAATCCTCGTTCTTTAGCATGCATTCATGTTTGTATAACATATACCAGAATATGGACTCCTTAGGCTTGACATAAGGCATATTATAAGCCATGAATTGCAGAAAAACATAAATTGCAACAATAAACCTAATTATCCTAAACAATTCATTGTAAAAATAAGTTATGTGTCAACCTAAACCATTCATGTGAGTTTGAGGAAATGGTGAGCACATTCCTAACTAGGAATGACCATGTTTTGGAGCACCAAATATCAACCACCCATGTTGATAGATGCTCCCCCTCAATCAAAGCTATACAATTCTAAAGATAGAGGTTTTAGGTACCCAAATTTTGGGACCTAATGCATCAACAATGAAGGACTTAGGCACCCATGCCTTAGTCACTTTCTTCCTAACCTTTTGAACCATAGACTTATTTTGTGATCCAAAATGTGTTCTAGACATTAGTGATATGACACTAGGTTCTTTAGGTTGGTAACCCAAACCAACCTTGTTGTAAGCCGCCTTTTGTGAGTTTAAGATCATATCTAGGGTTTTCGTACTTGTTGAAAATTTCTCAAGAATATTCTTGAGGTTTTCAATTTCACCCTTCAAGCCCTTATTTTCATTCTCAAGATTTTTAACATGCAAGTTGTAACGACCCGGAAAATTTTCTTAATATTTTCTTTAAAATATTAAGCATGTCTAGATAATTTTCCGAAGGGCCTAGAAATATTAGTACGAACCTTAGCCTAGAAACCCATGGTTTTCTCATTTAAATTGGGAAACTAAGTATTAATGGGCCTTATATGGGCTTTCTAGTGCCATTATTATGGGTGGATTTTAGGTAGAATTTAATATAAAAATAGATAGATTTTAATGAGAAATATTAATATAATTATGGGGGAATTTTTAAGGTAATTTCGAAATAATAGGAAATAAAATAAAAATAAAATAGGAAATTAGTGCATGCACCAAGGATTGAACCTTGGACCTCTTGTACAACCAAGCATGCACTAACCAATTCACCTAGCAAGGGAGTGCTATGAGGGAATGAAGTGAATCTTGGTGAAGGCTTGGGAGAAATGAAGAGTCATCAAGGGAAGAGACACCATGACTCTTCACTTACCCCCTTTAATGTAGATTAAAGGTATAAGAGGGAAGTTACCTTTCATTTCTCTCATTCCATCAAGTCATTTGTTTTCTCCTCTTCTTCCTCCCCTCCTAGACGAAACCTCCAAGCTCCCTTCTCCCTTGAGAAAAGTTCACATAAGCCTCCATTTTGAAGATCTAGGGTCTCTTCCAAGGCTACAAGAGCAAGGAGAGTTCAAGTGTCAAAGGGATTACAAGTTCCTTCTCCTTTAAGGTCTAAAAACCAAAGGTAACCCAAGGTAAAACCCTCTCACCTGTGGTATGATAGTTTTTCAAGTTTTTGTCATGATCAAAGTTTCTATTGGCATGATATGTTGAAAAATCCATGATTAGGGTTCGGCCAAGCCTTGTTTGGGGCTAGAAATCATGTTAAAGACTTCCTTTATGTTTTCAAATGGTTTCTCATGATAGGTTAAACCTAAAAGTATGATTGTGGAGGTTTGGATGCACCCTAAGAACCCCTTAGGGTTTTGGCCACCTTCAAGTATAGGGTTAGATTTAATCTTCAACTCTCCAAGTATGCTTAGTATGTCTTGCTATGATATAGTATGGATGAAAATAGTGACTTATATGAATTTTCTATTGGCTTGTTACCCTTATAGGTTTCGGCCAAATCATGTACTAGGGCTAAGGCTTAGTGTTAAGTCCAATCAAGGGTTCAATTGGTCTTCCATGGCATGATATGCAAGATATAGGATGTTAATCTCAACCTAGGCAAATTTTCTATGGATTTATACCTCCTTCAAGTTTCGGCCAAGACCCAAACCTAGGGTTTGGATTGGGTTAAGATCTCAAGGATGCATGTTTCTAAGTTACCATGATGCTAGTAAGTAGTTAAGTATGAAGCAAGGATCTTTATGTTACAAAAATCTTAGTTATGTGTGGTATAATATGATTTTTGTATGTTAGATTTTGGGTGATGCTTTACTCATGAACATCTAGATTATATGCCATGAATATATGTAATTGATGTAGGATGTAAGTTATGATAGATAGAATGATGCATGTATAATGATAAATGTTTATAATAGATTTATGGTTTATGAAGGTATATGCATGTTTTAAGGTGAATGCCATGAACCCTAGTAGTATGTGTCATGTTTATATGTAGCTTACCATCCATGCTTTATGACGAATACTAGGACTATGTATGCTAGATGAAATGTATCATGTATGAAGTACATGTTTATTTATGTGTTATGATCATGCCAGTTTTACGAACCAAGATAATGTTTATGGCTAAAAAACATGATTATGCATGTATGTCATATTATATGAATAAAGAATGATAAGTATGAATGAAGGTGATGGTTATGCCTTAAATATGAATGATAAGTATGAATGAAGAAGGCATAACGATGATATGAAATAAGTATGAATGATAAGTATGAATGACAAGTATGAATGATGATGCATGCATATTTATTTTTATGAATGAGGCTTGTACCGGACCGAAGTAAGGGTCCAAGGGATGGGCACCTTAAGAACGCCCCTGTTCTGGACTACCAAAGCTGTCCACGGTTCTGGCACTACCGAAGTTGTGCAACAGGGATGGGCACCTTAAGAACGCCCCGGTTCTAGGACTACCGACTATGCTGTCCTTACCCTAGTAGGTCGAGGCTAGCTACCTCGTATTTACTTAGGGATGCGCGCTATGATGTATGTATGTGGTACAAGCCGGGGACCCCAATGATGTTATATTTATGTTAAGCATTTAAAAGTATGATTTTAAAATTAAGCATCCTTATGTAGTACATGCATTTGACTCATGCATACATCCAGGTTGTGCATCGCGCCAGGGTAAGTACATTTTATTCTTATGCCATGAAGAAGTATGTTTTATGTTCATGTATGCTAAGAATTATGCCATGATAAGTATGTCTTATGTTCATGTATGCTAAGAATTATGCTATGATAAGTATGTCTTATGTTCATGTATGCTAAGAATTATGTTATGATAAGTATGTCTCATGATGTTCATGTATGCTAAGAATTATGCTATGATAAGTATGTCTTATGTTCATATATGATAAGAATTATGACATGTATAAGTATGTTTCATGTTCACGTATGTATGTTTCATGTTCATGTATGTTAAGATTTATGTCATGCTAAGTAGGTTGTAGATCTATGGTGATGTTAAGAATCATGCTATGTTAGTTGTTCATATGCTTATGACTTATGCCATGACTATGCTTATGTTTATGTTCGAAGTTATGTTATATCAGATACTTGATATGTTTATGTTTAAGCAACGTATGGTTTTAGTGAGTATGAAAGGGTTTTGCTAAGCCTATGTGCTTATAGTTTTATTTTTCCTCGTACCGCAGAACAAGCAAGAGGCTATTAAGGGAAGCCGCAGGAGAGGCAGAAGCATGTGTGTGTGTGACAGTGACTTGGCAGAAGGATTCCTCTTATTTACATATGTCGCATGTCTTGGGTTTTGGAAACGCCTCCTTAGATTTTATGTTACGTTTATAATGGTTATGCTTGATGAATGACTTAAGACTCATGATGCTATGTTTATGGATAAGTCACTTACTACTTATGATGATGATGAATAAGTTATGGAACGGTTAGGTCATGATGCTATGCATGTAAGTTTATGAATGACAAGTTTAGGCATGCATAGATGTTTCATGTATTAGTTGCATGGTTAAAAGCATGTTTAGAAAAAAAAAAGATTCCGCTGCATTAAGATGTTCTCTAAGTCCATGTATATTTAGCGTAACAACGTCTTTCTCGCCACATCATAAGGTGGGGGAAAAGGCGGGCGTTACACAAGTCATCCATTACCTCATCCTTAGAGGTTTTTAATTCCTCTACTTCTAATCTTAAAGATTTAACTTTGGTTTCTTAAGCATATTTGTCAAGCAAGCTATTGTCCTATAGCACTTATCTAGCTCGGGAGAGATTACCTCTTCATCATCCGAAGATGATGAAGGCGTGGTTGAGGAGCTTGATTCGTCTCCACTCTCCTCTTCATTTGAATCCTCTATGGTCATGAGGGCACGGTGATGAGTGTACTTCTCCTCCTCTTCTTCGGATGAACTAGAGGAAGATTCATCTCATGTGGCCCTCAAGGCTTTCTTTTTCTTTTTTGATTTATCCTTCTTCTTCTTAAACTTTGGACATTCATCCTTTTAATGCCCTTTCTTGCTACACTCATAACAAGTAACATTAGACTTATCAAGTTTAATTTCACTCGGGTTACCTTTACCCTTGAAGCGTCGGCTCTTCCTCATCATTCTTCTAACAAAATTGGTCATCTCAGAGGAAGAGGACCCACTGCCATTCTCCTCGGACTCGAATGAGGATGAAGATGAAGAGACTTCCTTCTCCTTCTTCTTCCCCTTCTTCTTCTTCTTGTTGTCACTTGCCACTAAAGCAATACCTTTCTCTTTTGAACTTTTGTTAGAGATCTCATGTAGTTCCATTTCACAAAATAGATCTTCTAACATAACAAAAGATAAATCCTTGGACACCTTGTAAGCATCCACCATGGATGACCACAAGGCATTCCTAGGAAAAGCTTTGAGGACATACCTTATAAGATTTCGGTTCTCTACCTTCTCATTAATAGAGTGGAGATCGTTGAGGATTTCTTTGAATCGTCCATGGAGTATACTTACAGTTTCATTCTCTTCCATGGACAGATTTTGGAGTTGGCTGAGAAGGAGGTCCTTCTTGGTAGTCCAAGTGTCTTGAGTGCCTTCATGGAGCTCAATAATCTTGCTCCATAGGTCTTTCGCACTTGTGAAGGGGCCAACCTTGATTAGTTGGTCCTTGGTCAACCCGCATTGCAAAGTTACCACCGCTTTCGCATCGGCGTCACCTTTCCGGATTTGATCTGCCGACCAACTTGAGAAGTCCATCTCTTTTCCCTCAGCATCTTTAGGAGTGGAAAAACCTTCCTTGACAGCAAACCACATGCTGAGGTTGGTTTTGAGGTAAAACTTCATCTTCGACCTCCAATATGGAAAATCAAAGTCGTCGAAGAGTGGAGGTCGGCTGGTGCTAAACCCTTGTCTTCCCATGGCTATCTTTGTTAGCTCTTGGATGTTAAGCCGTTGAAGTAGAGAACCTTGCTCTGACACCACTTATTGGAACTTGGATGGCTAGAGAGGGGGGGTGAATATAGCCAGACACTCACATCAGCCTCTTAGAACCTCTTCTTCTTCCTGTGATCAGATTAGCAACGGAAACACAAAACACAGAAAGAAGATAGACAAGGAAAGAAAACAAACCGACGCTAACACAAAGGATTTACAAGGTTCGGGGATAACTTGCCCCTACTTCTTGGCGTGCCCTTAAGGTGGGCGATCCCTTGATCGTTGGCAGATCAAGCCCCGGTGAACACCGGATAAGATAGAGTCTCCTTCTTGGTGTAGAAACCTCTCCACAAGCGTCTCAATAGGATACAAGATAAGCTCACAAAACTAAAGAGGAACCTCTCACAAAACAGTAGCAAGAACGCACAAGAGAGAAGCTATACAAGGAGCTCAACAATCAACAGCGAAACCCACAGCCACACTTGCTTGTTTTCCTGTTCCCTTCTTATTGCCGCTCCTCTGCATCAGCTTCAACTTAAGCTCTGCTCTCCATCGCAAGCTTCATCAGCATCCACTGAGCCAGCCTGACCCCACTGACCTCCCTAAGTACTCAGTACATTGAAGACCTCCTCTCCAGCTGAGCCTCCGTCAGTCGCCAGCTGCTCCAGTTGTCGTTGAAACCTGAGAACGAGAAACAACCAAACCTGCTCAACGGAAAGCCTCCCATTGACCCTCCTTGAGTGTTTGAATCACCTGCACACTTCAACAGAGGCTTAGCAAAGCATATCACAAAGAATCGGCAGTGTATCACAAAAAGCGCAAAGAAAACAGACGCGATCAGAGCGTCTCACAGTGATCAGAGTGAACTCTAATCGGTCACCAGACCGATCAGAGTTACCCCTGACCGATCAGGCTCCAGCCTGATCGATCTACAGTAGGAAACTGGGAAATTACGGCAGATCAGGATCGATCACCGGACCGATCCACATGGTTGATGGGATTCCCAGCTCTCGCAGCCAACTCCCCCTAATCGGTCACCAGACCGATCAGGTTGTGTTTTGATC
This sequence comes from Boesenbergia rotunda, assembly GCA_024364735.1. Lineage (NCBI taxonomy): Eukaryota > Viridiplantae > Streptophyta > Magnoliopsida > Zingiberales > Zingiberaceae > Boesenbergia > Boesenbergia rotunda. The sequence continues at coordinate 183,477 of JAGFNQ010002998.1, read as the reverse complement.
AGTCTGGGGACCGATCAGGGAACTTCCTGACCAATCAGGATCCAACCTGATCGTACATAGAGAGGAGCTCGCGACATTTGATCGTTCACCAGAACGATCTGAACAGTGTTCCTGATCGGTCACCAGACCGATCAGGAGTCGATCAGTAAGGTTCCGAATCTCACTGTATGCTCCCTAATCGGTCACCAAACCGATCAGACATAGCTGGATTGGTCACCAGATCGATCCACGAGGGAACTTCGTGCCAACTTCCCTGATCGGTCACCAGACCGATCCGGGCAAGGTTAAATCTCCTCTAAGTCACGAGAACAAGCTTTCAGCCCTTCTTTGACTCGTTCTTAGTCCCCCGGACCAAGACTCCGTGCCGAGTTTCACTCACCGGGACTTCAACCTAGCCCTCCAAGCTAGGACCTAACCCTCCAAGCCAGGGTTTCATCCAACCTAGCCCTCCAAGCTAGGACCTGGCTTCACTCACCAGGATTTAAACCTAGCTTCACTCACTAGGATTTTCATCACCTGGCTTCACTCACCAAGACCCAACTTCACTCACTGGGATTTCAACCTAGTTTCACTCACTAGGATTTCCATCACCTGGCTTCACTCACCCGGACCCGGCTTCACTCATCGGGATTTCCATCCCCTGGCTTCACCCACCAGGACCCGACTTCACTCATCGGGATTTCCATCACCTGGCTTCACTCACCAGGACCCGGCTTCACTCACCGGGATTTCAACCTAGCTTCACTCACTAGGATTTCCATCACCTAGCCCTCCAAGCTAGGACTTTTCACACCTAGCCCTCCAAGCTAGGACTTTTCCACACCTAACCCTCCATGTTAGGACTTTTCACATGCCAGCATGCGATCTCCCGATCCACCTGGACTTAATCACAAACTTGAATCAACCTTAAATCCGTGTCAAACACCAAAATAACAATCAGAGTAAGACTACATCAACACCAACATCATCCTAATAGACTCTAACTGAGCTACCGGTGCATAAGTTTCATCATAGTCCAACTCTTCGACTTGATTAAAGCCTCTAGCAACAAATCTAGCTTTATTTCTCACAACCATTCCCTTATCGTCAAGTTTGTTCCCAAAAATTCACTTTGTATCAATAATTGATTTTCCTTTGGATCTAGGAACTAACTCCCAAATTTGACTTCTCTCAAATTGAGATAATTCATCTTGCATTGCCAAAATCCAATCAGAATCAAGCAACGCATCATCTATGGCTTTTGGCTCAATTTGTGAGATTAGAGCTACTTGACTCCCTTCATTTCGAAAATAAGATCGAGTTTGTACCCCATGTGTAATATCACCCACTACTTGCTCCAAAGGATGATTTGCACTTGTCCTCGTGGGTCTTTGTTCTTGAGTTGTAGTGATTATATTCTCAAAGTGGTAACTCAACAATACCTTCCGTTTCACTTTCTTCTTTCTCAAGATTATTTTCCTCTTCTAACGTCAATTTCTCTAATTCAAATTGTATTTCCTCCTCTATTGTTTTATTAGAACTTAAGCTTGGATTTTCTTCAAAAACCACATTTAAAGACTCTTCAACTATTTTGGATCTCTTGTTGTAAACTCTATAGGCTTTGCTATGAGTGGAATACCCTACAAGAATATCTTCGTCCACCTTGGCAGAAAATTTTCCTAAGTGATCTTTGGTGTTTAAAATATATACTTTACATCCAAACACTCTAAGATATTTTATTGTGGGGGGTTTACCAAATCACAACTCATGAAGTGTTTTGTTCAAAAACCTATGTATTAAAGTCCTATTTTGCACATAACATGTCGTATTAATTGCTTCAGCCGATAGATAACTACAAAGTGAGTATTCATTTAATATACTCCTAGCGGCCTCTTATAAGACTCTATTCTTTCTCTCAATAACCCCATTTTGTTGTGGTGTTCTAAGGGTAGAGAATTCATGCTTATATCCATTTTGTGAGCAAAAGTTTTCAAATCTTTCATTTTCAAATTCACCTCCATGATCACTCCTTAATCTATTGATTTTCAAATTTTTCTCATTTTCTACTCTTCTACAAAAAGCAATCAATGTTTCTAAGGTATGATCCTTATGCTTCAAGAAAAACACCTAAGTATATCTAGTGAAATCATTTATCAAGACTAAACAGTATTTACTATCATTCAAGGAAACATGTTTACTACTATCAAACAAATCCATATGCAATAGTTCCAATGCGGTAGACGTACTTAAATTCGTTTTACCTTTGTGGGTAGCCTTGGTTTGCTTACCCATTTGACATGCGTCACATAGTTTGTTCTTTTGAAACTTCAATTTTGGCAATCCTTGCACCAACCCGTTCTTTGATAGTCTTTTGATGTATCTCATGTTGGTGTGAGCAAGTCTCCAATGTCAAAGCCAAGTCTCTTCCTCTTATACATGAAACACTTAATTAACATATTAGTAGTACCAAATAGTTCAACTTGGTAAATATTTTCCTTTCTATGACCAATAAGCATGATAGTGTTTAGTTCACTATGCTTAATTAGACATTGAGATGAGTCAAACTCAACTTTATATCCTGAGTCACATAGTTGACTAACACTAAGAAGATTGAAAGTCATACCTTTCACTAATAGAACATTCCTAATTATAAATTGTTCAGAAATTTTAGTATCTCCTATTCCAATAACTTTCAGTTCACCGCTATTACCAAAGAAAACGGTACCTTTATTTTTGTTCTTGAGTGATTAAAATTTCGATGAGTCTCCCATCATGTGCCTAGAGTATCCACTATCAATAAATCATGTTGTTAGATGCTCCCCCTTGATGCATGCCTGTTCAAATGTGATGAACTAAGGCTGCGTTTGGTAGGGTGTAATCCACCCTGTAATGTAATCAAGATTACATTACAAGTTGGATTCCTTTGTTTGGAATAACTTTAAAATTGTAATGTAATGTAATCTCAATTATAAAAGAGGTTGATGATTTGTAATCTGGATTACAAAACAAAACCTCCGTAATCTGGATTACATTACAGCTTGTAAAGTCGTCGGCCGGGCGACGATGATCGTCGGTCGCAAGCGGTTCGCCGACTGCCGCCAGCCGCCGGCGGTCATCGGTCATCGGCGGCGGTCGCCGGTCACCGACGGCGGTCGCCGGTCATCGGCGGCGGTCGCCGGCCAGTCGATGGTCACTGGCCGGTCGGCGACGGTCGTCGGTCGTCAATCTTGATTACATTACAGGATGGATTACCCCTCACCAAACAAAGGAATCCAACTTGTAATAGTTATCAAAGATTACATACAACTCATTACCAAACATAACAATGTAATCAAGATTACATTACATTACATTACAAACTTGATTACATTACAGACCCGATTACATTACCCCCTACCAAACGTAGCCTAAATGCTTTGGTACCCAAATGTTGGGTCCAATAGCATCTATAACATATTGCTTGGGTACCCAAGCTTGTACAGTTTTTGTTGATGCAGTCTGACCCTGATTGTTGTTTTGGTGTTGACATCGATTTTAGTTTTGGTTGATGATTATGATTATGATTGGGTTTAAGTCCTGGTCGTGGACTAGGCATACCTAGTGGGACTAGGTTTGATGAAATCCTAACTTGGAGAGTTAGGTGTGAGGAAATCCTAACCTAGAGGGTTAGGTGTGGAAAATCCTAGCTTGGGGGGCTAGGTATGGAAAAGTCCTAACCTGGAGGGTTAGGTGTGAAAAATCCTAGCTTGGAGGGTTAGGTGTGGAAAGTCCTAACTTGGAAGGTTAGGTGAAAAGTCCTAGCTTGGAAGGCTAGGTGAAAAGTCCTAATTTGGAGGGTTAGGTGAAAAGTCCCAACTTGGAGGGTTAGGTGTGAAAAATCCTAACTTGGAGGGCTAGGTGTGGAAAGTCTTAACTTGGAAGGTTGGGTGAAAAGTCCTAGCTTGGAAGGCTAGGTGAAAAGTCCTAACTTGGAGGGTTAGGTGAAAAGTCCCAACTTGGAGGGTTAGGTGTGAAAAATCCTAACTTGGAGGGGTAGGTGTAGAAAAGTCATAACTTGGAAGGTTGGGTGAAAAGTCCTAGCTTGAAGGGCTAGGTGAAAAGTCCTAACTTGGAGGGTTAGGTGAAAAGTCCCAACTTGGAGGGTTAGGTGAAAAGTCCTAGCTTGGAGGGCTAGGTTAGATGAAATCCTAGCTTGGAGGGCTAGGTTGGAGCCCCTGGATCGGTCTAGTGACCGATCAGGGAGGTTGGCACGATACTCCTTCATGGATCGATCTGGTGACCGATCGAGCAATGACTGATTGGTCTGGTGACCGATCAGGGAATATGTGTTTCACTCACTGCACGGCTCTTGATCGGTCTGGCGACCGATCAGGGAGCCCACAAGTGGGTTGAGTTCCCCTGCTACTCTGCTCCTGATCGGACCGGTGACCGATCAGAGAGCATCCAGTAGGTTTTGGCAAACCTACTGATCGGCTCCTGATCGGTTTGGTAACCGATCAGGGAGAAATCGTGACCGATCAGACTGAACGATCAACTGTCGCGAGGTTTCTCACCCTGACCGATCAGGTTGGAGCCTGATCGGTCTGGGATCAGCCTGATCGGTCTGGTGACCGATCAGCTAGTGGATTCCGGGCGGGATTGTGGCAAGCTGATTTCCGAATCGGTTTGGTGACCGATCTAGTGACCGGTCAGGGTGACCGATCATACGAGCTTGCGATCCCAAGTTTCTCACTGTGGACCGATCAGGTTGGAGCCTGATCGGTCTGGGATAGTCCTGATCGGTCCGATGACCGATCACTTTAATTCAAACGCGCTGTTAGACGCTCTGATCGCGCCTGCTTTCACTAATACGCTACTGATGTCACCTTGATCTTCTCTGCTATGACTGATATAAGCTTGATTTCATTTGCTAAACCTCTGATTGAGTGTACAGGTGACAGGGATGGATTCAAACACTCAAGGAGAGTCAATGGAGGCCTTTCCTTGGAGCAGGTTTGTCCATTTGCCATCTCAGGTTGCAACGGGCGCTGGCTGCTGACTGGAGCTGCTGACTAGAGCTAGTCTGAGGGACGCTCAGGGAGTCCAGGAGAGCTCAGTGGTAGGCTGGGTGTTGCAGGTGAGCAGCTGGAGGCTGCAGTGAGATGGCGGTGACCAGGTGATCAGAGAGCTGAGACTTAAGGCTTGGTGGCAAACAAGTCTCAGTAACGAAGTTCTCCACGTTGTGTTTGTGCTTGTGCTCGTGCAATCTGTTCCATTATCTTGAGCAAGCAACTGCAATCTTTGAAGCAACCATCTGTTACTTGAGCATTGGGAAGAAGAGTCAGAAGGCTTAGCGAGTCCATCAGTGAGAAGACACGAAGAAGGGGATTCTTGCGTGAGATCTGCGCTGAGTGGAGCTCGGGAGAAGTTTGTCTGAGTTCTTGCTGTCCTAAGTGCTAAGTAAGATCTTTCTTGTGTTTCATTGTGCTTAAAACACTATCTTTGTTGAAACGCTGTGGAGAGGTTACTCCACCGAGAAGGAGGTTGCTTACTATCCGGATTTTTTCGGGGCTTGATCTGCCGACGATCAAGGGATCGCCCACCTTACGGGCACGCCAAGGAGTAGGGGCAAGTTATCCCCGAACCTTATAAATCCTCTTGTTAGCGTTCTTGTTCTTGTGATTAACTTAAGGTTTAGATTACTGCATACTCTGTTTTATTGCTTCCGTTGTGCTACTAAACCTTTGAGTCGTAGAAATTGAAAAGAGCCAAAGTTTAAGTGTCTGGCTACATTCACCCCCCTCTAGCCATCCAAGGTCCAACAGTTTTAGCCTTTGAAACATGATTTCTACTAACAAGAGACATAAAGTTAACTTCCTCATCCTTTGATTTATACCCTAATCCTGCCTTATTATAAACTGTCCGTTGACTTCCTAATATCATGTCCAAATATTTAGAGCTTGAGGTAAATTTTTCCAAAACACTTCTAAGATCCTCTACTTGCAATTTCAAGGATGCATTTTCTTTTTTAAGTTCATCACTTTTAGAATTAGCAACTTCATGATGTGTACATGCCTCACATGGCATAGTATCAATTTCGAGTAATTTCATCTTGTTTTGTAGTTCTTTAACTTTAACTTTTGATCTAGATAAAGCATTTGTCAAACATGTATCTAATTAAGAAGAAGTTACCTCATCATCACTAGATGATGACTCGCTTGAAGACTCAACTTCATCTTCATGATTTTCCTCATCTTCACTACTTTCAACATCATTTAAAGCCATGAGAGCCACATGTCTTGAAGTCTTTCTCCTAATTTCTTTATATGATGAGCTAGATAAAGAATCATCCCATGTAGCTTTCAAAGTCTTCTTTTTCTTTGTCTTATCATCCTTTCTTTTTAACTCAGGGCAATCGGCTTTGATGTGACCTTTTTTTATTGCACTCAAAACAAATTGCATCAGTCATTGCTTTTGATCTAACCGGAGACTTACCCTTTTTCTTGTTGTCAAGGAACATTTTCTTGACATCTTTCTTGTTGAACTTGTTGGACCGGTGTCGTCGATAGCGGGGGGGCGGGGGAAGGGGGGGTGAATATCGACCGTAAAAACTTCGCGGAAACTCCGTAAACTTTTCGAGCGTTCTAGATGTAGAGTTAGTGCAGCGAAAAATAGAAAGAACAAACACAGAAAAGAACTCAGAGTGCACACGGATTTTACTTGGTTCCCAACCCCCCAGGGTCAGTACATCCAAGGCCTAAGCACGGGAACGCCCGTCCACTAATGGTCTCCATTCCGGACTTTCCGGAGGCAGAGAAACCCGTCTTACAGTGCACAAATTACAATCAAAAGATAGATAAAAATAATTGCAGAATATAAATTCAAACCAAAAAGAAAGAGTCAAAGACTCAGAAGTGTCGCGCACTTCCTCCCGGAGCCTCCTTGGTTGCAAAGCTTCGCCATTAGCACTTTGTCGTCACTTGAAAGACTCAGAATGATCTTGGAAGTTCGGAGCAGCGGGTCGTCGTCGGCGCTTGAATCGCGATTACGGAGCTTGTTGGAGCGTAGCGCTTGAACGAAAGTGTTGAGAGCGAGATTTGCAAGTTGTGTTGAAGCCTTGGGGGCCTTGGGGGTGAACCCTCTTTTATAGTGGTCAGTGGGGTGCCTGTGTTGAAGGGGGCGCCTGACACGTGGCCTATCCTGTGAGAATTCCAATCCGCAGATTCGGCCAGTGCTTATCCCTTCAACTGAGGCGCCTGAGCTGACTGGGGCGCCTGTGTTAACACAGGCGCCTAGCTTGACTTGGTCCATGACAGTTTGCTTCGAATGCCCTGTTTAACCCTTCACTGGGGCACCTGTCTCAATACAGGCGCCTAGCCCAGCTAGGGTGCCTCACTCCATTGAGGCGCCTAAGTGCAAAAAACTCATTCCATTCGTTCCTGCAACCAGGGTTAGTTCCAAAGACATATAAAGCACACAAATGATAAGATTAGAACATTATTTACAACCTGAGCTATCTTGGTTCTGACTTTGTATTTCCACGAAACCCTAGGTCGAACCGACCCCTAAGTTCCCACCCCCGGGAATGCGCCTTCAACCTACTCCTCTCAGGAGACGGTTGCCACCCAGTCCATTCGGGTGGACTTTTGCTTAGCCTTCGATACTCTCAGATCTCAAGACGTCCGACCCTCGACCCATCTCTAGTCCTTAGTCATCGCTCAGCTAAGTTGCTCAATCCCTCGGACTAAGACTTCGTGCCCAAACCCTAGGTCCAGGACTTCGATGCCCAACTCTCGGCCAGGACTTAGTGCCCAATTCCTCGAACCAGGTCTTCGGTGCCCAACCCTCGGCCAGGACTTAGTGCCCAATTCCTCGAACCAGGTCTTCTGTGCCCAACTCTCGGCCAGGACTTAGTGCCCAATTCCTCGAACCAGGTCTTCGTGACCAACCCTCGGTCAGGTCTTAGGTGCCCAGCCCTCGTCCAGGACTTAGTGCTCAATTCCACGAACCAGGACTTAGTGTCAATTCCTCGAACCAGGACTTAGTGCCTAACCCTCGGTCAGGTCTTAGGTGCCCAGCCCTCAGCCAAGACTTAGTGCCTAGGTTAACTAGGACTTTGGTTCACTTTGGTACTCTTTTCTTGACTCACCATTCCCTTGTTCAATGTATCACTGACTTAAGCATATTGTCAAATATTGAAACACTTAGAGGAGGGCATCACTGATGCATCTTGTACCAACAATCTCTCCCTTTTTGATGTTTGACAATATCATAAGTTAGATTGGCTGAACGGGCTAAATTATAATCCTTGAAAAAATGATCTAAGTTTTGAAAATAAATTTTGATCCTTTGGGAAAGCTCTTTATCCTTTTGGGAGAAAAAAAATTTCTAACTTTAGCTCACAAAAAATTCTAACTTAAGCGCACTCTCCCCCTTTCTCATACATCAAAAAACGACAAAAAACACTTGCACCAACAATGAAAACATTTTTTCTTTTGAAAGTACTTAGTATAAATCTTTGATAGCAAAGAGTTAGTTACAAAAACACTTGCACCAAGAGATTACATTTTGAAAAGTACTACAAAAAAACAGTTTAGTACTTTCAGAAGACTTAGAAAAATTATCTTAGAAAAATTTCCAATTTGAGAAAGATTTTCATAAAGAATTGCATACATGAAAGATTTTTACTTATAAAAATATGTACTTTTCGAAATATTTCTCTTAGAGATTTTTGTAGTTTCAAATAATACTTTGAAACATATTGTGCAAAAACTTATACTTTGAAAGATAATTTTTCTTTGAAAAGTTTGTACTTTGAAAAGTCTGTACTTTGAAAGATCTATATTTTGAAAAATATGTACTTTGAAAAATCTGTACTTTAAGAAATAGTTGCCCTTTTTGAAAAATATTAATACTTTTGAAAACTATTATGCATTTTGAAAAGTATAAGTATTTTTGAAAAATATGTAATTTGAAAAATATGTACTTTTGAAAAATATGTACTTTTGAAAAATATATTGAACTTTTTGACATATGCAAGTACTTTTTGAAAAATGCATTGAACTTTTTGAGATATGCAAGTACTTTTGAGAAATATATTGAACTTTGAAAAATGCAGTTCTTTTGAAAAATATTATGAACTTTTGAAAAGTATAAGTACTTTTTGAAAATATTAGCATTTTTAAAAACACAATATTTTATTTGACTTGGTTTATTTTTCAGTTTGACACAATCCTAGGAAACCTTGTTAGCTACAAAGACATTTCCCTAAGTGTCCTAGAAATTCTCCAAACTCAAGTAAATTTTCAACAGTGATAAAAAAAAGTTTTTGAAAGTGATAAAAAAATGATTTAATATTGACAGTATTTTGAAAAGGAAAATGCTTATATTTTTAAAAGAATTTTGAAAAATAATGTATTAAAATATATTATTTTGAAATATTTAATAATTTTTTTAATTTAATCTCCTTTTAAACAAGTACTCATTGATGGACATGCAATGATTGATTGCTAGAGAGTGAGATTAAACATGGCACGACCAGGGCCAAATAAAGAAGGGCAACAGCACCGAGCGACCGAGGCAGCACAAAGATTATCAAGATTCTCTGCACCCTCTTCCCTCCGCCGTCGGTCATTCTCTTCCTCGTCGGAAAAGCTACTCTGAATTTGACGCATTGAACTGGCCCGGTCGCTCACGACGCATTAGTATCAGGGCATCTCGCGGGAAAGGAAACCTGGTCAGAAGATGAAGGGGAGTGGCGACGTGTTCGCCGGGACGACGACGGCGGAGGCCCCCATGCCTACGCAGCTAGAGTGGAAATTCTCGCAGGTGTTCGGGGAGCGGACGGCGGGCGAGGAGGTCCAGGAAGTGGATATTATTTCAGCCATTGAATTTGACAAGTCTGGCGATCATCTTGCCACTGGAGATCGAGGAGGACGTGTTGTTTTGTTTGAGAGGACTGATGTTAGAAATCATGCTTCACGGAAGGAGTTGGAGATGGATGGCGATCCAAGTAGTAGGCACCCTGAGTTTCACTACAAAACTGAGTTCCAAAGCCATGAGCCTGAGTTTGACTACCTTAAAAGCTTGGAAATAGAGGAGAAGATTAACAAAATCAAGTGGTGTCAGACAACCAATAATTCTCTTTTTCTTCTTTCTACCAATGACAAGACAATTAAGTGCTGGAAGGTGCAAGAAAAGAAAGTGAAGAAGATTGCTGAGATGAATATACACGCTTCAGAAAATGGGAGCATTGCGAGCTCAACTACAACTACTTCTACAAGCTACTTGCCAAATGGTGCATGTGCTGAAATACCCCACAATCACTTGAGCAGTGACCTCTCTTACCCCTCAGGATGTTCTGCATCACTACGTCTGCCAGTGGCGACAAGCCAAGATACATGTCTTATTGCCAGATGTAGAAGGATCTATGCTCATGCTCATGATTATCACATTAATTCCATCTCTAATAACAGTGATGGCGAGACATTCATATCAGCTGATGATCTGCGAATAAATCTTTGGAATTTGGAGATCAGCAGTCAAAGCTTTAATATTGTTGATGTGAAACCTGCAAACATGGAGGATTTAACTGAGGTGATAACATCTGCTGAGTTTCATCCAATCCATTGTAACATGCTGGCGTATAGTAGTTCAAAGGGCTCAATCCGGCTCATAGACTTGCGGCAGTCCGCATTATGTGATAACCATTCCAAGATGTTGGACGAACGTGAAGCACCTGGTTCACGGTCATTTTTCACAGAGATTATTACATCAATTTCAGATATTAAATTTGCAAAAGATGGAAAATATCTCCTTAGTCGAGATTATATGACCCTTAAGCTATATATGGGACATAAACATGGTGTCTAGTCCTGTTTCAACTTTTCAAGTCCACGAGTATTTAAGGCCTAAGCTTTGTGATCTCTATGAAAATGATTCAATCTTTGATAAATTTGATTGCTGTCTCAGTGGTGATGGGTTGCGTGTTGCAACTGGGAGCTACAGCAATCTTTTTCGTGTATTTGGTTGTGTTCCTGGCGGTGATGAAGCAACCACTTTGGAGGCCAGTAAAAATCCAATGAGGCTGCAAGTGCAAGCTCTTCCAAAACCTGCAAGGTCTCTAAGCAACTTGACACGAGTTGTCAGACGAGGTTCAGAAACCCACTCAGATGTGAATGGGAATTCTTGCGATTTTACAAGCAAATTACTCCATCTGGCATGGCACCCTACAGAAAATTCTATTGCATGTGCTGCAATGAACAGCTTGTTCATGTACTATGCATGAAGATGTGACGGGACCGAGTCTGATTTTGCAACTTAGTCTTGATTTGTTTCCGGAGGCAATAGCTTTTGATGTTCGATGAGCACGTACTGGGGCCATTAGTTGCTTCAAAAGTTGGATTCTAGTTCAAAGGTTCTTATGATAAATTCTGTGGAACCGATGGAAATCATGGCTAATTTTTTGAATGCCCCACATTGTTGTAGACCTGTTGCACATTTTGCACAAGGTGTGGTCATGTTTCCAAAGTATGGCAGTTCAGCGTTTGGAGACGGGTACCTCTGTGCCTGTGGGATGTGCGAAAATGCTTACCCAAGCTTGCAGAAGTTGTCATCCGGCAGTGTTTGCATCAATATCATACACTAACAACCCTCAGCTTCTTGATCTTTGGACTAGGTTCCCAGTTTAGCAATTTGCTCCATGTAATGTCTTTCGTCATTGATATTTTTTTTACTTATAATCTTCCGAATAAATATGCTCGGATGCCTCGGGTATGGCCGCTTGTATGCTTCACATCCGTTTGTAGTTAACCTTCAAGACTCTTTGCTTTCATAGTTCATTGCCTGACCTCAAAAAAAAAAAAAATACTCTTCCTATGAGTCTTTAGGGTTTAGTCTAGACCAAAAGAATTATCTAGTAATTTCAAAAAAAAAAAATAATTGTCAAAAACAATTTTCCTAAAAACACTTGTCAGAAGGTTTTCTTTTAACTTAGACTCTCCCTAAATATGACACATCCTAGGAGTTCTTGTAGATCATGAGGTAGACTTTCTTCTGTGTCTTTAGGGTTTATCAAGATCAAAAGGGAAATAAGCACAATTTTTAAAATGCATTTTGAAGTATTGGCATTTCGAAAAAAATGAGTATTTGAAAAACATATTTTGAAATGAAGGTAATTTGTCATGCACAGTTTTAAAAAAAAATCACCAAACAAAACACTCCCCCTGTATCCAACACCGTTTGACTCTATCTAAGTGTCTTAAGGGACTTTAGTGTCGACATAAGGGGCTTGTGTCTAATTGTGTAGGCCACACAATTTTTTAAAAGAGTATAATTTTGAAAATCTATCATGTATAAGCAATCAGACAGATATGAAATCCATAAAAAATATTATTATGTTAAAGCACTATTTTGAAAATATAGTTTTAGAAAAATATTCTAAGAATTTTGGAAAACAATTTTGAAAAATATTTTTCAATTTATTAGTCCTTAACATCTCACCCATTCTAAATGTCTCAGTACAATCAAGTAAGGTTGTATTATAGGTGCATTGTGAGATGCTTGAATCATTTTTCTTAATTTATTGTTAAATCTAAGATTTAATCAAAACTTGTGTTAGATTCAAATTTATCAAATAGTAAGTAAATTTGATTTTCGGTAATCGACTTTCAGGTTTTGGCGAGGCACAAAGACCTTCTTTGGTCGTAGCGGAGCAACAACCCTTTCCTTGACAAAGTCTTTTATCGAAAATTCATTTTCAAAATTACTTCTTGAAAAATTTTGGTCTAACTAGCTTAGGTTTTGGATCGGTAGCTTCGACTAGTTCCACCAGACTAAACAGACCAAGTAGGGTACGTCTTATCTTACTTGACCTTATTAGAAGGGCTTCCCTACCGTATTATCATCTCACCTCCACCTAATACTAGGTTATTCAAGTTTTAATTTATCTTTTTCCTATAACCGTTCTAAATCATGCATAAATTTAAATATGAATGACATGACATAAATTTTAAAGAAATAGCAGATGCATGTACATGACATTAATGCATGATTCAAACAAGTCAAGATATTTAATAAAGTTTCTAAAAATATATCAAATCCCCAATTTGATACATGTCGTGTGATCCCGCGAATATGTCAACCCACTTTGACATATTTGTTGTTATTTAGTTGGGGGTTTTAGTTGGGTAGGATTTTATTTGGTTGCAGTTAATTAAGATTTAATTGATGTTAAATTAATTAAGAATTAATTGAATTTATTAATTTAATTGGATATGAATTAAGTTAATTAAGGGTTGAATTAATATTTAATTGAAGTTGAATTATTTAAGATTTAATTAGATTAAGAATTAATTGAGGTTGATATAATTGAAGATTAATTAAGAATGAAATAATTAAAGATTAATTAGGGTTGAGATAATTAAAGATTAATTAAGGTTGAAATAATTAAAGATTAATTAAGGTTGGGATAATTAAGGTTGAAATGATTAATTAATAGTTGTGGGTTTAATTTCATCATTTTCATTATTTCGAAAATTTCTGACTCATCTACTATTTCTTCTTTATCTAATTTTTCAAGTCTTTCTAACAATTCTGATTTGTTTGAATTTTTGTAACATTTGTTAACTATAGCCTTGATTGTAGAAAATTCAATTTCCTCCGCATCCTCATCTTTATAATAGGTGGAGTAATTTGGGCTACTAGTTAATGTTTCAGGATTATCCAAGAAATTAATTAAATTATTATCTAACAAGATTTCATTTTCAATATCCTCCGAAAAATTATCCTCAGAAAAACCTTCAGAAATATTTTGTTATCCTTAACATCATCTTTAATATCCTCAAAAATATTTTCAGAAAAATCATGTTTATCCTCAGAAATATCTTCAATATTTTTAGGATTAATCCTAAAATTTTCAGAATTAATTTCAGAATTATCAGTGAGATTATTAGAATTAATATCAGAAATATCCTTAAAATTATCAAAATTAATTCTAGAAATATCCTTAAAATTGTTAGAATTAATTCTAGAAATATCCTTAAAATTATCAGAATTAATTTTTAAAATTATTGAATTGACATTAAGGATTAAATATTTAATTTCTGATATTTTAACCTTATCTACATTTTGTAACTGGTCATGCAAGATATTTATTTGACTATACAATAATTCTAATTTATCAAAAAAATTATCTAAATTACCACATGACAGTGCAGTAATTTGTAAATTTTTCGTACCTTTGCCGGACACTTATTCTTGTAGTGTCCGTGCTTTTGACATTTGAAGCACTGCACGTGGCTCTTGTCCCTCCGGACTCCGGGTGTTGGAACTTCCTTTGCTGCCGGCGGTGAAGGACGAGTCTTACAAGTAGGACACTGATTTTTATAGTGTCCTCTCTCCCTGCACTTAAAACATATAATATGGAATTTAAAATTGACCATAATAAAAAATTATACCTGATTCACCCCTGGGCTCCCCCTCAACTCCTAGCGTCTTTGCTCTGTCGGCTATTAGTCCGGTGAAGAGCAACCAGGCTCTGATACCACTTGTTGGACTGGTGTCGTCGATAGAGGGGGGGTGCATATCGAGCGTAAAAACTTCGCGGAAACTCCGTAAACTTTTCGAGCGTTCTAGATGTAGAGTTAGTGCAGCGGAAAATAGAAAGAACAAACACAGAAAAGAACTCAGAGTACACACGGATTTTACTTGGTTCCCAACCCCCCAGGGTCAGTACATCCAAGGCCTAAGCACGGGAACACCTGTCCACTAATTGTCTCCTTTCCGAACTTTCCGGAGGCGGAGAAACCCGTCTTACAGTGCACAAATTACAATCAAAAGATAGATAAAAATAATTGCAGAATATAAATTCAAACCAAAAAGAAAGAGTCGAAGACTCGGCCGATCTGGATCTCCGAAGTGTTGCGCACTTCCTCCGGAGCCTCCTTGGTCGCAGAGCTTCGCCGTTAGCGCTTTGTTGTCACTTGAAAGACTTAGAATGATCTTGGAAGTTCAGAACAGTGGGTCGTCGTCGGTGCTTGAATCGCGAGTACGGAGCTTGTCGGAGCGTAGCGCTTGAACGAAAGTGTTGAGAGCGAAATTTGCAAGTTGTGTTGAAGCCTTGGGGGAGAACCCCCTTTTATAGTAGTCAGTGGGGCGCCTGTGTTGAAGGGGGAGCCTGACACGTGGCCTATCCTACGAGAATTCCAATCCGCAAACTCGGCCAGTGCTTATCCCTTCAACTGGGGCGCCTGAGCTGACTGGGGCGCCTGTGTTAACACAGGCGCCTAGCTTGACTTGGTCCATGGCAGTTTGCTTCGAATGCCCAGTTTAACCCTTCACTGGGGCGCCTATCTCAATACAGGCGCTTAGCCCAGCTAGGGCACCTCACTCCATTGAGGCGCCTGAGTGCAGAAAACTCATTCCATTCGTTCCTGCAACCAGGGTTAGTTCCAAAGACATACAAAGCATACAAATGATAAGATTAGAACATTATTTACAGCCTGAGCTGTTTTGGTTCTGACATTGGATTTCCACGAAACCCTAGGTCGAACCGACGCCTAAGTTCCCACCCCCAGGAACGCATCTTCAACCTACTCTTCTCAGGAGACGGTTGTCATCCAGTCCATTCGGGTGGACTTTTGCTTAGCCTTCGATACTCTCAGATCTTAAGACGTCAGACCCTCGACCCGTCTCTAGTCCTTAGTCATCGCTCAACTAAGTTGCTCAATCCCTCGGACCAAGACTTCGTGCCCAAACCCTAGGTCCAGGACTTCGGTGCCCAACCCTCGGCCAGGACTTAGTGCCCAATTCCTCGAACCAGGTCTTCGGTGCCCAACCCTCGGCCAGGACTTAGTGCCCAATTCCTCAAACCAGGTCTTCGTGCCCAACCAACGGTCAGGTCTTAGGTGCCCAGCCCTCGTCCAGGACTTAGTGCCCAATTCCATGAACCAGAACTTAGTGCCCAATTCCTCAAACCAGGACTTAGTACCCAACCCTCGGACAGGTCTTAGGTGCTCAGGCCTCGGCCAGGACTTAGTGCCTAGGTTAACTAGAACTTTGGTTCACTTTGGTACTGTTTTCTTGACTCACCCTTCCCTTGTTCAATGTATCACTGACTTAAGCATATTGTCAAACATTGAAACACTTAGAGGAGGACATCACTGATGCATCTTGCACCAACAGAACTTCCTAGATCATCTCATCATTGTTGATGCAGTCTGACCCTGATTGTTGTTTTGGTGTTTGACACCGATTTAAGTTATGATTTGAGTTTGATTTAAGTTTGGTTGCGAGAATTAGGATTAAGTTCAGGTGGATCGGGAGATCGGACGCTGGCATGGGAAAAAGTCCTAGCTTGGAGGGCTAGGTGTGAAAAGTCCTAACTTGGAGGGTTAGGTGTGAACAAGTCCTAGCTTGGAGGGCTAGGTGTGAAAAGTCCTAACTTGGAGGGTTAGGTGTGAAAAAGTCCTAGCTTGGAGGGCTAGGTGTGAAAAGTCCTAACTTGGAGGGTTAGGTGTGAAAAAGTCCTAGCCTGGAGGGCTTGGTGGATGAAACCCTGGCTTGGAGGGTCAGGTCCTAGCCTGGAGGGCTAGGTTGGATGAAATCTTGGCTTGGAGGGTCAGGTCCTAGCCTGGAGGGCTAGGTGGATGAAATCCTGGCTTGGAGGATCAAGTCCTAGCCTGGAGGGCTAGGTGGATGAAACCCTGGCTTGGAGGGTCAGGTCTTAGCTTGGAGGGCTAGGTTGGATGAAATCCTGGCTTAGAGAGTCAGGTCCTAGCTTGGAGGGCTAGGTTGGATGAAATCCTAGCTTGGAGGGCTAGGTTGGAGTCCCTGGATCGGTCTGGTGACCGATCAGGGAAGTTGGCACGGTGCTCCTTCGTGGATCGGTCTGGTGACCGATCCAGCGATGACTGATTGGTCTGGTGACCGATCAGGGAGCACAGTGAGGTTGGGAACCTACTGCTAGGCTCCTGATCGGTCTGGTGACCGATCAGGGAGCATGCAGTTCGCTCACTGCTCTGCTCCTGATCGGTCTGGTGACCGATCAGGGAGCATACAGTGGGTTTTAGTTCCCCTTACTGCTTGACTCCTGATCGGTCTGGTGACCGATCTGGAACACTGTTCGGATCGTTCTGGTGAACGATCAAGTGTCGCGAGTTCCTCACTATGACCGATCAGGACAGAGCCTGATCAGTTTGAGCATGCCCTGATCGGTCTGGTGATCGATCAGGAGGGTTGTACTACGAAGCTATGAAATCACCCTGTAAAGGGGTGGATCGGACTGGTGACCGATCCACAACCTGGGATCGATCTGGTGATCGGTCCCGGAGAAATCGCGATTTCTGATTGAGCGTTGGGGACCGATCAGGATGGAGCCTGATTGGTCTGAACCCACCCTGATCGGTCTGGTGATCAATCAGGAGGCCCTCTGATCGGTCCGGTGACCGATCACTTTAATTCAAACGCGCTGTTAGACTCTCTGATCGCGTCTGATCACGCCTGCTTTCACTGATACGCTACTAATGTCACTTTGATCTTCTCTGCTATTACTGATACAAGTTTGATTTCATTTGCTAAACCTCTGATTGAGTGTGCAGGTGACAGGGATGACTTCAAACATTGAAGGATGGTCAACTGAGTTCTTTCCATGTATCAGTTTTGGCTGTTTCTACGTCTCAGGTTTCAACGGCTGCTGGAGCTACTGACTGGGGCTCGGCTGAGGGAAGCTCAGGGGTCCAGGAGAGGTCAGAGTTGCTGGGCAGTGGCAGTGAAGCAGCTGGTAAGCTGCAATGGAGCGTCTGGTGGCTGGCGATGTAAGCTGCAGAGGCCAGATGCTTAAAAGACCTGAGAAGTGGAGAAGAGGAGGAGTGGTTGTTAGAGCTTGTGAAATTTCTTACTGCTACTACAACTCTTGTGCTCTTGCGACATCGTCGATTAATCTCTGAAGCATCCTTTGTTACTTGAGCATTTGGAAGAAGAACCATGAAGCTTGGCGTGTCCATCAGCGAGAAGACACGAAGAAGGGAGTTCTTGCGTGAGATCTGCGCTGGGTGGAGCTCGGTGAGAAGTTTGCTTGGATTCTTGCTGTCCTAAGTGCTCTGTAAGATCCTTCTTGTGTTTCATTGTGCTTAAAACTTTATCTCTGTTGAAACGCTGTGGAGAGGTTACTCCACCGAGAAGGAGGTTGCATTTTATCCGGATTTTTCGAGGCTTGATCTGCCGACGATCAAGGGATCGCTCACCTTAAGGGCACGCCAAGGAGTAGGGGCAAGTTGTCCCTGAACCTTGTAAATCCTCTTGTTAGCGTTTTGCATTTGTGTTTAGCTTAGGGTTTAGTTTTCTGCAACTCTGTTTTTCTTGTGCTTCCGCTGTGCTACTAATCCTTGAGGTGCAGAAAATTTGAAAAGTGCTAAAGTTCAAGTGTCTGGCTACATTCACCCCCCCTCTTTAGCCATCCAAGTTCCAACAAGTGGTATCGGAGCTTGGGGCTCTATACAAGCGGATTAACAACCGTGAGTCAACTACAATGGCTTTGAGAGAAGGTTTTTCCACCACCCGACCTCCCTTCTTCGATGGAGCAGATTTTCAATATTGGAGATCGAAGATTGAGTACTATCTAAATATGGATATCAACACGTGGTTCGCTGTCAAGGAGGGGTTTTCCCTTCCAAAGGATAATGAAGGAAAGGAGCTTGAGTTTTCCAAGTGGTCGGCTGAGCAAATCCGGAAGGGGGAAGCAAATGCCAAAGTTGTGGTCACCTTACAATGTGGGATGGCTAAAGAGCAATTGATCAAGATTGGTCCCTTCACCTCTGCCAAAGATCTATGGAACAAACTTCTTGAGCTCCATGAAGGATTGCATGAAACCCGGACAGCCAAGAAGGACCTTCTTCTCAGTCAACTCCAGAATTTGACAATGGGAGAAAATGACACTGTAAGTATGCTCCATAGTAAATTCAAAGAAGTCCTCAATGGTCTACACTCCATAAATGAAAAGGTCGAGAACCGCGACCTTGTGAGGTATGTCCTAAAAGCCTTTCCAAGGAATGCCTTGTGGTCATCCATGGTGGATGCCTATAAGGTTTCCAATGACTTGTCAATTATTAAGTTAGAAGATTTATTTTGTGAAATGGAGCTACACAAACTTGCTAACCAAAGCCCCAAGGAGAAAGGGATTGCTTTAGTGGCAGGTGACCGAAAGAAGAAGGAGAGGAAAAAGGAAATGGAGGAGAAGAGCACTCACTGCCATATGGCCTTCATGGCCTTAGAAGAATCAACCGAGGAGAGTGACAACAAATCAAGAAGCTCCTCAACCGCGCCTTCATCATCTTCGGATGATAAAGAGATAATCTCTCCCGAGTTAGATAAGTGCTATAGAACAATAGCTTGCATGACAAACATGCTTAAGAAATCTAAGGCCAAAGTTAAATCTTTAAAATTAGAAGTAGAAAAATTGAAATCCTCTAAGGATGAGGTAATTGATGTTATGCATGATAAGTCTCTTGAGGATGAAAATAAGGATTTGAAGAGCAAAGTCGAAAACCTCAAGAATATTCTTGAGAAGTTTTCAATTGGCTCAAAAACCTTAGACATGGTACTAAATTCCCAAAGGGCGGTTTACAACAAGGCCGGTATAGGTTACCGACCTAAAGAATCAACCTTTGTATCATTAATGACTAGAACCCATTATAGATCACGAAATGATTCTAGGGTTCAAAAAGCTAGAAAGAAATTGACTAAGGCATGAGTGCCAAAGTCTTTACTTGAAGGTTCATTAGGTCCCAAAATTTGGGTACCTAAAACCTCCATCTTTAGAATTGTATAGGCATTGATTGAAGGGGAGCATCTATCAACATGGGTAGTTGATATTTGGTGCTCCAAATATATAGCCATTCCTAGTTAGGAATGTGCTCACCATTTTCTCAAATTAATGAATGACCATGTACTACTCATGAGAAAGGTTTTTCTTTGACAATTTAGATGATTAGATTTATATCAATGGAAAACTTGAATTTCCTACGCAATGTAGATACGTTTGTTTCTATTTGTGAGCAATAAGAAAAGTTTTCATGCGACATTTGATGATATACCCATGTACAAGATTAAACTAGTTTCAAAATAAACATGGAAAATGATATTACATGAATGGTTTAGAGAAGCACATAACTTGCCCTTGTCATGGATGCATACTAAAGAACGAGTATGGAGTTGAGTAGTTGAAGCAAACATGTTATAGACATACATTAAACTAATCAAAATTTAGAAATTTGATCATATGTTGATACTCCCTTGATACAAGCATATTTTGGAATTTACTCATATATTCATGCTAATTTGATTCAAGCAAGCCAAAATTTTCTTGTATGCCATGATCTTATTGTTTGGGTTATTAACATTAATATATGACATGCTGAGTTTGTTTAAGAACAAGATGAACACATGCTTTATGATGATCATTATAAGAATTTCACAAGGCATCACCAAACAAATAGCATGAGTCTCAAAACTCACTGACATATGGTTTTCTTTGAATCATGATTTAAACCTTGTATTTATGGACAACTTGGGGAATGGGCTTTTAATACAAATTTGATTTCAATTAGTTGGAACAAACATATTATAGACATGCAAACTGATCGAAATTTGGAAATCTAATCATGTGTTGAAAATATGTTAATATAAGCATGTATTGAAAATTAGTATCATATTTTGATTTGAGGAATGACTTTTGGTTAAGTGAAACCCTTTAGGACAAATGGGATTGAATCTAATTGAATTAGGGTTTGGGAAAGCGTTTAGAGTTGAAGCAAACTCGTTTCTGAAACTGATCAGTTTCAGAAAACCTTCTATATCAGACCTGATCGGTCCACCGACCGATCAGGATTCACCCTGATCGGTCTGGTGACCGATCAGTAAAGATCATACTACAAACAAACTGTAGGATCGATGCACGTGAGAGGGGGGGTGAATCACGTGACTTTAAAAAATTAAATCAGAGTGCTTTAAAAAGCGTGCACAGCGGAAATGAAAGAAACGAAGGATGAACACAAAAACACGAACGATTTTTACTTCGTTCGGAGCCTTCGTCGACTCCTACTCGAAGGCCCAGGTCCCTCGGACCTTTCCGTTGGGCAATCCACTAAAACTCTCTATCGGTCAACCCCGATAGAGCAGGCGAGTACAAATGAATTGAAAGTGTGACAACCCCACACTTTCAAGTAATTAAATGCAACAATATATATATTGAAAAAATTAACTTTTTACCGACGTCCGGAGTAGGTCGACTCTTTCGGGGCAGCAGGACGTCGTCGGCTCGAAGTGTAGCGTTTCCGGAGCAAGGCGCGAGCGTAGAAAAACTTGAAAGCTTTGACAGAAGTGTTGTTCTTTGAAGAGGGTCGAGGCCCTCTTTATATAGGGCAGGGGGCGCCCGACATGCTCGGGGCGCCCCCCACGTGGCTCTTGATCCGGCGAGCCCTCCGGTCAAAGCTGATCTCTGCATCTTCGGGATCAGCTCTGACTGGGGCGCCCGACGCGCGCGGGGCGCCCGATTGACCGGTCAAAGCGTCATCTTCAGGGCTTCGCGAGGGCGAGCTTCGGCAGCTAGCAGTGAGGTGGCACAGGGGGCGCCCGATTTAGGTGGGGCGCCCCGAATAGCGCTGCTGTCGGGGCGTTTACCTCTCTGCTGACCTTGGGTTGACTCTGGGGCGCCCGACACATCCGGGGCGCCCTGCTCAGCTACGGCCTCACTCCTTTGAGGCTCTCTGAGCTGCAGAATCATAGGCCTTCGGTCCTGCATCCAGGGTTAGTCCAAAACAAGGCTAGCACAATTTTATACGGACTAAAATAAGATACAATTCTAAGTTAATTAGATCCTGTCTCCCAGACCAGGATCTAACCAGGACTCAACTTAGATCACCTAAATGGGTCTAAGTTGGACCGCGCCTAAAGTCCAAGATTGGACTCGTCCTCACTGGGTCGCTCCTCCAGTGACTTACCTTACTTACCCATTGTGCAGCTCTACTTGACTTCTTGACCCTACCAGGACTTCCTGCCAAGGCTCAACCACCTTGGTCTTCTTGCCAAGTCTCAACCAACTTGGTCTTCAGCCAGTTGTCAGGTCCCGCGGACCCAACTGGACTTCCTGCCAGGACTCAACCATCCTGGACTTCAGCCTGGTGTCTGGTCCTAAGTCTTTTAACCCTGCACACTTGGTAAAGAGGTTAAACACACACAACCCTAACTTTAACCACTTTGTCATACATCAAAACCCGAGTTTGACCGTTAGTGCAAACTGCACCAACAATCTCCCCCTTTTTGATGTATTGACAACTCAGGTTAAAGTTAGAGAAAAACTAGCAGATACATGCAAGTAAATAAAAAAAATAAGCATGAAAGTACATGGTGCAAAATTAAGTAGCAAATAGAATTTTCTAAGCTTTAACCCTACTAAATATAGAATTTTCTAAGCTTTAACCCTATTCTCCCCCTTTGTCATTCATCAAAAAACATACGTATATTAAGTTACGGAGAGTAGGATCCAAAGCTAAGTGATAGGGAAAACTAGACTTAGGCAAAATAGATTAAGTAAGATAAATAGCCTAAGAAAAAAAAAACTCCCCCTAAATCAATTAACTTGGCTTTCATTAACTTAGCTTTCAAAATTAACAAATAGTTTTCAACAACATTATTAGAAATATTTTCAAAGTTAAGCTTGACAATTTTTTTTTTTTTTTTAAAAGAAAATATAAAAATTTCCCAAATACATATTTTTCAAAGCCAAAAGAAACTTTGCTACTGAGCTTTAACTTAGAAGAAGGAAGATATTCTAAGAATAAGCTTTAAAAGTTTCAAGGCCATTATGCAATTTTTAAAACTAATTTTTCAAGAATATGCCTTAGATTCTTTTGAAAATAGTTATATTTTAAAAGTAATATCATAGACTTAATCAAACTATTCTTAAAATTAATTTTCCAAGTGAGTTTGAACTCCCCCTTAACTTGACAAGCCCTTAGAATTCCTTGTCAATTTCAAGGTAAACATTCTATTATGTCCTAGGGATATCCAAACTACAAATAAAAATATTTCAAAAGAATCATTTTTGGAAGTAGATCAATCAAACTATTTTGATACTTTCTAGTATAAGAACAAGCTAATAGTGGATTTTCAAAAAAACATAAGTGTTTTTATTAAAGTTAATTTGAAAATAGTTTATCAAAGAAAATTAGTAAAATTTGAAAAAAAGGAGATTTGCAAGACCCAAAAATACGGATTTTTCAATGCTAAATAGGAATTGCAAGGAACTATTTATAAGCATAATCCTAATATTTTTCAAACAAAACAGTAAAAATAAGACATGTATGACATCTCTTAAAATAGGTTTAGATATAGGGCATTTTTATTTTTAATCACATATTTTAATAAAATAGTTTAAAAGTATTTGAAGAGAGATTTTCAAGAGGATTGTTTAATATTTTGAAACAAAATTCGATATACTAATAAAGTTATTATTATTATTTTTAAATGATAATAAGAATATCTTTGAAAGCACAAAAAAAATTGAAAATAAGTTTTGAAAAGAATATAATTGAAAGAATAAAAAAAGACTTTAAAGCAAAAAGTATTTTTAAAACAGTTATTTTCAAATATGTTATAAGGAATTTGCCAAAAAGATGTATAGAAATATTTTCCCTCCCCCTCAACTCGATATTCTCCATAAGTCCTTAGGGGTAAGTTCGTAAAAGAACAAGCAGAAAGAGAAAAGGAAACAAAAGAGTGTTTTTTTTTGGTTAAGTTGGTTTAATTAAGGATTAGGTGTAGGCTTAATTAAGCCTTTAGTGTGGGTTTGCTTTTAGGTTTGGTTTAATTAGGTTTGGATTCATTAGATTTAAGTTTGGTTTAATTAAAGTTTAATTAGGTTAATTATATTTAAGTTTGTTTAATTAAAGTTTAATTAGGTTAATTATATTTAAGTTTGGTTTAATTAAAGTTTTTAGTTAAGTTGGTTAAGGTTGGTTGGGTTGATAAATTTTAATTAAACTTAAGGTTGAGGTTTAATTAATTAAGAATTTTAATTAAGATTAAGGTTAAAATTATTAAGAATTTCAATTAAGACTAAGGTAAAATTTTAATTACAAGCTTTAGTTATTTGGGGATTAAAGTTAGAGGTATTTAAATGAAGTTTTAATAAAGGGTTGAAGTTCAATTAGGTAAAATTTTAGGGGTTAAAATTTAATTTGGTCGAATTTTAAATAAATTAAAGTTAGTTAAGATTTAATTAAAGATTCAAAATTCATTGGAGTCTGAATAAAGATTGAAATTCTAATTACTTAAGGATTAAAGTTGATTAAGGATTAAAGTTTATTAAGGATTCAAGTTTAATTAATTAAGAATTAAAATTTGATTATGTAAAGAGTTAGATTTTTAATTACATAAAATTTAATTAACGTTAAATTTTAATTTAATTAAAGTTAATTTAAGTAAAGTTTGATTATGCAAATTTTAGTTAAAGTTAAAGTAGAATTTAATTAAGGTTAATTTTTAATTTATGTTGAAATTTAATTAGATGAATTTTTAATTAAGGATTTAATTAGGTGAAAAATTAAGATTTAGATTAAATTAAAATATGATTTAATTAAGAATTTTAAAGTTTAATTTTAACATTTAAATAAGATTCAAATTTATAGATACGATTAAAATTTTAATTAATATTTAATTTGGTGTCGGTTAAAATTTAATTAAGTAACGGTTAGGTTAAAATACCCAAGTTTCAAATTTTATTGTCTCTAATCATCTCACTCAGTCTAATATTGTCAATCAAAGGGATCCTATAGTTTGTGTGAGATGAGCTTAAATTTGATTTTTAATTTTAATTTTAATTTGAATTTTAATTTTAATTTTAATTTGAATTTTAATTTTAATTTTAATTTTAATTTGAATTTTAATTTTAATTTTAATTTGAATTTTAATTTTAATTTTAATTTTAATTTTAATTTTAATTTTAATTTGAATTTTAATTTTAATTTGAATTTTAATTTTAATTTTAATTTGAATTTTAATTTGAATTTTAATTTTAATTTTAATTTTAATTTTAATTTTAATTTGAATTTGAATTTGAATTTTAATTTTAATTTTAATTTTAATTTTGAATTTAAAAGGTAAGATTTTAAATTCAAGTTTGAGTTTTAAATTATCAATTAATGATTTGAACTTATTATCCTTATTCATCTCACTTGATCTAAGTTATCAAACAAAGGGATCCTATGATTTGTGTGAGATGAGTTTGAGTTTGATTCATATAAGAAGTTAATCTGACCTTTTGTTAGATTCGGGTTTGACAAAAAGTAGTTTAAACGTATACTTCGATAAATAGCTTCCAGGCGGGAGGCGAGGCACAGGGGCCTTCTTTGGCCGAAACCTTATTGGAGCAACAACCTCTTTCTAGACAAAGCTGCTTAAGGAAGTTGTACTTTAACCCTACTTGTTGAGACACCCTAGTCTAGTCTAGGATGTGTCGAGATAGTTTCGGCTAGTTCTCCCCGAGAGTCTGTCTAGCGTACCGTTATCTCGACCCACCCTAATACTAAGTAGGTCAAGAGTCAGATTAACTTTTAAGACTAGTCCTAAGTGCCCACCTGGGCAAAGACTGATTTTGAGGTGCCAACTAGTTTGGTGCCTCCCCTTGGATTATAGGTTGAGTGCTTTGGGTTGTTAAAGTGGACTCTTAAATTTTCTTTGAATTTTGAATTAGTTAAATTTTTTAATTTGTCTTTATTAGGAATTTTTGTAATGCTTAAATTATTGTTGGGTTTTAATTTCGAATTACCCAAGTTTGTAATTTTCAGTTTTGAAGAATTGTTAATTAACTTGGGTTTATTTTCAAGTTTAATGGTTTTTGAATTTTCGATTACAATTGAACTATTAACTGAGTTAAAAACTTTATTTAGATAAACATTGATTTTATCGAGGGTTAGATTTTCACAATCTGAATTAACTTGGTCAATGTTTTGTTTAACCAAGTCAGAGTTGAGTTTGTTCTGGTCTGAAGAGTCTAAAATATTGCAGGAAGTTTTTAACAAAATGTGCATTTCGGGAGGATTTATAGAGATATCTAATTTATTACAAGAACCTTCTACACAGTCAGATATTTCAGAGATTTGCTCAGAATCATGCAAGACATTTGTATTAATAATACTAGGGGTATTCTTGTAATTTACCTCAATCGCATCCCCTAATTTAGTAGGCTTTACCGTTGGTTCAGGCTCGACCTTAGTTGCAAATTGGACTTGATCTTCCATCTTTAAATTTGGTTCTGCGATTGATTTAGTAGACTCATCTTCAGTTTTAAGGTTAGGCTCATCCAGCTCCTTCAAATTCTCGTGCAATTCATTCAACCGAGTCCATAGGTCATATGCGTTGTTATACTTTTCCAGTCTGCAGGAAATTTTGTTAGGCAAAACTGCACAAATTAATTTATTTACCTGCTTGTTCAGTTCATCATTTTGAGATTGGTATCTCAGGGCTAACACGTAGTCGAAGTCTTGACTGCCCAAGAAGATCTCCATTGATCGCCTCCAATAGTCGAAATCTTCTGGATAGTAGTGTGGGGGCTCGTTGACATTTCGCCCTTGCATCTTATTTTGCGCCATTTAGAAATCTTGCACACAAAAAATAGACCAAACAAAGTCCCAAGACTAGGTCTTGGATTAGTAGTGCCGGCAGATATAAATATATAAAAACAAAATGACCAACTCGAATGGTGTTGCACCAAATTCGTGTAAAATCGATCGAAAAAAAAAAACTAATATATAAATATTGATAATAATATCAGATTTAGACTGTGAGAAAAAAAAAATCACAGACAACGATAAAAACTGGATTTCCCCCGGCTCTTACGGTGGTTGCACCGATAGAGAGCGTACCAAGCTCTGATACCACTTGTAGGATCGATGCACGTGAGAGGGGGGGTGAATCACGTGACTTTAAAAAATTAAATCAGAGTGCTTTAAAAAGCGTGCACAGCGGAAATGAAAGAAACGAAGGATGAACACAAAAACACGAACGATTTTTACTTCGTTCGGAGCCTTCGTCGACTCCTACTCGAAGGCCCAGGTCCCTCGGACCTTTCTGTTGGGCAATCCACTAAAACTCTCTATCGGTCAACCCCGATAGAGCAGGCGAGTACAAATGAATTGAAAGTGTGACAACCCCACACTTTCAAGTAATTAAATGCAACAATATATATATTGAAAAAATTAACTTTTTACCGACGTCCGGAGTAGGTCGACTCTTTCGGGGCAGCAGGACGTCGTCGGCTCGAAGTGTAGCGTTTCCGGAGCAAGGCGCGAGCGTAGAAAAACTTGAAAGCTTTGACAGAAGTGTTGTTCTTTGAAGAGGGTCGAGGCCCTCTTTATATAGGGCAGGGGGCGCCCGACATGCTCGGGGCGCCCCCCACGTGGCTCTTGATCCGGCGAGCCCTCCGGTCAAAGCTGATCTCTGCATCTTCGGGATCAGCTCTGACTGGGGCGCCCGACGCGCGCGGGGCGTCCGATTTGACCGGTCAAAGCGTCATCTTCAGGGCTTCGCGAGGGCGAGCTTCGGCAGCTAGCAGTGAGGTGGCACAGGGGGCGCCCGATTTAGGTGGGGCGCCCCGAATAGCGCTGCTGTCGGGGCGTTTACCTCTCTGCTGACCTTGGGTTGACTCTGGGGCGCCCGACACATCCGGGGCGCCCTGCTCAGCTACGGCCTCACTCCTTTGAGGCTCTCTGAGCTGCAGAATCATAGGCCTTCGGTCCTGCATCCAGGGTTAGTCCAAAACAAGGCTAGCACAATTTTATACGGACTAAAATAAGATACAATTCTAAGTTAATTAGATCCTGTCTCCCAGACCAGGATCTAACCAGGACTCAACTTAGATCACCTAAATGGGTCTAAGTTGGACCGCGCCTAAAGTCCAAGATTGGACTCGTCCTCACTGGGTCGCTCCTCCAGTGACTTACCTTACTTACCCATTGTGCAGCTCTACTTGACTTCTTGACCCTACCAGGACTTCCTGCCAAGGCTCAACCACCTTGGTCTTCTTGCCAAGTCTCAACCAACTTGGTCTTCAGCCAGTTGTCAGGTCCCGCGGACCCAACTGGACTTCCTGCCAGGACTCAACCATCCTGGACTTCAGCCTGGTGTCTGGTCCTAAGTCTTTTAACCCTGCACACTTGGTAAAGAGGTTAAACACACACAACCCTAACTTTAACCACTTTGTCATACATCAAAACCCGAGTTTGACCGTTAGTGCAAACTGCACCAACACAAACATGATACAATCCGATTACAATTGGAACATAATTGATCACACATTGGTACAGACCTGGTACTAAGGGAGTACAAGTTTGTACAAATTTATTCTAGTAATAAAATATGGGTAGGAATTTTTAAGACCCTTGATTCTCAGAAATGTTTCTGAAACGTTAAGTGTTAAAATGAGGTATGGCTAATCATACTTGGAACGAAACTTAATTTGAAACAAACCTATGTTGGAATGTTCAAATTCATAAGAAAGGGTTTGTTGAGTCATGACTCTTGCTCTTAATGTCGTGTTTCAGAAATTTTTCTGAAACGTCGAATATCAATAGAGTCTACACCCCTGTTGTGGAATGCAAATTGTTAATGCAGTCTGGTCAGGAACGTATCAGATTTTCAGGAATTTTTCTGAAATCTGATCGGTCCCCAGACTAATCAGAGATTCTTCTGTATCAAGTAATCAACGAACCTGATCGGTCACGGAGACCAATCAGGATTATGTGTTAGATACAGCGCCATTCCCTACTTGTCATATGAAACATATACATGGTTGACCATGATATAATTCTGTATATGATTTCATGTGCAATTCACACTTATTGCCGTATGATGCATATACATTGTTGTCATGATACATTTATGGTATATGTCTTTCATATGCAATTCAAAACTTTATCTTTGATTATTTTGGGTTTGGGGAGAGACCTGTATTTGAGGGAGAGGTATGTTTAAACTTAATACCATACCCTTTTCAATGTTTGACAAAGGGGGAGAGAATGATTGATTAAATTTAGGGTTATTGTAAGGGGAGGACTTTGATTCCCTTACGATAATTGAACTGCCTTCAATTGATCATTTAATGCCTAAACTTAAATTAGGTTGTTAAACAACAAAAAGGGGGAGATTGTTGATGCAGTCTGACCCTGATTGTTGTTTTGGTGTTTGACACCGATTTAAGTTATGATTTAAGTTTGATTTAAGTTTGGTTGCGAGAATTCGGATTAAGTCCAAGTGGATCGGGAGATCGCACGCTGGCATGGGAAAAGTCCTAGCTTGGAGGGCTATGTGTGAAAAGTCCTAACTTGAAGGGTTAGGTGTGAAAAAGTCCTAGCTTGGAGGGCTAGGTGTGAAAAGTCCTAACTGTTGGAACTTGGATGGCTAGAGTGGGGGGGTGTGAATATAGCCAAACACTTAGACTTTGAGCTTTTCAAATTTCTGCACTCAAACTTTTAGTAGCACAGCTAAAGTAGTAAAAATAGAATATGCAAAAAACTAAACCCTAAACTATGAGCAAACACAAGAATGCTAACAAGAGGATTTACAAGGTTCGGGGATAATTTGCCCCTACTCCTTGGCGTGCCCTTAAGGTGGGCGATCCCTTGATCGTCGGCAGATCAAGCCGCGGAAGATCCGGATAGAAAGCAACCTCCTTCTCGGTGGAGTAACCTCTCCACAGTGTTTCAATCAAAGATATAGTTTTAAGCACAATGAAACACAAGAAAGATCTTACTTAGCACTTAGCACAGACAAGAACACAGCAAGCTTCTTCCGAGCTCCACCCAGCGACGATCTCACGCAAGAACCCCTTTCTTCGTGTCTTCTCGCTGTCGGACTCAAAGCCTCTTGTTCCTTTCTCCAAGTGCTCAAGCAAGGAATGGTTGCTTCAAAGATCACAGTAGCTTTCTCAAGAGAGGATGATCAGCCAAGAGCACAAGCACGCAGCAAGAAATCGCAGCAGAAAACCAAGGCAACCAAAAAAAATCTTTTGAAGCAAGAGTTCTTCTTTGCACTTCTCCACCACGCTGCTTATCCCCTCTCCACAAGCGCCAGGTCAATATCTCACTGCAGCCTCCAGTTGCTCTCCTGTAACCACCAGCCACCACTGAGCTCTTCTGGACTCCTTGAGCTTCCCTCAGACCAGCCCCAGTCAGCAGCTCCAACCAGCGCCAGCGTCCGTTGCAACCTGACATGGAAAATGGACAAACCTGCTCCAAGGAAAGACCTCCATTGACTCTCCTTGAGTGTTTGAATCCTTCCATGTCACCTGCAGCTTAATCAGAGCATTAGCACAGCATATCACTCAGTAAATCAAGTATCAGGGATCAAATGCTGAGAATCGGATACGGTCAGACGCGATCAGAGCGTCTGACAGTGCAATTTGAATTAAAGTGATCGGTCACCAGACCGATCCAGGGCTCGTGGGTCGGTCACCAGACCGATCCACCGCTTGCTGGGACTCCCTAGCTCTCGCGGTGACACAAGCCTGATCGGTCACCAGACCGATCAGAGTGAAGCCTGATCGGTCACCAGACCGATCAGGTAGCTCCCTGTCCGATCAGGCTCAAGACTGATCGGTCCACGTCTGAGTGAACAGTAACTGCGGAAATTAGATCCTAGGTCTTTGATCGGTCACCGATGTTAGTGATATGAGAGAAGTGTCCTAAGGCAATCGCCTTATGATTGTAAACATTTATTTTAATAAATGATAATTCACTATTTGAGTGTACATGTTTGTGTATTTGATTGGGATCTTAAACTCATCTACTGAATGTCCGCAATACAACTCACAGCATAAGAGAATTTGTGATGGGATCACAACTTGTGATTATCTCTAAATGTGCAAATGTGAAGTATTGAAAATATCCCTAGTCGATGAATTGATAAAAACGGACACTATCAATTCTGTTGAGACTAGCATGGGTTATTCTCTATTCAGCTGATTCTCACTGGCTGGTGACATTGGGATGTCCGGAGATAAACATGGATGCTAGTTAAGGGAACTAGTTCATTGGAGTGACTAGCTGTAAGACTTCATATGGGAATCTACATGTAGATATGTCAATGAGGATCTTACTGCGGCTTAAGTGCGATGTTCCTTTGACTTGCGGTGTTCAAGTCATCTTGGTCATGGAGACTTATACTTTGACATCTTAAGCAAGCATCTCCAAGGAGGTGTGGACCCAGGATGATCGGGTATAAGCCGAAGTGCCCGAAGATGTTTGAACAGCCTACAAAGGATTCACCACTCCTTGCGAGGAGATGTATACCCAGGCCTATCGTCGGATTGTTACTCAAAGCCTCTGGCCAGAGCATATCATGTTAAGAGTGTGAGTCTCTTAAATACATGAGAGTAATTAGAAATCCAAAGGACGAGAAAGACACTACTTGGGCTAGGTGTGACGTAGTCAGCCTAGTGGGGACTGACACCATTGACCGTGTCCTGAACCAAGTGGGTATAAGGTGGTGAAGGGAATGAGGCACGATTCATTAGAGCTGCTGAAGGGTTTCAGAATAATTTCTTCTGAGGTCAAACCGTTGATCTTTCGATTAATTGGGGATCATGATGTACTACTAGGTGCCACTCATGATCGTTCTATAATTAGTTAAATTATAGACGGCCAACATAAATCGAAAGCCTATTTAGTCACACGCACTACGAGTAATCCGAGGGATTTAAAACGAGTTGAAAATTAGATTTTCCGATCAAGAGAAATAAGTCGAATCTGAGTTAGTCAGAGGCGCAATGGAAGCTAAAATGGCGAAGTCTTTTGAAGGCTTTTTGGGCGAATTAAATGAGTTTAATTCGCGGCGGTTCGGGTTGGTTTGGCCGGCCAAAGAGGGTGTCAAAACCCCCTTTGGTGGCCGGCCACAATAAGAGGAGAAAACCAATTAATTTTGGTTTAATTAATAAAATAAATCTAGTGCGATTTATTTTATAAATTATGGATAAATAAATTTGTATGAAGAAATTTATATAAATAAAATTTATAGAAATTTATTCTTTTATGGAAGATTAAAATAATCCATGAATTGGTTTATTTTAATTTTATAAAATCAATTATGAATTGATTTTTCCATAATAAGAAAGTTTATAAATTTCTTATAAAAATTTATTCCATAATTTAAAGAGAAGAAGAATTAGTTTTATTATAAATTAGTTTATAATAAAGACTCGGTTTAAACGGAATAATTAATAAGAAAATTTATAAGATAAATTTCTTATAACTAATTCCGTTAAATCCGTTAATTCGGTTTAGAGGGAGACTTAGCAAAGGAGTTGCTACTATATAAAGGAACCAAAGGCTAGCCCTTATTCCCAATCAAGTAATTGTTATTGGAGCTCTCCCTCTCTCTCTTCTCTTCTTCTCTCCCTCTCCCTCTCTTCCCTTAGGGCCGGCGCCCACCCTAGCTCCCTTAGGGCCGGCGCCCAACCTACATCCAAGGAGGAGATGCCGTGAGCTTCAAGAAGAAGAAGGAGAACCCGAACACGAAGAAGAAGAAGCGGATAGCGACTCCTCTTCTCCTTCCCTTCTCCCCACCTAGGGCCGGCGCCCATTGGAGACCTAGGGCCGGCGCCCCTTCCTCCATCTAGGGCCGGCTCAACTCCTCCAAGGCAAGGTGTTGCCGTGAGCTTCAAGGAGAAGAAGAAACCAACCAAGAAGAAGAAGAAGCGGATCACATCTCCCTCTCTCTCTCGGAATTCGATTCCGTTCTTCGTTGGTTAGTTTCCTATCTTTCCTCTCTTGTTCATCTAGTTGTGCCTTCCGAGAATCTAGTAGTTCTCGCCGGCGCAAAACTCGTGACTTTGCGAAGTCATCCCGAAGAGATCTCGGCGTGGACGCGAATAGAGGCGGAGCTTCCAAGGGACGCTACGGTTGGATCTCGTCCCTTACTTCGAGTTACGAGAGGTACTTGGTAAATTTGTTTACTTTTCCGCAAAGTTTTATTTTATGATTATGTCAACACAATGTAAGGTTGCATGCTAGATACGAAGTTAAAATAATTTAGGAAATTATTTTATGCAAACTCTTCCGCTGCACGTAAAAATTTTAAATTTTACGAACTCGTATCCTTGTCGACATGCACCCGGTCCCAACAGTGGTATCAGAGCCGGTTAGTGTTCGACATTATCATATAATTGTTTTGCGGAACACTTTGTCATGATCTCAATTTCGGAAAAATTTTTCAATTATGGAAACTTTCAAATTATAATAGATTTTAGATTTAGAAATTTCAAAGTTTGGAAATCTTCATGAAATTTCGCAAACGTTTGGAATTTTCTAGTTTCTAAAATTTTATGATAATTGTGAAAACTTCCCATCTTTGGAAACTTTCCAAATTTTGGAAATTTTTCTATTTTAGAAATTTTCCAATTTTTGGAAATATGTAAGTTTTCTTTTTACCAGAAACTTACAATTATTCTGAAAAATTATTTTTGAAATCTCGCAATTTTGGGCACTTTCTTTTGAGAAAGTCTAGACAAATTCATGGACAGTTAATTGACAATTAAATTTGAATTGGTTTTTAAATTGACAACAAAATTCTTTATTTTGGATTGAGCCTCGGGGAGCCGTCCAATTTAAAGTTAGTTGTTGTAATTTAATTTCCCAATTTTTAATTGAAATTGTCATGTTTGATTTGGATTGAGCCTCGGGGAGCCGTCCAATTAGATTTACAACACATTACTTTTCTTTGGGTATCTGAGCCTCGGGGAGCCACCCTTAGAAAACAATTTGTTGTAATTAATTAAATCCATGAATAAAATATGTTTTAAGAGGTGATGCTCTTACATATTGTTGTCTCCAAAATTAATTAGGAAAATGGTTTCCTATAGAGTTTCTTAAATAAGATTTTCATGAAAATAATATGTAGTTGAATTAAGGGATTTGTCTCTTAATTTAATAAGATTTGATTTAGAGAAATCAAAGTCTTGAACATATTATTTCCGAAATTAATTATGACAATTTAGGAAATTGTTTCCCAAAACAATTCCTTTACTAAAGTATGAAATTGTAATTAGGAAATCCGGTTCCTAATTTAATTCATGAGACTTGATAAATTAAGTCACATACATACTTTATTAAGGAAATCGTTAGTCATGACATAATTTTTGTCATGAATGTGCTTAACAAAGAATGAGACCCAAACACCCCTTACAAAAATATTAAGGCTAACACCTTCCATTAATATGGTTAGAACCGGAGTTTTGTTTCTCGCTTGGGTTGATGGACACATCCATGCCCGACTTGAACCTCAACATGTTCAAACCATGGAATTAGTTTATGAATAATATAGTTGGAGTCAGAGGTCAATCCTTAGTTTTGGTTGTTGGACACATCCAAGCCTGACTAAACGGTTGAATGAGCTCCAACCATATTAAAACTATTTCTTGATTAATGGGTCAGCCTTAAGCTTGGAGCATCGATTTGTTGTGCCACAGCCAAGGTCGATGTAAAGAGAGGTGCAGTTAGGTGCTATGTATAATGATACATACTTGTTAATGAGTTAACAACCTAATGATTTATGCAAACATTCAATTAGTTGATAGCATAAAGTGATAGTTACATATATGTGATGTGTAATCGGTATAATTACCTACCTTCATAGCTAAGAAAAACTTGATGGCCACAGCCATGGTGGTTCTTATCTATGGTTGGATATCAACCTATTTGGAGATGTTCCTACAATCTCCCGAATTGATAATAAGGGTGATTCAATTCGTAAAATAAATGGGATTTAATTTATGTATGTTGATACATTCTTTAATAAATCTTCTCACATAATCTCAATTTGTATTTCTAGGTTAATCACTCGATCATGTCTTCTCACATAAAATTGCGTTCCATTTTGGACACCAATAAACTGACTAGGCCGAACTTCATGGACTGGCTTAGAAACTTGAGGATAGTCCTTAAGGCAGAAAAGCCTGCTTATGTCCTTGAAGATCAACTTCCCAAACGTCCTTCTGAAAATGCAACTCTAGACCAGTTTCCTGAGTTGCTCAACCTGCTGAAGACTGCAGAGCCTTCTGTAAAGCAGGATCAGAAGACAACACTGTTAGTTGGTTCCTCAAAGAAAGGTTCTAAGAGGAAGCCTAAAGAACAGAATAAGGGAAAGAAGAAAAAGGCCGAAAAGACTGAAAAAACCCCAAATGACACTTGCCATCATTGTGGCAAGGAGGGTCACTGGCGAAGAAACTGCAAGATTTATCTTGAGTCCTTGAAGAAGAAGGCATCCGATGCCCCATCTTCTTCAGGCATCTTCGTTATTGAATGTCACTCTATTTCCTCGGATACCTGGGTACTTGATACTGGGTGTGGCTCACATATATGTAATGACATACAGGGGCTAAGGAATAGAAGAAGACTCGTCAAGGGAGAAGCGAATTTGAGAGTTGGGAATGGAGCAAAGATTGCTGCTGTTGCCATCGGAACATATTTGCTAAAGCTCCCGACTGGACGTATCTTAGAATTGGATAATTGCTATTTTTGTTCCTTCGTTAATAAAGAACATTGTATCTATTTCATGTTTGAATGAAAAAGGTTATCATTTAACTTTTAGTAACAATTGTTGTTACATAACTTTAAATGGCGTTCTTTATGGAAATGGAACTTTGTGCAATGGCATCTACACGTTAGATTTACCCAGTGACGTTTTCAATATCGAAGTTAGCAACAAACGTGCTCGAATAGATAATCGAATAGACTCCTACACGTGGCACTGTCGTCTTGGCCATATAAGTAAGAAACGCATGACCGAATTACACCGATGTGGAATTTTGGAATCATTTGAACCCGGTTCATTTGATACATGCGAATCGTGCTTAAAAGGCAAGATGACCAAATTACCCTTTCCCGGAAAGGGTAATCCAGTGGGAGAGTTGCTTGGTCTAATACATACCGATGTATGCGGACCAATGTCAACTCAAGCACAAGGAGGCTATAACTACTTCATCACCTTTATCGATGATCACTCACGATTCGGTTATGTGTTCTTGATGAAACACAAATCTGAAGCTTTTGATAAATTCAAAGAATTCAGAAATGAAGTAGAGAAACAACTTGGCAAAAGTATTAAAATACTTCGATCCGATCGGGGTGGAGAATACTTAAGTCAAGAGTTTCAAGATTATCTTAGGGACAATGGGATACTGTCCCAATGGACTCCGCCATATACACCACAGCATAATGGTGTATCTGAGAGGCGCAACCGAACCTTGATGGACATGGTTAGGTCGATGATGAATCATGCAACTCTTCCAAAATCCTTTTGGGGCTATGCACTTAAGACAGCTGTTTACTTGCTAAACAGAGTCCCGACCAAGGTAGTCTCTACTACTCCATATGAGACATGGAATAGTAAGAAACCCCACTTAACTCACCTTAAGATATGGGGTTGTCCTGCTTATGTGAAGCGGATGTATCAGACAAATTGGATGCTAAGTCTGATAAATGTCTATTTATTGGATACCCTAAGGAAACGAAGGGTTACCAATTCTATCATCCCTTGGAACAAAAGGTGTTTGTTTCAAGGCATGCTGTATTTCTGGAAAAGAATTTCTTTTACAAGAAAACAGTGGGAGTGGCATTGAGCTTGATGAAGTTCAAGAAACTCCAATAGACATTACAGAGACACCTAGTCTAGACCCACAACCGAGAACTCATAGTGATGAGCTATCAGTTGAACCTAAAACTACACCACCTCTTCGTAGGTCTGATAGGACACGCAACATTCCAGAGAGATACGGATTTCTCGTAAGTGAATCGAACGACGTGTTGCTCATTGGTGATGACGAACCTATCAGTTATGAAGAAGTTCTGAAAAGTTCAGAAAGGGACAAATGGCTTGAGGCCATGAAGTCGGAAATGGATTCCATGTACGAAAATCAAGTATGGGACTTGGTTAACCCACCTGAAGGGATCAAACCCATAGGGTGCAAGTGGGTTTTCAAGAAGAAAACCGACATGGAAGGTAATGTTGTTACCTTTAAGGCTAGATTAGTGGCAAAAGGATATCGTCAGAAACAAGGAATTGATTATGACGAAACCTATTCGCCAGTAGCTATGCTTAAATCCATTCGGATGCTCCTAGCCATAGCAGCTCATTATGATTATGAGATATGGCAAATGGATGTGAAAACAGCTTTCCTTAATGGAAACCTGCTTGAGGATGTATACATGATACAACCTGAAGGTTTCACATCGGTTGATAAAACCAAAGTATGCAAGCTTCGACGATCCATATATGGACTGAAGCAAGCATCTAGGAGCTGGAACATCCGTTTTGATGAGACAATCAAAGAGTTTGATTTCTCACAAAATCCTGACGAACCTTGTGTGTACAAGAAGGTTAGTGGGAGTGCAGTCGTATTCCTAGTATTATATGTCGATGACATATTGCTTATAGGAAACGATGTATCAGTTTTACAGACAGTTAAAATTTGGTTGTCCAAAACTTTCTCCATGAAAGACCTGGGAAAAACAACCTATATCCTTGGGATTAGAATCTATAGAGATAGATCAAAACGGTTGCTTGGTCTTTCGCAGTCTACATATATAGACCGAATGCTAAAAAGGTTTAGCATGTCGGAATCCAAGAAAGGTTACCTTCCCATCAGGCATGGGATCAACCTTTCGAAGTCTATGTGTCCGCACACAGAAGACGAGAGGATTTGCATGAATAAGATTCCCTATGCATCCGCAATAGGATCTATCATGTATGCTATGTTATGTACAAGGCCCGATGTATCATATGCTTTGAGTGTCACAAGCAGATACCAGTCGGATCCAGGAATGGATCATTGGGCGGCTGTCAAGACAATCCTTAAGTACTTAAGAAGAACTAAGGATATGTTCCTAATATATGGAGAAGGAGATATGGTAATACGTGGGTATACAGATGCCAGTTTCCAGACAGATAAGGATGACTCCAAATCACAGTCTGGATACGTATTTACTTTGAATGGAGGTGCAGTAAGTTGGAAAGGTTCCATACAAGACACCGTAGCGGGTTTTACCACGGAAGCGGAATATATTGCAGCTTCGGAAGCAGCAAAGGAAGCAGTTTGGATCTAGAAGTTTGTCTCAAAACTTGATGGGGTTCCAACCATTGATGAAGCAGTGCCGGTTTACTGCGACAACAATGGAGCTATTGCACAAGCAAAGGAACCAAGGTCTCATCAACGATCCAAACACGTGCTTCGCCGCTATCATCTGATCAGAGAGATTATAAGTAGGAATGACATACAAATTGAGAAAAACCCCACTGAAAGGAATTTAGCGGATCCTTTAACTAAGGCCTTGCCTCAAAACAAGTTTGAGGGTCATGTAAGAGCTTGTGGTATTGGATACCGTAGCGATTGGCATTAGGCCAAGTGGGAGTTTGTTAGTGATATGAGAGAAGTGTCCTAAGGCAATCGCCTTATGATTGTAAACATTTATTTTAATAAATGATAATTCACTATTTGAGTGTACATGTTTGTGTATTTGATTGGGATCTTAAACTCATCTACTGAATGTCCGCAATACAACTCACAGCATAAGAGAATTTGTGATGGGATCACAACTTGTGATTATCTCTAAATGTGCAAATGTGAAGTATTGAAAATATCCCTAGTCGATGAATTGATAAAAACGGACACTATCAATTCTGTTGAGACTAGCATGGGTTATTCTCTATTCAGCTGATTCTCACTGGCTGGTGACATTGGGATGTCCGGAGATAAACATGGATGCTAGTTAAGGGAACTAGTTCATTGGAGTGACTAGCTGTAAGACTTCATATGGGAATCTACATGTAGATATGTCAATGAAGATCTTACTGCGGCTTAAGTGCGATGTTCCTTTGACTTGCGGTGTTCAAGTCATCTTGGTCATGGAGACTTATACTTTGACATCTTAAGCAAGCATCTCCAAGGAGGTGTGGACCCAGGATGATCGGGTATAAGCCGAAGTGCCCGAAGATGTTTGAACAGCCTACAAAGGATTCACCACTCCTTGCGAGGAGATGTATACCCAGGCCTATCGTCGGATTGTTACTCAAAGCCTCTGGCCAGAGCATATCATGTTAAGAGTGCGAGTCTCTTAAATACATGAGAGTAATTAGAAATCCAAAGGACGAGAAAGACACTACTTGGGCTAGGTGTGACGTAGTCAGCCTAGTGGGGACTGACACCATTGACCGTGTCCTGAACCAAGTGGGTATAAGGTGGTGAAGGGAATGGGCACGATTCATTAGAGCTGCTGAAGGGTTTCAGAATAATTTCTTCTGAGGTCAAACCGTTGATCTTTCGATTAATTGGGGATCATGATGTACTACTAGGTGCCACTCATGATCGTTCTATAATTAGTTAAATTATAGACGGCCAACATAAATCGAAAGCCTATTTAGTCACACGCACTACGAGTAATCCGAGGGATTTAAAACGAGTTGAAAATTGGATTTTCCGATCAAGAGAAATAAGTCGAATCTGAGTTAGTCAGAGGCGCAATGGAAGCTAAAATGGCGAAGTCTTTTGAAGGCTTTTTGGGCGAATTAAATGAGTTTAATTCGCGGCGGTTCGGGTTGGTTTGGCCGGCCAAAGAGGGTGTCAAAACCCCCTTTGGTGGCCGGCCACAATAAGAGGAGAAAACCAATTAATTTTGGTTTAATTAATAAAATAAATCTAGTGCGATTTATTTTATAAATTATGGATAAATAAATTTGTATGAAGAAATTTATATAAATAAAATTTATAGAAATTTATTCTTTTATGGAAGATTAAAATAATCCATGAATTGGTTTATTTTAATTTTATAAAATCAATTATGAATTGATTTTCCATAATAAGAAAGTTTATAAATTTCTTATAAAAATTTATTCCATAATTTAAAGAGAAGAAGAATTAGTTTTATTATAAATTAGTTTATAATAAAGACTCGGTTTAAACGGAATAATTAATAAGAAAATTTATAAGATAAATTTCTTATAACTAATTCCGTTAAATCCGTTAATTCGGTTTAGAGGGAGACTTAGCAAAGGAGTTGCTACTATATAAAGGAACCAAAGGCTAGCCCTTATTCCCAATCAAGTAATTGTTATTGGAGCTCTCCCTCTCTCTCTTCTCTTCTTCTCTCCCTCTCCCTCTCTTCCCTTAGGGCCGGCGCCCACCCTAGCTCCCTTAGGGCCGGCGCCCAACCTACATCCAAGGAGGAGATGCCGTGAGCTTCAAGAAGAAGAAGGAGAACCCGAACACGAAGAAGAAGAAGCGGATAGCGACTCCTCTTCTCCTTCCCTTCTCCCCACCTAGGGCCGGCGCCCATTGGAGACCTAGGGCCGGCGCCCCTTCCTCCATCTAGGGCCGGCTCAACTCCTCCAAGGCAAGGTGTTGCCGTGAGCTTCAAGGAGAAGAAGAAACCAACCAAGAAGAAGAAGAAGCGGATCACATCTCCCTCTCTCTCTCGGAATTCGATTCCGTTCTTCGTGGTTAGTTTCCTTTTCCTCTCTTGTTCATCTAGTTGTGCCTTCCGAGAATCTAGTAGTTCTCGTCGGCACAAAACTCGTGACTTTGCGAAGTCATCCCGAAGAGAACTCGGCGTGGACGCGAATAGAGGCGGAGCTTCCAAGGGACGCTACGGTTGGATCTCGTCCCTTACTTCGAGTTACGAGAGGTACTTAGTAAATTAGTTTACTTTTCCGCAAAGTTTTATTTTATGATTATGTCAACACAATAAGGTTGCATGCTAGATACGAAGTTAAAATAATTTAGGAAATTATTTTATGCAAACTCTTCCGCTGCACGTAAAAAATTTTGAATTTTACGAACTCGTATCCTTGTCGACATGCACCCGGTCCCAACACTTTTTAGGCCTTCACGTTAAGAAAACTAGAAGGAACACATGTATTCCAAACCAAATATGCTAAGGAAATGTTAAAAAAATTTGTTTTAGAAAATGCTAAGGTAGCATCTACACCCATAGGAACCAATGTGAAAATGGATAGTGACCTTGAAGGGAAAATGGTAGACTCTAAGCAATATAGGAGCATGATTGGTAGCCTCCTATACCTAACCGCTAGTAGACCCGATATACTTTTTGCGGTAGGTATGTGTGCAAGGTACCAATCTTGTGCTAAAGAGTCTCATTTGGTTGTAGTCAAGAGAATCCTAAGGTATGTCAAAGGTACCCTTAATGTCGGACTTTGGTATCGTAGAACCCCTAGTGTTGATCTAATTGGATACACCGACTCTGATTATGCGGGTTGTAAGTTAGATAGGAAGAGTACTAGTGGAGGGTGTCAATTCCTTGGGTCTTCCTTAGTTAGTTGGAGTAGTAGGAAACAACCATGCGTTGCCCTATCAATAATGGAGGCGGAATATGTGGCAATGAGTGGGTGTGTTTCCCAAGTCCTTTGGATCATGCACACCTTAGAGGATTATGAGTTACATTACACCAAGGTCAAAGTCTTGTGTGATAATGTAAGTACAATCAACTTGACCAAAAATCCGGTTCACCACTCTAGGACAAAAACATTGAAGTGAAACATCATTTCATTAGAGACCATGTGGCAAAGGAGACATAGAACTACACTATGTTGAATTAAAGTCGAACCTAGCCGACATCTTTACCAAGCCTCTTCCCGAATCGGAGTTTACATCTATAAGAAGAGGCCTTGGAATGTGTTTTGTGAAAATGTAGGATGAACTTGGAGATATTCGATTTGAAAAAGGGTGCTTGATCCATTAGGGTGATACATTTGGCTCACTTGTGCTTGTGGCACATTGTTGAACCATTAGAAGTATCAAAATATGAAAACTAGATCAACTATGGGGAAGGCAAGTGTTTAATCAATGGACACGTTGCCCAAAGATCATAGTTGGGCATTTTAAACCTTTGAAAACCATTTTATGCTTTACATGCTTTTCCATGTTTTTAAAAGTCACATGATTGCAAAATTAATTTGTAAGATTGATACAAAATGTAGTGGTTTTCAAAGGTTTTGGATTTTTATCAAAAGTCATGCATGTTTGAAATTTTATATGGACTAATATTTTTCCTAGATAAAGTATATTATTTCAAACATGTCTGCAAATTTTACAATTTTTAGAATTTTCTGGATTTTTCTGGGCATTTCTGAAATTCGACAGAAAAGCTAAAATTTGCTACTGACAGCGTATCAGTCGACTGCCCTATGGGCAGTCGACTGGCCAGTCTGATTTCAGCTTCTGTGGGGATTTTCAGAAATTCGATATTCTCACTTCTGATGCCCTAGGGTTTGGTTGCTTGAGGCAATCATTTTGATGGTGTCAAAGGGGGAGAATAGGTGGTTTAAGTTAGAATTTTAACTTGAAATGGATGGTTTAAGGTTTTCTTTCTCACTTAGACCTTGAATGATTAAAAATAGGGAGAAGACATGGATTAAGGGGGAGGTTACCTCTTAGGTTCTGATATGTCTTGCATTTTTAATATTATTGAGTGTTAAGTGGAAACTTAACTTGGATTATGATTAGAATTGAAAATGGGGAGAAGACATGGATTAAGGGGGAGGTTACCTCTTAGGGCTACTATGTCTTATGCTTTTTCAATTGCTATCTCTTGTTATTATTATTGTGGTTGTTTTTATCTCTAAACTTAAACATATTGCCACACATCAAAAAGGGGGAGATTGTTGAGGCAATCAGCCCTCAAATGATTGAAAGATCATGGTTTTGATGTGTGTGGGTGAATATGTTTAAGGTTAGAGTGTTATGTTGTGTTTAATGTGTGTGATTGAGTTTGCAGGACTTGGAGAATCACACATGGTGGACATATCCGAGGGGCGAGAGCCGAGGGAGGAGAGCTCCAAGGGCAACCGGGAAGTGGACTTCAAGGGCACACGTGAAGGGTGGCATGGAGGCAAGCCAAGGGAAGGCTTGCGTGTGCATCCGAGGGACGATAGCCAGAGGAAGAGGACTTCTATGGGCAAGCCAAGGGAGCAGACCTGAAGGCACACGTGAAGGAGAAGGTCCGGAGTTGCTGGAACTAGGCTGAGAGGCAGGGCAGTCGATTGGCCATGGGGCAGTCGACTGCCAAACTCACAGAGAGTTTTCGGCCTCGGACCAGTCACTGCCCCTGGGGCTGTCGACTGGTATACCTCGAAAACTAGCCGTTGGCTAGCAATTAATGCTAGACCAGTCGACTGCCCTTGGGGTAGTTGACTGGTGCGGGGCTGGACAGACTGTGAGTTTGTCCTGTTCTCCTATAAAAGAAGCACCTTTTTACACGTGGGCGGTACGGTTCCGTACAGTGTCAAAGTGCTGCTCGTCTGAAGAGTGCTTCATACTTCCTCTCTCATATTTCTTCATTCTGTAAAGGGGAAGATCGACTGTAAAGGTTTCTCCACCTGAAGGAGAGTTTCCGATAGTTAAAGTGGTGCTCGCGGCGTGGATCCTTGGATTAGTCACCCATCTGGGTGGATACCAAGTAAACGATCATTGTTAGCATTGTACTTATTTTCATTTGCATATTATTTCCGTTGCGCTAACGAAATTGTAGAGATCCAATCCG
Source organism: Boesenbergia rotunda (assembly GCA_024364735.1). NCBI lineage: Eukaryota > Viridiplantae > Streptophyta > Magnoliopsida > Zingiberales > Zingiberaceae > Boesenbergia > Boesenbergia rotunda. The sequence continues at coordinate 139,924 of JAGFNQ010002998.1, read as the reverse complement.
AAAAAGTGCTATTCACCCCCCTCTAGCATGCCTAGACGATCCTTCAGTTAGTAGACTCTACGGCCGGTTGTAATTTCATTTCGATGTTAGATGCTTATCAAGGCTACCATCAAGTTCCTCTCGCCCCCAAAGACCAGGAGAAAGTCAGCTTTGTGACAGCCGATGACACGTATTGCTATAATGTCATGCTTTTCAGATTGCACAACGCTGGAGAAACTTATCAGCGGAAGTCTTCCATTAAAATAACATATGAAGGTGGCATATTTATCAACTCGTCACATTTAAGGAGGGCTAGGTTAAATCTCCACCATCGAATCATCGAAATGTAGTCATTACCTGTCTTTTTGGTCATCAATTGGCAAGGAAATCCAGTTGGGCCTTTTCCAAAGTTGTTCAATTGTCATCCTCTAATACAAAGGTTAAGCATGCACAAAGACTTTTCCACCATCTGATCTAGGGTGATATCATTGCATGTTGCCGCATTAATAATGGTAACATGCCCACACAGCCTTGAAGCAGGTAAATTGTTTCATTTTTCAATGTCGTGGCACAGGGTGCCAATCATCAGAGAGATACATGATTTTCCTTATCACACCTATTAAGTGTGAGGGTTTGCCCTTCTCAAGAATTAGCACTTAGATGTTTGCTTCATCAAAGATAGTTGTTCCACCAAAACACACTAAGCGAAGGATCTTGTAGAACAAATAACAACTCATCACATTTCAGTTAGTCAGACTTCACTTCCTTCGACTATATTTGAAGGGAAGCCTTGTGATGCAGAGATCTCTTTTCATCATCTACATGTTTGCTAGGTCAATATCTAGGTTGATCTGTCAGTCAAAGTCAAGATAGGTCAAACTTGACCCAACAAGCAAGCCAACTTAGCTCACATGAAGTCTAGCATACCCCTCTATATAGGTTAAGTACAATTAAGGAATCAGTCTCAAATGTAATCTCAACATCAGATGTCATCTTAGTCTTAACCGCCATCTCGACTTCAGACTGTAGGATCGAGATGAGCAATAGAGGGGGTGGGGTGGGATGAATATCGCTTCACAAAAACTTCGAATTTAATACTTAAATTACTAAGTGATAAAGTACACCATGGAAGCTTTGAGAATAAGCATAAGAGTTAGAGAGATAAAACAACGAAAATAAACAACAAATCAAGATCGCTAACACGAGTTGGTTTTACTTGTTTCGAAGTCTTGATTGACTCCTACTGCAAGGTCCACGATCCTTGATCGTTTACTTTAGGTATCACTAAAAATTGAACAAAGTTTACAAATTACAATCTGAAGTGTGCAATAAGAAATAGACAACAATATCGACTCCTGATGTGTGAGGACAAGTCTTCATTCAGAGAGTCGGACGGCGTTTCAACATTGTCTGATCTTCGGTCGTGCAACACATAGAAGAAGAGAGTGATTGCAGTGATTTTAATTGATGTTCTGGACTGCTACACTTGACCCCTATTATACTACTTACTCAGGCGCCTAAAAGGTCATTCAGGTGCCCTAGTCGCAATGAATCGGGTGGAAACATTATCTGCTGCGTAGTCAAACTCTATCCTAGTCAGGCACCTGAGTCCCTTTTAGGCGCTTGAATGATGACATGGATCCTCCACTCAGCACTCGCCACGCCAGTCTGACCGTTGCGCCAACTTAGCCTCCATCTGCCAGCTTTCAGCGCCTGAGTCCCATTCAGGCGGCCCAGTCAAGCTGCTTCAACTTTTTCAATTACAACATGAGTTAGTTCCATACATCTAATAATACATAAATGAAGCATATATGAAACACAGCTAGTGTTGTCTTGGTCCTGACTTTCAGGTTTCATTCGAAATCCTAGGTCAGACCGACGCCTACTGTTCCCTCACCGGGGAACACTTCCTCACCTACTCCTCTTAGGAGAGTTTACCTGTTGCCACCCAGAACCTCCGGTTGGACTTTTGTTTGGCCTTCGAGAGCCCAGAACTCGACGACGTTCGACCTCGACTCGTCTCAACTCCTGTCTGCGATCCCCTTTCGACAAAGTCTTCTGCTCGATCCTCCGGACCAAGTCTTCATGCTCGGCTTCACTCGCCAAGTCTTCGTTGCCCGATCCCGACCAGGACTTCGTGTTCAACCCTGTAGGTCAAGACTTCTTGCCTAGCTTACCTAGGACTTTTCTGCAATCTCCATAATTCCATTAGTACACAATACCAGCATAACTTGAACCCTTTGCCACTTATCAAAACAAGGTTTGATCTGGTGCTTTCGGCACCAATAATCTCCCCCTTTTTCATTATGGCTACCTAGTTTAAATTTAAGCTAAAATAAGCTTTAACAGGGAAAGAATTTCAGTTCTCCTTTTCAGCTCTCCCCCTTAACTGGTTATCTCCCCCTAGATCATTTAACAATTGTGTTTATAGAGGAGAGTATATCTTCAAAAATAGACTTAGTCTTAAGAAAAAAAAGTTTTAGAGACTAAGTTAACTTTTGATAGGCTGTTTAGAACATTCGTTTCGAAAAACTAAGTGATTTTCAAAGACTAAGTATGGATGAGAAATTAATTTTCAAAAATTAAAAACTTAGTTTTGAACGACAAAAGTTAATTTTGAATTTTGAATTCTTCTTTTCAGAATATTTTGAATTTTTCTTAACCATTTAAAAAAACATTGAAAAATACTAACTAATTTAGAAAAAATTACTAAACACTAAAAAACTTTTCTTTTGACATCATTTTGAAAATTTTGAATTTTTCTAACAACTTTGAACTCTTTTCTTTCTCTCCCCCTTTGCCATATATCAAAATTAAGTAGGTAATATCAGGTTAAGAGCAGAAAAAATGACTAAAGTATTCACAATAAGACAACTAAGTGTATCAGAGTGATCAATTTTAAACAATAAAAAAGGTTAAGTTTAGGCTAAGTCTAAGTCTAGGCACCTTTATTTTGAGTCCAACATGAATAAATAAAAAAATAAAAATAATTTTAAATATTAAAAAATAAAGTCAATTCCTTTAAGGCACCTGTCTAACCTTTTAGCTACTTATTGATTGTAATAAATATCAGTTTTCACTTGGGTTAGTCAAGTTAAGTGTATTTCATAAATCAGCTCTGTTAGCCAGAATACTTGACTTGATTAATTTGAATTATATTTATAACGCCCCCAACATGTGTTGTTGCACTGATTTTCAAGTATCTAAGTCTAGGGCAATAGTCCCAAGCATCTCAACCCTATCTAGACTGTCAAACAAGTTAATCCTAATGTGCTTGTGAGATGTTGGCTTCTAAGTCTATAAGAGCATGCATACTAGAGTCAAGCCTAAGCTAAGTCCATGTTGAAGAA
>JAGFNQ010002998.1:90901-135197 GCA_024364735.1 Boesenbergia rotunda | reverse complement strand
GTGTCTTAAGGCAATCGCCTTATGATTGTAATCATTTATTTTAATAAATGAATATTCACTATTTGAGTATACATGCTTGTGTATTTGATTGAGATCTTAAACTCATTTACTGAATATCCGCAATACAATTCACAGCATGAGAGAATTCGTGATGAATTCACAACTAGTGATTATCTCTACATGTGAAATTGTCCCTAGTCGATGAATTGATAAATATGGACACTATCAATTCTGTTGAGACTAGCATGAGTTATTCTCTAATCAGCTGATTCTCACTGGCTGGTGACATTGGGATGTCCGAAGATAAACATGAATGCTAGTTAAGGGAACTAGTTCATTGGAGTGACTAGCTGTAAGACTTCATATGGTAATCTACATATAGATATGTCAATGAAGTTTCTTACTGCAGCTTAAGTGCGATGTTCCTTTGACTTGCGGTGTTCAAGTCATCTTGGTCATGGAGACTTATACTTTGACATCTTAAGCAAGCATCTCTAAGGAGGTGTGGACCCAGGATGGTTGGGTATAAGCCGAAGTGCCCGAAGATGTTTGAACAGCCTACAAAGGATTCACCACTCCTTGCGAGGAGATGTATACCCAAGGCCTATCGTCGGATTGTTACTCGAAGCCTCTGGCCAGAGCATCACATGTTCAGAGTATGAATCTCTCAGAAACATGAGAGTAACTAGAATCCGTTGGACGAGAAAGACATTACTTGGGCTAGGTGTAACGTAGTCAGCTAGTGGGACTGACACACATAGACCGTGTCCTGAACCAAGTGGGTATAAGATGGTGAAGGGAATGAGGCACGATTCATCAATGGTTGTCGCAATAAACCGGTATTGCTTCATCAATGGTTGGAACCTCATCAAGTTTCGAGACAAACTTCTTGATCCAAACTGCTTCCATGGTAGAATCCGCTACGATGTCTTGTTTGGAACTCTTCCAACTTATTGCGCTTCCATTCAAAGTAAATACGTATCCAGACTGAGATTTGGAGTCATCCTTATCTGTCTGGAAACTGGCATCTGTATACCCACGTATTACCATATCTCCTTCTCCATATATTAGGAACACATCCTTAGTTCTTCTCAAGTACTTAAGGATTGTCTTGACAGCCGCCCAATGATCCATTCCTGGATCAGACTGGTATCTGCTCGTGACACTCAGAGCATACGATACATCGGGCCTAGTACATAACATAGCATACATGATAGATCCTATCACGGATGCATAAGGAATCTTATTCATGCAAATCCTCTCGTCTTCTGTGCGCGGACACATAGACTTTGAAAGGTTGATCCCATGCCTGATGGGAAGGGAACCTTTCTTGGATTCCGACATGCTAAACCCTTTTAGCATTCGGTCTATATATGTAGACTGCGAAAGACCAAGCAACCGTTTTGATCTATCTCTATAGATTCTAATCCCAAGGATATAGGTTGCTTCTCCCAGGTCTTTCATGGAGAATGTTTTGGATAACCAAATTCCATTTAACCGACTGTAAGACTGATATATTATTTCCTATAAGTAATATGTCATCGACATATAATACTAGGAATACGACTGCACTCCCACTAACCTTCTTGTACACACAAGGTTCGTCAGGATTTTGTGAGAAATCAAACTCTTTGATCGTCTCATCAAAACGGATGTTCTAGCTCCTGGATGCTTACTTCAGTCCATATATGGATTGTCGAAGCTTGCATATTTTGGTTTTGTCAACCGACGTGAAACCTTCAGGTTGTATCACGCATACATCCTCAAGCAGGTTTCCATTATGGAAAGTTATTTTCACATCCATTTGCATATCTCATAATCATAATGAGCTGCTATGGCCAGGAGCATCCGAATGGACTTACCTTCCATGTCGGTTTTCTTCTTGAAAAACCCACTTGCACCCTATGGGCTTAATCCCTTCGGGTGGGTTAACCAAGTCCCATACTTGATTTTCGTACATGGAATCCATTTCCGACTTCATGGCTTCAAGCCATTTGTCCCTTTCTGAACATTTCAGAACATCTTCATGACTGATAGGTTCGTCATCGCTTATGAGTAACACGTCGTTCGATTCACTTATGAGAAATCCGTATCTCTCTGGAATATTACGTGTCCTATCAGACCTACGAAGAGGTGGTGTTGTTTTAGGTTCAACTGATAGCTCATCACTATGAGTTACCGGTTGTGGGTCTAGACTAGGTGTCTCTGTAATGTCTATTGGAGTTTCTTGAACTTCATCAAGTTTAATGCCACTCCCACTGTTTTCTTGTAAAAGAAATTCTTTTTCCAGAAATACAGCATGCCTTGAAACAAACACCTTTGCTCCAAGGGATGATAGAATTGGTAACCCTTCGTTTCCTTAGGGTATCCAATAAATAGACATTTATCAGACTTAGCATCCAATTTATCTAATACAATCCGCTTCACATAAGCAGGACAACCCCATATCTTAAGGTGAGTTAAGTGAGGTTTCTTACTATTCCATATCTCATATGGAGTAGTAGAGACTACCTTGGTCGGGACTCTGTTTAGCAAGTAAACAGTTGTCTTAAGTGCATAGCCCCAAAAGGACTTTGGAAGAGTTGCATGGTTCATCATGGATCTAACCATGTCCATCAAGGTTCGGTTACGCCTCTCAGATACACCATTATGCTGTGGTGTATACGGCGGAGTCCATTGAGACAATATCCCATTGTCCCTAAGATAATCTTGAAACTCTTGACTCAAGTATTCACCACCCCGATCGGATCGAAGTATCTTAATACTTTTGCCAAGCTGTATCTTTACTTCATTTCTGAACTCTTTGAATTTCTCAAAAGCTTCAGATTTGTGTTTCATCAAGAACACATACCCGAATCGTGAGTGATCATCGATAAAGGTGATGAAGTAGCTATAGCCTCCTTGTGCAAGAGTTGACATTGGTCCACATACATCAGTATGTATTAGACCAAGCAATTCTCCCACTGGATTACCTTTTCCAGAGAAGGGTAATTTGGTCATCTTGCCTTTTAAGCATGATTCACATGTATCAAATGAACCGGGTTCAAATGATTCCAGAATTCCACATCGGTGTAATTCGGTCATGCGTTTCTTACTTATATGGCCAAGACGACAATGCCATGTGTAGGAGTCTATTCGATTATCTATTCGTGCACGCTTGTTGCTTACTTGGATATTGAAAATGTCACCGGATAAATCTAACGTGTAGATGCCATTGCACAAAGTTTCGGTCCCATAAAGAACGCCATTTAAAGTTATGTAACAACAATTGTTACTAAAAGTTAAATGATAACCCTTTTCATTCAAACATGAAGTAGATACAATGTTCTTTATTAACGAAGGAACAAAATAACAATTATCCAATTCTAAGACACGTCCACTCGGGAGCTTCAGCAAATTTGTTCCGATGGAAACAGCAACAACCTTTGCTCCATTTCCAACTCGTAAATTTGCTTCTCCCTTGACGAGTCTTCTTCTATTCCTTAGCCCCTTTATGTCATTACATATATGTGAGCTACACCCAGTATCCAGTACCCAGGTGTATGAGGAAATAGAGTGACATTCAATAACGAAGATACCTGAAGAGGATGGGGCATTGGATGCCTTCTTCTTCAAGGACTCAAGATAAACCTTGCAGTCTCTTCGCCAGTGACCCTCCTTGCCACAATGATGGCAAGTGCCTTTTGGTGTATTTTCAGTCTTTTTGGCCTTTTTCTTCTTTCCCTTATTCTGTTCTTTGGCCTTCCTCTTAGAACCTTTCTTCAAGGAACCAACTAACAGTACCATCTTCTGATCCTGCTTCACAGAAGGCTCCACAGTCTTCAGCAGGTTGAGCAACTCAGGTATGGTGGTTTCCAGCTTGTTCATCCGATAGTTTATCACAAATTGTGAATAACTTTTGGGTAAACAATGTAGAATTAAGTAAATTCTTAGTTCATGATCCATTGCAAAACCGAGTGTGCTCAGTCGCTCAATGTACCCCAACATCTTTAACACAAACTACAAGGCAGAAGTGCCTTCCTGCATCTTAGTGGTGAAGAGGAGTCTGGAGACTTCGAACCTTTCAGATCTCGCCTGCTCTTCAAACAACTCATGAAGATGGAAGATGATGGTATTAGCATCCATATGCTCATGCTGCTTTTGCAACTCAGGTACCATGAGGCTAGCATGATGCAACTCGCAAGTTCAGAATCGGTCACATGTTTCTGATAGGCCACTAGCTAGTCTGGAGTTGCACCTTCTGGAGGAGGGTTAGGAAGTTGATTTTCAAGGACATAAGCAAGCTTCTCTGCCTTGAGGACTATCCTCAGGTTTCGAAGCCAGTCCATGAAGTTTGGCCCAGTCAGTTTATTTGTGTCCAAAATGGAACGCAAGTTCAGAGAAGACATGATCGAGTGATTAACCTAGAAATACAAATTGAGTTTATGTGAGAAGAATGATTAAAGAATGTATCAACATACATTAATAAAATCCTATTTATTTTTCAAATTGAATAACCCTTTTTATCATTTAAAATTGGGAAATTAAATTACAACAACTAACTTTAAATTGGACGGCTCCCCGAGGCTCAATCCAAAATAAAGAATTTTGTTGTCAATTTAAAAACCAATACAAATTTAATTGTCAATTAATTGTCCATAAATTTGTCTAGACTTTCTTGAAAGAAAGTGCCCAAAATTGTGAGATTTCATAATAGGTTTTCAGAATAATTGTAAGTTTCTGGTACAAAGAAAACTCACATATTTCCAAAGTTGGAAATTTTCTAAAATAGAAAATTTTCAAGATTGGAAAGTTTCCAAAGATGGGAAGTTTTCACAATTATTATAAAATTTCAGAATCTAGGAAATTTCAAACGTTTGCGAAATTTCATGAGGATTTCCAAACTTTGAAATTCCTAAATCTAAAATTTATTATAATTGAAAAGTTTCCATAATTGAAAAATTTTCCAAAATTGAGATCATGACAAAGTTTTCCGCAAAACAATTTTATGATTATGTCGAACACTAACCGACTCTGATACCACTGTTGGGACCGGGTGCATGTTGACAATGATACGGGTTCGTAAAATTTTAAATTTTTACGTGCAGCGGAAGAATTAGCATAAAATAATTTCCTAAATTATTTTAACCTCGTATCTAGCATGCAACCTTATGATGTGTGGACATGATCACAAATTAAAAGTTTGCGGAAAAGTAAACTAATTTACTTAGTACCTCGCGTAACTTGAAGTAAGGGACGAGATCCAACCGTAGCGTCCCTTGGAAGCTCCGCCTCTATTCGCGTCCACGCCGAGTTCTCTTCGGGATGACTTCGCAAAGTCACGAGTTTTGTGCCGACGAGAACTACTAGATTCCCTATAGGCACAACTAGAAGATTAAGAGAGAAGATAGGAAACTAACCACCAAGAATCGGAATCCAAATTCCGGGAAGGATGGAGATGCGATCCGCTTCTTCTTCTTCGAGGTCGTCTTGGTGGATGAAGCTCACGCCCACATTGGGAGTTGCGCCGGCCCCTAGGGGAGGAGAGAGAGCCGACCCTAGAGAGAGAGGGGTGCCAGCCCTAGAGAGAGAGAGACGCGTGTAGAGAGAGAGAGAGAGAGGGAGCAACTAATCTCTTGATTAATAGATTGGAATTCAAGGCTTGCCTTTGGTTCCTTATATAGTTGCTTCTCCCTTGCCAGGTCTCCTCTTTAACGGAATTTTTCATAAGAAATTTATCCTATAAATTCTCTTATTAATTATTCCGTTTAAGCCAAGTTTTATTATAACTAACTATATAATAAAACAAATATCTTTTCTCCTTTAATTATGGAATAAAATTTTATAAGAAATTTATAATTCTTCTTTATTATGAAAAATCAATTCATAATTGATTTTATAAAATTAAAATAAACCATTCATGGATTATTTTAATTTCCATAAAAAGAATAAATTTCCATAAATTGATTTATATAAATTTCTTTATACAAATTTATTTATCCATAATTTATAAAACAAATCGCGCTAGATTTATTTTATTAATTAAACCAAATAAATTGGGTTCTCCCCATGATGGTGGCCGGCCAAACCAAAGGGGTTTGACACCCTCTTTGGCCGGCCAAACCGAGCCGAACCATTCGCGAATTAAACTCATTTAATTCGCCCAATAAGCCTTCAAAAGACTTAGCCATTTTAAGCTTCCATTGCGCCTCTGATTAACTCAGATTCGACTTATTTCTCTTGATCGGGAAATCTAATTTTCAACTCGTTTTAAATCCCTCGGATTACTCGTAGTGCGTGTGACTAAATAGGCTTTCGATTTATGTTGGCCGTCTATAATTAACCAATTATAGAACGGTCATGAGTGGCACCTAGTAGTACATCATGACCCCCAATTAATCGAAAGATCAACGGTTTGACCTCAGAAGTAATTCTGAAACCCTTCAGCAGCTCTAATGAATCGTGCCCCATTCCCTTCACCATCTTATACCCACTTGGTTCAGGACATGGTCTGTTTGTGTCAGTCCCCACTAGGCTGACTACGTCACACCTAGCCCAAGTAGTGTCTTTCTCGTCCTTTGGATTTCTAATTACTCTCATGTATTTAAGAGACTCGCACTCTAAACATGATATGCTCTGGCCAGAGGCTTTGAGTAACAATTCGACGATAGGCCTGGGTATACATCTCCTCACAAGGAGTGGTGAATCCTTTGTAGGCTGCTCAAACATCTTCGGGCACTTCGGCTTATACCCAATCATCCTGGGTCCACACCTCCTAGGAGATGCTTGCTTAAGATGATAAAGTATAAGTCTCCATGACCAAGATGACTTGAACACCGCAAGTCAAAGGAACATCGCACTTAAGCTGCAGTAAGAACTTCATTGACATATCTTTATAGATTACCATATGAAGTTTTACAACTAGTCACTCCAATGAACTAGTTCCCTTAACTAGCATCCATGTTTATCTCCGGACATCCCAATGTCACCAGCCAGTGAGAATCAGCTGATCAGAGAATAACCCATGCTAGTCTCAACAGAATTGATAATGTCCGTTTTTATCAATTCATCGACTAGGGATAATTTCAATACTTCACAATTGCACATTTAGAGATAATCACTAGTTGTGATCCCATCACAAATTCTCTTATGCTGTGAATTGTATTGCGGACATTCAGTAGATGAGTTTATGATCCCAATCAAATACATGAACATGTAGACTCAAATAATGAATATTCATTTATTAAAGTAAATGATTACAATCATAAGGCGATTGCCTTAGGACACTTCTCTCATATTACTAACAGTCTTCTGATATAATCTAGGCAACAACAGCTTTTCCTCTCCTGGGTGATACTTGCGCTCTATATGTTTACTTGCCTTATGGACTCGTGGTTCCTTCGGGTTTGCAACTGCACCATTATTAGCACAACCAAATGTGATAGCTTTGAGCAAACCAGGAATCACATCGAAGTCCATCTTGAGGTTCCTGAACCATGTAGCTTTCTTGGCTGTCTAAGAGATTGTCATCCATCCAGCTTCCATGGTGGAGTCCATCACGCAGCTGCTACGCGACACTCTCCTATACAATGGTTCCACCTCCTAAAAGTAAACAAAAAAACCCGAGAAATACTTATATTTGCCCCTACCAGATTGGAATTCTGTATCCATATAACCCACAGATGATTGGTTTGCCCGGTACACCAATATATAGTCCTTAGTCCTTCTTAGGTACTAATATATGCTTTTACCGCAGTCCAATTTCCTAGACCTAGGTTACTCCGATATATGCTAACCATGCCCATGGCACAATAAATATCTGGTCTCGATTTTAGCATACATGAGGCTTCCTATAGACGACGCTAAACGAACCGCCATTACTTGCTCTATCTCCTTTGATAATCTAAACATATCTCCTTAGATAGAGTATCTCCACAGCTGAAAAGTATAAAACTTTTCTTAGAGATTTCCATGCTAAAACAAGTTAAGACGGTGTCTTGTATGAAGCTTGGGATAAGCACAACATTCTTCTCTGGTGATCCCTTAGAACTTTGATCCCAAGGATGTGTCCTGCTTATCCTAAGTCCTTCATGTCAACTGTTTGGACAACCATACCCTTACGTCTGATAGTACTTTGTTATTGTTGCCAACAAATAAAATATTATCTATGTATAGTACAAGAATACCACTACGTTTCCGTCACATCTCTTATATACAAAAATCTCATCCGTTCTTTGAACAAATCCATGTGACTAGATTATCTTTTCAAAGCGGATGTTCCTCGTCATAGGTACAGGGATCTTGATTCATGGTCGCCAGGGACCGAGTCTGAAGACTCTCCCATGAACATGAATCCTTCTAGTTGACTAACAACCCTCCCACTACGACGAGGTACCACTTGTGTATCTTCTGTGACACGCGGTGCAATGACTTGTGGTATATCTTGTTGTACAATTGGTACTAAGGTTGGAACATCCCCTATCTTAATTCTTCAAGAACTAGTCTACTCATGGGCTTGTGGTTCATCACATAGTCTTCTTCTAAGAATCTTGTATTCGTGCCAACGATTACCCTCTAATCCTTAGGACTATAGAACCACCTTTCTTTCCTCTAGGATAACCTACGAACAAGCGCACGTGATTCCAATCTTATCAGTATCCCTCTTAGCACATGTACTGAGCTATCCCATGTCCGAATATGTCTTAGACTTGGCTTTCGCCCAGTCCACACTTCTACGGGAGTAGAAGACACTGACCTAGATAGTATCAAGTATGTACGGTGCCGTTTCCAGAACATATCCCCAGAACGAATCTGACAACTCGGAGCAGCTTATCATTGTCCTAACCATTTCCATAAGAGCCCTTTTCCTTCGCTTTGCTGCACCGTTCCATTGGGGCATACCGGGTGCAGTCAATTGGGATTGGATCCCAACCTTTGATGAGTAAGTCCTAAATTCTCCCAAGAGGTACTCATCACTACGATCTGATCGTAGTGTCTTGATACTTTTACTTTGATGTTTCTCCACATCAGCCTAAAATTCTTTGAACTGATCAAAGTATTCAGACTTGTGGCCATCAAGTAAACGTATCCATAACTTTGAATATTCGTCTCACGAAGTATTCAAAGCTACCTCTATCCTAGATAGGCATAGGACCACACAAATCAGAATGAACCAATTCTAACATATCTTTGGCTCTATACCCCTCAGCCTTGAAAGGCCTCTTGATCGTCTTACCTTCCAAGCAAGATTCAAAGGTTGGGAAGTCTCCCACCACCAATGAACCCGAGGGCCCATCGGCTATCGACCTTTGAATCCTACTACGGTTAATATGACCAAGCTTTAGATGTCAAAGACATTTTGGTTCATCTTGGAAGGAACCTTTTTCTTACTTTGGTTAGATGATGAGATATTAGCTACTATATGCATCATGGGAGACTTTGGTTCTAATTGCTTAAATTGCTTATCCATGTTCCTAAACAGATAATCTTTCTATTCCACTTTTCAAAAAGTAATAGAATATCCATTATTTCAGAAACTGAACCAAAGTTCTTTCTAAAATTAGGTACACAAAAGCAATCTTTTAAAACCAAAACTTTATTTTCCTATCTTAAGGTAAATAAATGACTCCCACTACAATAGTCGCCACCTCCGTAGCATATCCTATGTAGATGTTAATCTTTTCCTTAGCTAGTCGTTTGGTATCCTGGAACCCTTGCAAAGAATTCCAGACATAATTAGTGGCATCTGTATCTACACACCAGGTACTGGTAGATAACACTACTAATCATGTTACAATGACAAAAGAAAAAGATATACCTTTGTCTTGACGACGGGGACAGTTCGCCTTCCAATGTCCAGTCTGCTGGCTCGTGAAGCACTTGCCTTTCGGCTTCTTCACACCAGCCTAAGGTCCCTGCGATCCTGCTGCCTTCTTGGACTCACCTTGTTTCTTCTTCTTCCTTCCTTTCGGCACAGAAGTAGAAACCTTCTGAGTGACCAAGACCTGTGAACTCTGACGAAAGAGCCCCTCTGCTGCCTGGAGTTCTGCTAGCAGTTCTCCCAATGTATACTCATGCTTATTCATGTTATAGTTGAGCCAGAACTACTCAAAACTCCTAGGCTGAGATTGGAGTATTATATCGACCTGGGTTTCCCCGTCGATTTGTCCTCCAAGAACCTCAATCTTATTGAGGTGGGCCATCATTTTCAGGACATGATGCCTCACAGATGTCCCTTCGACCATAGTAGTCGTCATTAGGTTTTTCATTGCAACCTACCTAGCAGCCTGACCCTGGTGTCCGAAGAGCTCTTTGAGGTTCAGCATCATGTCACAAGTAGTGGGCATGGCCTGATGTTGATGTTGCAATACATTCGACATAGATGTCAGAATGTAACACCGCGCCATCTTATCTACCTTGATCCACTTTTTGTAACGCTCCCTCTGCTCTTCACTAGAGTTCTCGCTAGGCTTTTCGGGACAATCCTCAAAGAGCACATATTTGTACTCTTCAGCAGTAAGGACAATGTCTAGGTTTCTTTTCCATTCAATGTAGTTGGGTCCAGTAAGTTTGTTCTCCTTAAGTATGGTTGCTATTGGATTAAAGGCCATTTTGAAAATCCTGAGAATCACAACATACACTACTTTAGAATTCGAAAATAAATTGATTCCTCTAAACAATAAATTTTCGAAATCAACCGACACCTCTAAACACTGAGAAATTCACATGCCACGATGGTGTGGACGTATACGAACTTCTACATTCGTAAGAGGAGGTTTTACCCATTAATCTTACTATCTTGTCAACCTAACTTTTTGACAAATAAGATTAATAGTTGGTTCACTTTGTCCCTGCAAATAATAGCAGTGACTCCGATAGGGAGGATACTATTATTCACATCTAAGTGTTTACCATTACACGACACTAAGAAAATTATTTTCAATTATGTGTCTTCCGATGGGGAAGTACACACGCTCTTCAATAATTTTCTATAGTTTTTTCTGACCCAGTGATCCGCAGAACAAGCCCATCCGATGGGGAGGAAGGCACTCAGAGCTGACACGTAGACTTGTTCGCATCACTTATCGGATTGTAATGGAGGCCACCGGACCCTTATGGTCCCTCTCCCACTTAGTTATTGATAACGTAGAATTTTAACAAGCACGCACACGACAAGCACATAACCAACATAATGAAAAGGAAATCCTAGATTTTCCAACTTTTCATGGCCTTGGTCTCCAATGCATCTCCAGTCGTGCCGTCACCTCGTCCGCTCCTCCCTACACCATGCGCAAGCCACCTTGAGGGATCTCCTAGCCGAGATGACTAGCTAAATATTTACATCATCGATCCTATACTCCACGAAGGAGTGTACATAAAATCTAGATCAAATGTAAACAAAAAGCTCGGCTAAACACGTGCCGTATTTAATTACAAAAATTAAATACTACCTAGCCTCGTCAACCCCGAGGATTTAATTAATTACAAAACATTGCACATCCAATCACACATATCAAATATTTGGCCATGGTAAGTTGAAATCTAGTGCCTGCAACACAAAGTTAGACTACGCACATCCACATATCATCCAGCAAAATAAAATGTATGAAAAATGCAAAAATTAAGCAATCCTAAACACACAAAACCGAAAACCTGGATCTGGTACCAATTGAAGGAACCGGCATGGCGGGTTTCCCTAGCGAATACTTGGTCGTCTTTGAGAGACCTCTCCATGTCTACAGATTAAAAATTTAATCCAAATGGAGACCCGTCTCCCAACGACCATCTCGTCATCGTATCATTCGGTATGAATTATAACTTGGCCAATCACAAAGATCGAGCCTTGTAATTCTCCTAACCAAACGACCGCGGAAGAGACGACAAGTGGATTGCCGATTTTTGTGTTTATTATCGGGGTCCATAATACGATTAATTATTACAATTAATTATCAAATAATTAACATGATAATAATTAATCAATCACATAAAATGACGAAGCAAAATCAAAAGAACAAAAGTAGCCATGGAAGAGAATTATACCTTCCTTTACCTTGTAGCCTTCTACCTTATGTCCCTCCCCTCCCGGACATCATGTGGGCGACGAGCTACCGAGAATCGAAATCACCAAGGCCTCCAATCAATTACATCTTCTTCCACCTTCCATGTCAACTAAACCGTAGACACGAGGGTTTCGGCCAACTCTCGCTTCCATGTCCACCAAACCCTAGACACTAGGGTTTCGGCCAATTCTCTTTCCTCTCTAACCAAGTGCCACCGACAGGTGGAGAAGCTCCTCCCTAAGCTGTCACCGGTGATGGAAAGGAACCTCCCATCAGCTGTCGCTGGCCATGGGAAGGATTCCTCCAAGGGCTGCCGCCGACAATGGAAGAGAAATTTCCACCAGCTGCCGCCGGCCATGAAGTGCTCTTCTCCAAGCTCTGCCGTCATGGACTGTCTCCAGCCAATGAATCCTTGGCCCGACGCCTGACCGTGCCTCCTTGGACTGCTGCCGGCCATGGAGAAATCTTCTCCAAGATCTGTCGGTGACCAAGGAAGATCGGCGCCTCCCAAGCTGCTGTCGACCAGAACCTCCTCGGGCTGCCACCGACCATAGAGAGAACTTCTCCTAGATCTGCCGGGGTTGACTCCCACAACCATCTTCTCCTTGAACTACCGCCGGCCATGGAGAGAAGAAGGTCCATGATCCGCCGTCGGCCAAGGAAAATCTCCACCTACTGCCGCCGCTAGTGTAAGAGGATGCTCCCGGGACTACCGCCGACCATGGAGATGGAGACCTCCATGTTCTACCACCGACCATGGGGAAGCTCCATCAAGCTACTGCCGGCCATGTAGGTGGAAGGGTTTTTGCCCTAGGAGAGAAGAATAGAGAGGAAGCAAGAGAGATAGGTGAGGAGAGGAAAAATAATTAATTAATTGATTAAGCCCCGGTTTCATAATTCCATGGGGTATTTATAGGGCTAAGGTAGGGACAAAGAGGAGTTGGATCTTGGCCCACTAATGGATTTAAAACCAATCCATTAATTAAGATCCATTCCACTAAAGGATCTTAATTGAACATCCTCACCAACCCCCATATTTTCATATGGGCTCTACCTATTATGAGTCATCCATTCCCCCATGTTTAAGATATTGAATGCCCGTTGATTAATTTAAATTACTGATAATTTTAATTAATCGACTTCTGGCTCCTTGACTAGTACCACTCAACCTTATCATCATGTCAGATCAAATCCACCTGTAAGGTTTAACATGATGAACCCTTTGAGCTCATCAAGGGGGCATCATCATCTCGACTCACCAGGACACGAATTCTGTCAATAATCAGCTGCACACCATATAATTAATATTATTTCTCAACTTACCGGGCCTATCGATTTAACAGAATAAATCTCGCCCATTGGTAAATCAAAGAAATAATTATTAACTATATGTGTCCGTTATTATATCGAGATTTAGGGATTATACTCCATAATAATTTCGAGATCTAATCCAATTATCAAGTCAGTACAAATTGGATGATCTTTAGTTTTGGTCCTGCTCAATGCACACAAAGCATACTAGTGTAATTCTATGGTCAAGATAAACCACACCTAATTACACTACAACTATCCCGATGGTTTGTCCAAATCCTTCTCAGTTGTGAGCGTCTTACTTATACTATGCAAGGGACTGATGACATGATCTTCTGTGTGTCACCACACACCATGTTATCTACAATGCAGAGTATCAGTCTTTTATGCATATACTAATATAAATACGCATCAGTGTTATTGTGATTCTCTTTCAAAATGTGGATGACCATATAGAAAAGGTAAGGCTTTAAGTATACATCCTAACAGCAGGGGTTCCAGGAAACTAGACAACTATATGAGGGTGAGATTACCGTCTACATGGGAAATGCTACGGAGGTGGCGGCTATTGTAGTGGAAGATGTTTATTTATCTTTTGATAAGAATAAATTTTTGATTTTGTGAAATTGTCTTTACGTACCTTGTTTTAGAAAGAATTTAATTTTAGTTTCTAAATTAATTATGGATGGATATTCTATTTCTTTTAATAACAGAGTTGTTTGTTGATGCAGTCTGACCCTGATTGTTGTTTTGGTGTTGACATCGATTTTAGTTTAGGTTGATTATGATGATTATGATTAAGTCCTGGTCAGGGATCAGGCATGGTATGGAAAATCCTAGCTTGAAGGGCTAGGTGTTGGAAAATCCTAACCTGGAGGGTTAGGTGTTGAAAATCCTAGCTTGGAGGGTTAGGTGTGTGAAAAGTCCTAATTCGAAAGAGGTGGGTGAAAAGTCCTAGCTTGGAGGGCTAGGTGAAAAGTCCTAACTTGGAGGGTTAGGTGAAAATTCCCATCTTGGAGAGTTAGGTGAAAAAGTCCTGGCTTGGAGGGTCAGGTCCTAGCTTGGAGGGCTAGGTTTGGAAAGTCCTAATCCGGAAGAGTTGGGTGAAAAGTCCTAGCTTGGAGGGCTAGGTGCCTAACTTGGAGGGTTAGGTGCAAATTACCAACTTGGAGGGTTAGGTGAAAAATCCTTAGCTTGGAGGGCTAAGGTGGATGAAACCCTAGCTTGGAGGGCTAGGTTGGAGCCCCTGGATCGGTCTGGTGACCGATCAGGGAGTTGGAAAGGTGCTCCTTCGTGGATCGGTCTGGTGACCGATCCAGCGATGACTGATCGGTCTGGTGACCGATCAGGGAGTATGCGTTTCACCCATTGCTTTGCTTCTGATCGGTCTGGTGACCGATCAGGGAGCAAACAGTGAGGTTAAGTTCCCTTGCTGAACTGCTCCTGATCGGTCTGGTGACCGATCAGGATCACTGTGCAGATCGTTCTTGAGAACGATCCAGCATCGCAGGTTCATCTCTATGATCGATCAGGACAGAGCCTGATCGGTCTGGTCACGACCTAATTGGTCTGGTGACCGATCAGGAGGTTTCCTGATCGGTCCGGTGATCGATCAGGAAGTCTGGACTGCGAAGCTCAGAAATTGCCCGATAAAGGGGTGGATCGGTCGAGTGATCGATCCACAACCTGGGATCGGTCTGGTGATCGATCCAGGAGAGCCCCAAAGAAATCGCGATTTCTAATTGAGCATTGGGGACCGATCAAGATGGAGCCTGATCGGTCTGGGCCCAGCCTGATCGGTCTGGTGACCGATCAGGAGGCTCTCTGATCGGTCCGGTGACCGATCACTTTAATTCAAAATGCACTGTCAGACGCTCTGATCGCGTCTGAACGTATCCGATTCTCTACGCTTAACATCTGATATATGATTTGCTATTTGATATGCTGCTCTAACACTCTGATTAAGCTGCAGGTGACGGGGAAGGATTCAAACACTCAAGGAGAAGTCAATGGAGGCTTTCCTTGGAGCAGGTTTGCCCGTTTTCCATCTCAGGTTGCAATGGCTGGAGCTGCAGACTGGAGCTGCCGACTGGAGCTTGGCTGAGGGGAGCTCAGGAAGTCCAGGGAGGGCTCAGTGGTAGCTGGCGTTGGCAGGGAAGCAGCTGGAGGCTGCAGGAGATGCTGTCACCTGGTGCTGAGTGGAGAAACAAAAGGGCGGAAGAAGGCTTCGTTGAAGCAGAGTTCTCGAGTTCACGAACTGAGTTCTTGGTGCGCCTTTGTGTTCTCCAAATCTTGCTTGCGTGTTCTGAAGTTCTATCATCTTGTGCAAGCAACTTCAATCTGTGAAGCAACCATTCATTACTTGAGCGCTAGAAGGAGAGAACAAGAAGCTCCGAGTCCAACAGTGAGAAGACACGAGGAGAGGGCTCTTGCGTGAGATCGTCGCTGGGTGGAGCTCTGAGGGAGCTTGCTGTGTTCTTGTCTTTGCTAAGTGCTAAGTAAGATCCTTCTTGTTGTTTCATTGAGCTTAAACATATATCTGTGATTGAAACGCTATGGAGAGGTTTCTCCACTGAGAAGGATGTTGCTTTCTATCCGGTGATAACCGGGGCTTGATCTGTCGACGATCAAGGGATCGCGCACCCTAAGGGCACGCCAAGGAGTAGGGGCAAGTTATCCCCGAACCTTGTAAACCCTCCTTGTTAGCGATCTTGCTAGTTGTGTGTTTGCCTTCGTTTTGTGTTTCTGTTTTCTGCACTACTTTGCTTCCTTTGTTTCTTCCGCTGTGCTACTGATAAGGTTGAGTGCAGAAATTTGATAAATGCTAATGGTCAAAGTGTTTGGCTATATTCACCCCCCCTCTCTAGCCATCCGGGTTCTAACAAGTGGTATAAGAGCTTGGGGCTATGTTTTTGCGGATTAACAACCGAGAGCTACATCCATGGCATTGAGGGAAGGCTTCTCCACCACCCGACCTCCATTCTTCGATGGCGCTGATTTACAATATTGGAGATCGAAGATGGAATATTACTTAAAGATGGACATCAACACTTGGTTCGCGGTGAAGGAGGGATTCACCTCTCCTAAGGATGATGAAGGCAAAAAGCTCGAATCATGACGGTGGACAGCCGAACAAACTCGGAAGAGTGAAGCCGACGCGAAGGCAGTCGTCACTCTACAATGCGGCATGAACAAAGACCAACTCATCAAGGTTGGTCCTTTCACAAGTGCAAAGGACTTGTGGAACAAGCTCATCGAACTCCACGAGGGCACCCGAGATTCAAGAATCGCAAAGAGGGATTTGTTCCTCAACCAACTCCAAAATCTCTCCATGAAGGAGAATGAAACGGTAAGTGAGCTACATAGCCGGTTCAAGGAAGTCCTCAATGGGCTTCATTCGATTGATGAAAAGGTCGAGAATCGCGACCTTGTGAGGTATGTACTAAAAGCATTTCCAAGGAATGCTTTGTGGTCATCCATGGTGGATGCCTACAAAGTATCCAAGGATTTATCCATTGTTAAGTTTGATGATTTATTTTTTGAAATGGAATTACATGAAATGACTAACAAAGGCCCCAAGGAGAAGGGGATTGCCTTAGTTGCAGGGGATCGATCAAATAAGAAGAAGAAGGAGAAGAAGAAGGAGAAGGAGGTCTCTTCATCTTCATCCTCTTCCAAATCCGAGTCCGATTCCGAGGAAGATGGCAGCGGCTCCTCATCCTCCGAGATGGCGAACATTGTGAGAAGGATGATGAGAAGGGGTCGACGCTTCAAGAGTAGAGGTAACTCTAGTGAAGCTAAACTTGATAAGACTAATGCTTCGTGCTTTGAGTGTGGTAGGAAAGGGCATTTCAAGAATGAATGCCCGAAGCTAAAGAAGAAGGAGGAGAAATCCAAAAGGAAAGAAGAAAAAACCAAGAAGAAGAAGAAGGTCTTGAAGGCCACTTGGGATGAGTCATCCTCAAGCTCATCCGATGAAGAGAAGGAGGAGAAGAGCACAAGACATGTGGCACTCATGGCATTGGGAGATCAAGAGAGCAGTGATGAATCTTACAACTCATCAAACGCGGCTTCATCATCGTCGGATGATGAAGAGGAAACTTCTCCCGAACTTGAAAAGTGTTATAGAGCAATTGCATGTTTAACTAGTATGCTTAAGAAGTCAAAAAATAAGGTTAAAGCATTGCAATTAGAAATTGATCAATTGAAATTATCTAGGGATGATAACATTGATGATTTGCATGTTGAATTGTTAGAGGATGAGATTAAGTCATTGAAGCTTGAGGTTGAAAATTTGAAATCCTCTAAGGTTGAGGATGTAAATGATTTGCATGATGACTTGCTAGTAGAAGAGAACCAATCATTAAAGAGTGAAGTTGAGAGACTCAAGAATATTCTTGAGAAATTCTCAACTAGCTCTAAAACCCTAGACATGATCTTGAATGCCCAAAGGGTAGTCTACAATAGGGCCGGTATTGGTTACCGTCCTAAAGAACCCTCATTCATATCCTTGATGTCTAGGACTGATATGAGTCAATCTAGGACACCCAAGGGTCAAAAGAAAGTTGTCAAGGTATGGGTGCCTAAGACTTGTTTAGTTGACGCTTTAGGTCCCAAGGTTTGGGTACCTAAAACTTCTATTTTTCGAATTGTGTAGGTTATGATTGAGGGGGAGCATCTATCAACTTGGTTCGTTGATAGTGGATGCTCCAAACACATGACCGGGGATAGATCATTATTTACCACACTTCACAAGACAAGTAAAGGTAATGTTTTATTTGGTAACAATTGTAGTCTTAAGGTCATAGGAATAGGAGACATTCAAATATCCGAATGTCTTAGAATTTCAAATGTCCTTCTAGTCAAGGGGATGAAATTTAATCTCCTAAGTGTTAGTTAGTTGTGTGACACGGGTTACACAATTGATTTTTAGCCAAGTCAATGTCTAGTTAGACGACATGACACTTTGGACACGGTACTAGTAGGAACAAGAGTAGACAATATCTGTCAAATTTCTTTTAAAAGTGCTACTAATGTTTCTGCTAAGTGTTTCATGTCAAAAGAAGAAGAGTCCACCCTTTGGCACCGGAGGCTAGCACATGTGAACATGAAGAACATCCGGAAGTTGGCCAACAAGGGGTTAGTTCGTGGCTTACCAAGCATCAAGTACGAAAAAGATAAACTTTGTGATGCATGTCAAATAGGTAAGCAAACAAAATCTACTCATAAAGGTAAAAGCGCTGTAAGTACTTCTACTGCATTAGATTTACTTCACATTGATCTATTTGATTGTAGTACTATCATATCATTGAATGGAAGTAGATATTGCTTTGTGATCATTGATGATTTCACTAGATATACATGGGCTTACTTTTTAAAATATAAGGACCAAACCTTAGATGTTTTCATTTCTTTTTGTAGGAGGATAGAAAAAGAGAAATCATTAACAATTAAGACAATTAGAAGTGATTATGGAGGTGAATTTCAAAATCAGAGATTTTTAGAATTTTGTTAGGATAGAGGGTATAGACATGAGTTCTCTACTCCTAGAACACCACAACAAAATGGTGTTGTAGAGAGGAAGAACCGTGTTATACAAGAGGCTACACGAAGCATGCTTAATGAGTACTCACTCCCGAGTTACTTATGGGCCGAAGCTGTAAATACAGCTTGCTATGTGCAAAACCGAGTCCTCATTCATAGGTTTTTAGGAAAGACTCCCCATGAGCTTTGGTTTGGGAAACCACCTACAGTTAAACACCTTCGGGTGTTTGGTTGTAAGGTGTTCATCCTAAACACCAAGGACCACCTTGGAAAGTTCATGGCAAAGGCTGATGAAGGGATACTAGTTAGGTACTCCCTTGTTAGCAAAGCCTATCGAGTCTACAACAAGAAGTCTAGACTGGTTGAGGAGTCTTCTGATGTTGTATTTGAAGAAATTCCAAAGGTCAATGGTCAATCAGAAGATGAAGTCCAATTCAAACTTAGGAGACTAAGTTTGAATGAAAGTCCAAATGTTGTTGATGGTGATGAATCCGATGACGGTGAGCCTAGACAATCCATAGATCAGCTGGATCCTGAGGCTGAACTTGTGTCTAGTGAGCCCATTCATGAAGCACCACCAAGACAAACTAGATTAGCCTCTAGTCATCCCCAAGACCAAATTGTTGGAGACATCCATCATGGGGTTAGGACTAGATCATTCTTCCGGAATAAGGCTAATGAAGTTGCCCTAATTTTTGAAATTGAACCTAGAAATATTGATGAAGCATTAAATGATCCCGATTGGATTATTGCAATACAAGATGAACTAGGTTAATTCGAAAGGATTCAAGTTTGAGACTTAGTCCCTAGACCTAAGAAGACCACCATCATTGTAACCAAATGGGTCTTCAAAAACAAATTGAACCATAAGAGAGAAATCATTAGAAACAAGGCACGCTTGGTAGCCAAGGGCTATAGTCAGGTTGAAGGCCTTGATTATGATGAAACCTATGCTCCCGTGGCACGATTAGAATCCATTCGATTGATGCTAGCATTTGCAGCACATCGTGGCTTCAAATTATACCAAATGGATGTCAAAACGGCCTTTCTAAATGGTCTAATAAGAGAAGAGGTCTACGTCGAACAACCACCGGGGTTTGAGAATTCCGAATTTCCAAACCACGTGTTCAAGCTCAAAAGGGCACTTTATGGCCTTAATCAAGCACCCCGGGCTTGGTATGAGCAGTTGTCGACATTCCTAATTGAGAAGGGCTTCGTTAGAGGCCAAATAGACCCTACACTATTTCTACGAAGAGATGGTGACAATATTTTTGTAGCCCAAGTATATGTCGATGACATAATTTGTGGCTCAAACAATAAGGGCTATTTAAGTGAGTTTATTGGACACATGGAGAGTGAATTTGAAATGAGTCTAGTGGGAGAGTTGACTTTCTTCCTTGGACTTGAAATCAAGCAAACTCGCGATGGTATCCATGTGCACCAATCAAAGTATACACAAAAAATGCTTCGAAAATTTAACATGAGTGATTCAAAAGAGGTAACCACTCCCATGGCTACAAACACAAGATTAGACAATGATGAGAGTGGTAAACCCGTTGATTTAACTCAATATCGAAGCATGATAGGTAGTTTGCTATACCTCACAGCTAGTCGACCAGATATCCTATTTGCTGTGGGTATGTGCGCTAGGTATCAAGTGTGTGCCAAGGAATCTCATTTGATCGCTGTTAAGCGAATTTTGAGATATCTCAAAGGCACAATTGGAGTCGGTCTGTGGTACCCCCGTACCAAATATTTGATTTAATTGGCTATACGGATTCCGACTACGCTGGATGTAAGTTGGACCGGAAGAATACAAGTGGGGGTTGCCAATTCTTAGGCTCGTCCTTAGTGAGTTGGTCAAGTCGGAAGCAACATTGTGTTGCTCTCTCCACGACCGAGGCAGAATACATCGCCATGGGAGAGAGCGTATCGCAATTGTTGTGGATGATACATACTTTAGAGGACTATGGATTGAGCTACAATGGTGTGCAAGTGTTATGTCATAACATTAGCACAATTAACTTAACCAAGAATCCAGTCCATCATTCTAGGACTAAACATATTGAAGTGTGTCACCACTTCATTAGAGATCATGTGGCTAGGGGAGAAATTGTACTCTCACATGTAGAGTCCAAATCGAACCTAGCTGACATTTTCACTAAACCACTCCCCGAAAATGAATTTAGTTTCCTAAGACGGGAGTTGGGAATGTGTCGTGCTTCATAGTTTTCCTAAATGCATACAAAACCCTTTATGATTATTTCGAATTGTTGGGAAACAATTGGGTAACTTTGGGGACATCTCACACAAACTATAAGGTTTACCAAAACGTTTTTGTTTTCTAGAAATGGGGTGAGATGTTAGGATCAACTAAATTTCTCAAAATGTCAATGCATCCCTTGAGAAATTAAGTTGACGAGATAATAATCACTTCGGTGACCAAGTATGGGGAAAACCAATGCATAACATATGTGTATTTGGCTCCATGATCATACTTGGACATTCCAATCAAGGAAACTTGATTGGAACCTTGGATTTGGCACAAATTGTTTGAATGATTGTTGTTTGAGTTTGACTCCACTTTGGTGGAGCAAAGTGACTTGTTCAAACCCTAAGGACCTTTGATCCTTGATTGGGAATCAATTATAGACGAGGGACGGCTTCCAAGATCGATATCCTTCACCAAATCCCTTTGGAAATCATGTAACAATCTGAAACTGAAAGTTTCAGATCATATCTGAAAGTTTCAGGAACCCTGATCGGTCACTGGACCGATCAGGGTAGGGTTGATCGGTCCACAGACCGATCGGAGGGGCAGCAGTGACTTTACAAAATTTTGACCAAACTTACTGAGCTAGCCTGGATCGGTCCCCAGACCGATCTAGCACCCTATGGTGATCGGTCCACAGACCGATCGGGGGGGCTCACAGGTTTCCCTCCGAACCCTACTGTTCGTGTCCTGATCGATCAGTCGATCAATCAGGAGAGCGCCTGATCGGTCACCCTACCGATCAGGCTCAGGTCAGTTCGATCAGGCTAAAGCCTGATCGGTCCGGGCACTATCAGATCGAACGGTGATCCGTTCAAACGCATTAAATTGTGGTTGGTGGACCGATCCACCAACCGATTAATTTCTTCGAAACCTTTCATTGTCGAACCCTAGCGCCAAAACCTCTCACTTGTGCGACCTTCACTTCATGCGAGAGCTTCCCCAGTGCCTTCGTCTTCCTCTCGTGAGTGTGCGTGTACGGTTCTAAGAGGGAGCTCTATCTTCTTCCTGCATCCTGCGACGTTCTCTCTTGTTGAGGGGCTTTACGATCTCTCTTGCGCCGAAGGTTTCTCCTGCGCAAGCCTTTCTTCCTTTCAGATTTCAAGAACCTCACCAATGGCACCTAAGTAAGTTTTTGTCTCAGTTTCCCCTTCAAATCAGTTCATAGATTATGCTTTAATGCTAACCATGTTTTGTATTGTGCCGTGATCTTCTTGTGTTGGCCATGACCTTTCCTTCCATGCTTCACCATATGATTATGTTCAAATCTATCTTTCACCTCATTATTGTCCTCCTTTTTTGATCTAATGTCTACCTTATGATTACTCTTTGTATGATCAACTCTTGAATTTTTGATTCAACCTATGTTCGTGTCAACATTGCCCAATTGATTCAAACTATGTGTATGATCAATTCAATCAATTCCAATCTCTAGAAAATATTCTAAGGGTAAGGAACCTATGGAGGGAAGCTCAAAGGGCAAAGGCCCTTCAACATCTACACCTCCTCCAAGGCCTCCACCACCCCCACATAGTAGATTTCAAAATATTACTTTGGCTCTAAACTACCAGTGGCACAATTTCAAACTAATGTCATGCCGAACTATAGACCAATCCTTCATCTATGAACATTGCCCAACAGTCCGACAAGTTATTGCACATTATAATCTTCAATCCATTCTTTACCTTGAGAGGCCGATCAACCTTGACTTGGTCTCTGAATTCTATAGTAACATGGTGAGTGGAGAGGGAACGGGGTGAAGGACTCGTGTTGCCAGTGTCGACCTTGATTTTAATCGATCGACTTTTATTGATTTTCTTGGTTGTCGCTGGTCAGAAAATGATTTCTTTCTTTACCCTTACCCTCCTGATCGTCTTCCGGTTCCCTTCGATGGAGTAACTCCTGATTCCATCTATGAGTACTTTCTAGGCCATCCCAGGCCAAGGGGTTCCGGTGAGCACACCCGTGATTTCCCACATTTCCTGCTCTTCGCCTTTCCCCTGTTGACTATGTGTTGTTTAAGATCATCACCAATTGTCTCCTACCAACTACTTCGAAACACCTGGATGAGATTCACCCGTTCCACTGCTTGATGCTCTACGGAATGCATCAGCAGTTAGATTTTGATCCAGTGGCTTCCGTCTATTTCTCTATCATTGTCCATAATCTGCCGTACACCCAGACAGTCTACATGCCATTTGGCCATATCATCACTGCCTGACTAGAGTCAGTTGGCATTGATGTTTCACAGGGCCGCATTGTACCCATGGTTCGACAAGACTGCCGTTTGGACCGTCGCATGCTCGCTCAGTCCGGTATTGTTCTCGGGCCCCAGGGGTTGAGGTGGAAGGATCACAAACGTGAGGGGGAGCTACTGAGAGCAGCTCATGACCAGGGGCCGCCAGCTGATACTGCAGATTACGACGGGTAGGCTTCTGACCTACGCTGGCAGGTTGGGAGATAGAGCGGATGATGGAGCGCGAGTTGCATATCTCCGAGCTCTGGCGACGGGAGGTCAGCTCAGACTGTCAGTCTTTCGATCGCCATCTCGATGCTCTAGCATCTGATGTCTCTGCGATTAGCTCATTCCAGGATGCGTGGTATGAGGAGTGGTACCATCATGCGTATCCTGGTGGTGGGTCCCCCAGCATTCCTCTACCAGGGGAAGTTATCTACATTGCTGATTCCTCAGATGATGACCACGCAGGGGATTGATGACATTAACTTTTATGATGAGTGTTCTATTTGTTTGTACTTTGACTTTGATGCATATGTCTTGCATCTTGTTATTTCTCTGGATGGTTTATGCTTTGATTTTTCTGAGTTTGCCTTGCATGTCTATCTTACTTGCGTATGCTTATTGATGCTATGCTGTACTATCTGCATATTTAATACATAGCTATGTTCATGCTTATGTTGTCATGCTCATATGATACATATGCTTGTTTTGTCATGCCTATATCTGTTTGTCATATGTATTCATATGCTTATCAAAAATCTATCAAATCTTTGTTGTTTTGGGATACCCCTAGGATTGAGGGGGAGTATGGTTTAAACTTAACAGCCCATCTAGACCCCTTTTCGGTGTTTGACAAAGGGGGAGAGTGTTGGTTGGTTAAGTTTAGGATGATTATATTATAGGGGGAGGATCTTGATTCCCCTATGATTCGGAAAGTTGAGAAATTGATTGAGAATCCCTAAACTTAAAATCGGATTGTTAAACAATAAAAAGGGGGAGATTGTTGATGCAGTCTGACCATGATTGTTGTTTTGGTGTTGACATCGATTTTAGTTTAAGTTGATTATGATGATTATGATTAAGTCCTGGTCGGGGATCAGACATGGTATGGAAAATCTTAGCTTGAAGGGCTAGGTGTAACGACCCGGAAAATTCTCATAATATTTTCTTAAAATATTAAGCATGTCTAGATAATTTTTCAAGGGACCTAGAAATATTAATACGAACTTTGGCCTAGAAAATTCATGTTTTCTCATTTAAATTGGGAAAAAGGGCACTAATGGGCCTTATATGGGCTTTTTAGTACCATAATTATTGGTGGATTTTAGGTGAAAATTAGTATAAATACAAAGGGGTTTTAATGAGAAATATTTACATAATTATGGGGGAATTTTTAAAGGGTTTTCAAAAATAATAGAAAATAAAAAGGAAAAATAAAATAAAAATAAGGTGCATGGGCCAAGGATTTAACCTTAGACCTCTTGTACAACCATGTATGCTTTAACCAACTCATCTAGCAAGGGAATGTTATAAGGGAATGAAATGGAGATTGGTTAAGGCTTAGAAGAAGATGAAGGGTCATGGAGAGACTCTTCATTTACCTCCTTAATGGGTGATAAAGAGGGGGGTTTGGGAGTTTCTTTCTTCCTTCCATTAATTGCATTTGCTCCCCTCCTCCCTCCTCATTCTAGCTGAAACCCCAAGGAGGAGTTCTCCCTTAGAAAAACTTCCACCAAGGCTTCATCTCCAAGATCTAAGGTCTTCACAAGAGTACAAGGTCTAAGGGTGGTCAAGAGGCAACAAGATTTCCATCCTTCTCTCAAATCTAAGGTTTATAATCAAGATCAACCAAGGTAAGACTCCCTCACCTGTGGTATAATAGTTCCTTATGATTTCCATGATTTTTAGCATGATATATTGGTTGGTTTTTGGATTTGATGTTGAAAGGAATGAAAACCAAGAACCCTAGGTTTATGGGTTTCGGCCACTAGAAGTTTAGGGTCAAAGATGATGCTAAAAATCTTTATAATGTTGTTTAATGTTCTCTCATGATGTTTAGAGATTAAATATAATTTTTGGGAATTTTTGGGGTACTCTAGGACACCCTAGGGTTTCGACCAACAACAAGACCCCATGGGTGGAGTTGGGTCTAAAACCCCAAGTATGAGTTTGATGTATTAACATGATATAAGAGAGATGGAGGGTGTTTATGTGAATGTTTCACATGGCCTTGAGACCCTATAGGTTTCGGCCAAGTACCCTAATAGGGTGGAAAGTTAGGATTTATTTCAAGTAAGGGCCCCAATGGCCCTATGGTAAGGTATGGTTAGTGTTTAACAATTGATTTGGGGTTTTATTGGAAATTTTTCCATACCCCCATGGCCTTGAAGTTTCGGCCAAGAGTAAGATTAGGGCTAAAGGATTAGGGTTGGCCTTAAGTATGGAATCAAAGGGTTCCTATGGCCTAATATATGTGTATGAGATCTTGTTTGGGAAGTTATGTGAAGGTTCATGGACCTAGGGTTCCTTGGGGACTTTCGGCCAAGGACATACCCTAGTGCTAGGGTTGGGTTAAACCTACCAAGATGCTTGGGTATAGGTTACTAAGAGGTATGTTTAAGTAAGATGGAAGAATTTTTATGTTAACCAAACCATTAGTTTATATGTCATGAATTATATGATTAGGTCATAAATGTTTAAGACATGTGCCATGATTTATGAATGATATGTATGTATGCCATGTCTTATGAATGATATGTATGTATGCCATGTTTTATGAATAATCTGTATGTATGCCATGCTATATGAATGATGTGTACCTATGCCATGTCTAAGAATGAAAATGATGAATGAAGTTTAAGTAAGATGAATGAATGAATATGCTATGAATGATGATGCCTTTAAGGCATAATGATGATGTTAAGTATGATGAATGAATGAATATGCTATGAATGATGATGCCTTTAAGGCATAAGATGATGTTAAGTATGATGAATGAATGAATATGCTATGAATGATGATGAATGAGAAAGCATGTGAAAGCATTTTATTTTATTTTATGGGCTTGTACCGGTGAAGCTGTCCACGGTTCGGGACTACCGATGAAGCTTGTTGGATCATGAAAAGCCGATAGAGGGGGGGTGAATATCGGAAATCGCTCTTTTTCGGAAAACTAAGAGTAAGTGCACAGCGGAAATAGAAATACGAGACACAGCACAAAGACACAGTGATTTTTACTTGGTTCGGAGCCTGTGTCGACTCCTACTCCAAGGCCCACGGTCGTTGACCATTTACTTTGGGCAATTCTATAGTCGCGCAAATAGGTTACAATGATTTCAATTACAAAGAGAGTGCAATAAAATAATAATAAAATATTAAGCTCTTTGTTACCGACGTCCGGAGTGTGTCGATTCTTTTTCGGGGCAGCGGGACGTCGTTGGCTCGAGGTGAGGCGTTTCTGGAGCAAGGCACGAGCGTAGAAGAGCGTGGAAGCTTTGGAGCGAAGTTGATGTTAAGCTTGTGGTCGAGGGGTGCTATTTATAGCCCCTAGGGCGCCCTGGACGTCGGGGGTGCCCTGCCAAGTGTCATCCGATCCGCAGTTTGCTCGGTCAAGCTTTATCCCACCTAAATAGGGATGAAGTTTGACCTCTGGGGCGCCCTGGTCGCTGAGGGCGCCCTGGTTGACCCGGTCTTCTCGGCTGGATAGATTTGATCGACCTCGCTGGCGTAGGCGCGAAGTGCCTTGGCTCCTGAGGGCGCCCTGGGCGCTCAGGGCGCCCTGGCTGCTGAGGGCGCCCTAGATGCAGAGGGCGCCCTGGCCAGTGGTTAGCTGAACTCCTTTTTGCCTTACTTGTTTCTTGTTCACCGTGGAGGCGCCCTAGACACTCAGGGCGCCCTACTAAGCTGCTGCCTCACTCCTTTGAGGCTCTCTGAGCTGCAGACACACATTCCTTTGGTCCTGCATCCAGGGTTAGTCCGAAAACAAGATAAAGCATTAATTTATACAGCCTTAGCTGTCTTGGTTCTGACTTTGGTCTCCAAAATGGAGCCCTAGGTCGAACCGACGCCTACTGTTCCCTCGACGGGGAACGCGTCCTCACCTACTCCTCTCGGGAGAATTTACCTGTTGCCAACCGCTCCTTTGGTGGACTATTGCCTGACGGTCCTTTGTCAGGGCTTGGATGCCGAGCTACCCTTCGCCCGGTGCCTAGCAGTCCTTCGCTAGGTCTTCAGTCCCAGACTGTCCTTCGCCTGGTGCCTAGCAGTCCTTCGCTAGGGCTTTTAACTCTGGCATTCCTTCGCCAGTGCCTAGCGGTCCTTTGCTAGGGCTTTCACTGGACACTTGATTAACTTGTTAGAAAACAAGAAGGACTTAACTTTTGATCTATGTTGCCATTATCAAAACACAGGTTTGACTTAGGTGCATTCTGCACCAACAATCTCCCCTTTTTGATTTATGGCAACCCTAGTTCAAAAAGTTAAGTTTAAGCAAGACATGAAAAAGTTTTAACTTTTGTTCCCTCCCCCTGGAAGGAATCTCCCCCTATATTTTTCAAAAATTTGTGGGGTTTTAAACACTTTACTTGTACTTAAGTTTTATGTAACTTAAAAATACATAGTAGAGTTTTTTAAAGCATAATTTGAGTTTAAAGTCTTAAGTTTTACAGTACTCAAAATGTTAGCTTAAATATTCTGTAGTATATAACAAGCTTAAGTACTTAGTAGGTTTTGAAAAACTTTTGTACTTAACAAATTTGAAAAACTTTATCTTTAGAGTAAAGACAAGCTTAAGTAGAAACCTTTTGAAAGGCTAGAGTACTTTGCAAAATTTGAAAGCTTGAAAAAATTTTGAAGCTAGAGTACTTTGCAAAATTTTTGAAGGCTTTAAGTAAAAGTTTCGAAATGGCTTAAGTAATTTTGAAAGTAGAAGTTTTGAAAGCTTAAGTATCTTTCAGAAAGACTTTTTGAATAAAGGATAGAGTTAAGAAAATTTTGAAAAGAAAATTTTACTCTCTCCTTTCCTATCTCTCCCCCTTTGCCATATATCAAAACAATTAAATACAGCATAAATAAGGAAATAAGTAAAATTTTTGCTGTACTGAATCAATCCATACTTAAATTTATACTAAATCAATCAATTCTCTCTGTAGGGGCCTGTCTAACCCAATTAGCTGCTTACTAACTGTTATAAACAGTAGTTTTTGCTAGGGTTAGTCAAGTTAAGTGTTTTTGTTTAAGTTAGATTTTCTAAACTTGACACTTAACTTGATTGCTGTATAAGTTGTATTTAGTGCCCCAATTACTGCAGATGCACTGACTTAAAGCATCTTGAATTGAGGCAAAGACCTAAGCATCTCAACCCTTTCTAGGTTATCAATCATAAGTACCCTAAGGTGCTTGTGAGATGCTGGCTTCTAAGTCTATAGGTGCATGCAGTTCTAGGGTTAAAGCCTAGGCTAAGTCCATTTTTGAAAAATCCCTAATTTTGAAGGGGGTAGTTTTAGAATTGATTTTTGAAAAAAAACTAAGTTGAAAATGAAAACTGGTTTTGAAATTTAAATAAAACAGTTTTTCAAAATTCTAATTTTAGAAAACTTATTTTTGAAATCAAGTAGAGTAAAACAATTGAGTTAAACTATTCTACTGAACACAATCCTAACTGCCTTCTTAGTGAACTGAACTCAGATTCAGGTAAGGGTTTTGTGAATATATCAGCTAGGTTGGATTTAGAGTCAATATGCTTAAGTGCTACTTCACCCCTGGCTACATGGTCTCTTACAAAATGATGTTTGACTTCTATATGATTGGTTCTGGAGTGTTGAATTGGGTTCTTAGTTAAATTAATTGAACTTATATTGTCAATAAATACTTGAGTTTGGGTGTAGTTGAGCTGAAAGTCCTTGAGTGTGTGCATCATCCATAAAAGTTGAGCCACACATTCTCCTAATGCCACATACTCAGCTTCAGTTGTGGATAGAGCTACACAGTGTTGTTTTCTGCTGCACCAACTAACTAGACTCTGACCTAACAGTTGGCAGCTTCCACTTGTGCTCTTTCTATCTAACTTACAGCCTGCATAGTCAGAATCTGTGTATCCTGTTAAATCAAAAGTTGAAGTTCTAGGATACCAAATCCCTACATTTAGGGTGCCCTTTACATATCTTTAAATTCTTATTAGGGCTGCTAAGTGCGTTTCCTTAGCACAAGTTTGGTATCTAGCACACATCCCTACAGCAAAAAGAATATCAGGTCTGCTGGCTGTAAGGTACAGTAGGCTACCTATCATACTCCTATAGAGTTTAGGATCCACTGGTTTACCATCAGGGTCACTATCTATTTTTACATTAGTGGCCATGGGGGTACTTATGCTTTTAGAGTTATCCATTTTAAATTTCTTTATTAATTCTTTAGCATATTTGAATTGATGAACATAGTTACCATCCCTAGTTTGTTTGATTTGTAGTCCTAGGAAAAATGTAAGTTCACCAACTAAGCTCATTTCAAATTCATCTTCCATTATCTTGACAAATTCTTTTAGAAAGTTGGTGTTGGTGGATCCAAAGATTATGTCATCTACGTAAATTTGGGCAATAAATATATCTTTTCCTAGGGTTTTAATGAATAAGGTTGAGTCAATTTGGCCTTGTTTAAAATCTTTAGTAGTTAAGTAAGTTGATAGTCTTTCATACCAAGCCCTAGGTGCTTGTTTTAATCCATATAGGGCTTTAGTTAGTTTATAGACGTGGTTAGGTTTGTCTAAGTCCTCAAACCCGGGGGGTTGCCCTACATAAACTTCTTCTTTAATAAATCCATTTAAAAAGGTTGACTTTACATCCATTTGATATAACTTGAATCCTTTATGGGATGCAAAGGTCAATAACATTCTAATGGACTCAAGTCTAGCTACTGGGGCATATGTTTCATCATAGTCTAGTCCCTCTACTTGGCTGAATCCCTTAGCTACTAAGCGGGCTTTATTTCTGACTATTTCTCCTTG
Source organism: Boesenbergia rotunda (assembly GCA_024364735.1). Classification (NCBI taxonomy): domain Eukaryota; kingdom Viridiplantae; phylum Streptophyta; class Magnoliopsida; order Zingiberales; family Zingiberaceae; genus Boesenbergia; species Boesenbergia rotunda. The sequence goes on along the minus strand of JAGFNQ010002998.1, from coordinate 104,796 downwards.
ATCATTTAGTTTGTTCCTAAAGACCCATTTAGTATCTATAATGGATTTACCTTCAGGTTTAGGCACTAGTTCCCAGACTTGGTTCCTCTCAAATTGGGCTAATTCTTCTTGCATAGCTATGATCCAATCAGGGTCAGGTAGGGCTTCATCTATAGTTTTGGGTTCTATTTTTGATATCATAGCTATTTGACTGAGGTTTCTATAGGAGGACCTAGTCCTGACTCCTAGAGTTGGATCACCCACAATTTGATCGGTTGGGTGACTAAGTCTGGGTTTCTTTGTTCTTCTAGTGCTTGGTTCAGCCTCAGGTCCGGCTGGTCGGTTTGGTTCACTATTTGTTTCGATTGGTTGATTTATTGGTTCGATTCTTGGTTCAGTTGATTCATTGGTTGGTTCAATAGTTAGTTCATTTAGGGGTTCAATTAATGGTTCAATAGTTTGTTCATTATTTTCTTGGTCAGAGTTTGATGAAATTGGTTCTGGATTATTAGAATTTGAATTGATTTCTTCATCAAAAATTAAGTTGGTTGTTTCTTCAATTTTCTTAGTTTGTCTGTTGTAAACTCTATAGGCTCTACTTGTGGTTGAATACCCTAGAAAAATGTCTGGGTTTGACTTGGATTGAAATTTTCTTAAATAGTCTTTGGTGTTTAGGATATGGACTTTGCACCCAAAGACCCTTAGGTAATGTAAATTTGGTAGTCTATGGTAGTATAATTCATAGGGGGTTTTGTTGTGTCGCTTGTTAATTAACACCCTATTTTGGATGTAACAGGCTGTACTAATTGCTTCTGCCCAAAATTGGTTTGCTAGATTAAATTCGTTGAGCATAGCCCTAGCGGCTTCTTGTAAGGTTCTATTCCTTCGCTCAACTATCCCATTTTGTTGGGGGGTTCTAGGACATGAAAATTCATGTAAATACCCATTTATTTTACAGAATTCTTCGAATCGTTGATTCTCAAATTCTCCCCTGTGATCACTCCTAAGTCTTTTTATTTTAGTGTCGTTTTGATTTTCAATTAGTTTACAGAATTCATTGAATAGGTTTAGGGTTACATCTTTGGTTTTTAGGAACCTAACCCAGGTAAACCTAGAGTAATCATCAACTATTACTAAGCAGTATCGGTTCCCGCTTAGTGACTTGGCTCCATGTGAATCAAATAGGTCAAGGTGCAGGAGCTCAAGTGTGGTTTGAGTTAAATCAAACTGAATTAGTTTGTGATTGGATTTGGTTTGCTTACCTTGATTGCATGATTCACATATTAGGTTTTCATTATTTTTGATGTTGGGGATACCTTTGATTAAGCCAAGTTGGGTAATTTTTGAGATAGTTCTCAAATTGGTATGTCCTAATCTCCTATGCCAGAGGTTTGATTGTTCTAATTGTGTTAACATACATTTGGGTATAATAGGAAGATTTATAGTGTATACATTATTTTTCCTAGTGCCCTTAAGTATGATTTCTGAGTCTTGTTCATTTCTAATTAGGCAGTTGGAACTGTTGAAAGTAACTCTATAACCAGTATCACATAACTGACTTATGCTAAGCAAGTTAAAATTAAAGTTTTCAACCAATAGAACTTTCTTAATAATGAAATCAGATTTAAGCTCAATGTTACCTGACCCAATTACCTTGAGTGTGACATTATTGCCAAATGCCACTGAGCCTAGGTTTTTGAGTTTGAGCTTGGTGAACTTCAATTTATCTCCAGTCATGTGTCTGGAGCAACCGCTATCCAACATCCATTGGTCCAAATCTTTATGTTCCTACGCATAAAGAATTTTCTTGATTTGGATCCAATTAGAATCAGGAATAGCTTAAATTGAGTTTCACTGCCTAGTCTGTCTCACCCAAATCTAGGGTTTTCAATCACGTTAACCTTATAGGTTTTGTGAGACAGGTTTTGATAGTTTTGAAAATTTTGATTAATTTTGAAGGATAATTAAATTTTGAAAACTTAATTAATTAATTTTGAAATTTTTGAAAAGATGTTTAAGTCTATACTTAGTTGAAATTTTGTGTTAGATTCGAATTTGACAAAAATTAATTTGAATTTGAATTTCAAAAATTGGCTTCCAGGTCTTGGCGAGGCACTAGGCCTTCTTTGGCCGAAGCCTTATGGGATCATCCACCCTTTCCTTGACAAAGCCTTTTAATGAAATTTCATTTTCAAAATTATTTTTTGAAAAATTTCTGGTCTAACTAGTTTAGGTTTTGGATCGGTAGCTTCGGCTAGTTCCACCAGTCTAAAGAGACCAAGTGAACTTGATCTTATTAGAATTGGTTTCCCCAACATACTATCATCTCACCTCCACCCAATACTATGTTGTCAAATTTCAGCTAAGTTTGTTTAGTCCTTAAGCTAGCCTAAGTCTAAGCATGGTATATTGCAGAAATTAAGTAAACAGGCAAACAATCAAGCAACTTAAATCAATAATAACAAGTTTATCTAATAATGAAAATAGTTTTCAGTTTGGCTCCCCCTGGACTAAAGCCACGGTGATGGTTAGGCAAGATGTGAATCTTGTCCTTGGGGATCCAATACTGATTTGATCCAGTTGGTTTGTTCAGGCATAGTTTAGGTACCCATGCCTGAATTTTGCCTCTGGACTGATTCAGTACAGACAAATATGATCTTTGTCGGGATTTGGTTCGGTAGCCAAGTCCAGATCGATTTAGAACTGATTTTGTTTTCCAAGGATCATGTCAAGACCCTTGGAACCAGATGTAAATCGTTCTAAAGCTGTTCTAAATTCCTTAACCTGAGTTTTCAGGGAGGAGTTCTCCTTTTCAAGTTTTTCAACTTGAATAGAAGTTCCTTCCTGAACCTTCTCGGTTAAGGGTTTAGAGTCAGCTCCCTCTTTCAGGAGTTTTACTTCCTGTCGGAGGGATTCGACCCGGAGTTTGGCTTTTGCCAAATCACGAGAAAGAAAAGAAATCAATTCAGTTAACTGTAATCTATTAAAACCAGTTACCTTAATTTCTCCGTCCTCTGTGAAGGTCAGCTCGCCGTCCTCTTGTTCTGATTCTGACTCTGTCTCGACTTTATCTGAGGCGGTCAGAGCTAGGAGGTTGGACTGGGGTGCCTCTTCCTCTTCTTTTGAGGAAGACTCGTCCCAGGTTGCTTGTAACGCCTTCGTTCTTCTCGGCTTCTTCATCTCCTTTAGGTTAGGGCACTCTGACTTGTAGTGGCCCTTTTTCTTGCACTCGTAGCAGGTCACATTGGGCTTGTTTGCTGGTTCAGTTGGTTCGTCCTTTCTTCGGCCGGTTTTTCGTTTGTTGGTTCGGTTCTTCAGCTCCTTGTAGTAGCTTCGAGCGAGCCGGACCAGTTTAGTTTGATCTCCTTCTTCATCTTCTGAGTCTGTGTCAGACTCGGGTTCAAGTTCAGTTTTCTTCTTCGTTGTCTTCAAGTTTTTACCTGCAATGAAAGCGATACCTTTTTCGACCGAATTGGTGTTAGTCTGTTCGTGCAGTTCTAGTTCAGAAAATAATTCATCTAGTTTTATTTTAGAGAGATCTCTAGAGACCTTGTATGCATCTACCTTAGATGCCCACAAGGTGTTTCTAGGAAAGACGTTTAGAGTATACCTTATTAGGTCACGGTTTTCAACCTTGTGACCTATTGAGTGAAGACCGTTCATTACCTCCTGGATTCGTGCGTGGAGCTGGGCTGCTGTTTCGTTGTCGGCCATCTTGATAGTGTAGAGTTTATTCAGTAGCAGATCCCTTTTGCTGATCCTGGTGTCCGAAGTCCCTTCGTCCAGCTCGATCAGTTTTGTCCATAGCTCTTTTGCACTGTTGAAGGGGCCCACTCGGTTCAGCTCTTCCTTTGTCAGCCCGCATTGTAGGGTTTGAGTTGCTTTTGCGTCGGCTTCTATCTTGCGCTTTAGAGTGTTGTCCCACTCCGAGTAGCTTTGTGGAAGTCCTTCTGCATTTCGGGGGATCTCCAGACCGGACTGGATAATGATCCACATGTCCACCTGAGTTTTCAGGTGGACCTCCATGCGACTTTTCCAGTAGGAAAAGTCTTCTCCACTGAAGAGTGGAGGTCTAGCGGTGCTGAATCCCTCTTGCATAGACATTTGTTCTGTAAAAGGAAATTTTACAAAAAAAAGTGTCCCAAGACTTGGTCTTGGATTAGCAGTGCGGGATAAAGATAATTATAAGAAATTAATTAAAAAAAAATCCGAAAAAATATTTCAAACTGGTGGTTGCACCAAGTTTGAATTCCCCGCTCTGATACCACTTGTTGGATCGTGAAAAGCCGATAGAGGGGGGGGTGAATATCGAAATCGCTCTTTTTCGGAAAACTAAGAGTAAGTGCACAGCGGAAATAAAAATACGAGACACATCACAAAGACACAGTGATTTTTACTTGGTTCGGAGCCTGTGTCGACTCCTACTCCAAGGCCCACGGTCGTTGACCGTTTACTTTGGGCAATTCTATAGTCGCGCAAATAGGTTACAATGATTTCAATTACAAAGAGAGTGCAATAAAATAATAATAAAATATTAAGCTCTTTGTTACCGACGTCCGGAGTGTGTCGATTCTTTTTCGGGGCAGCGGGACGTCGTCGGCTCGAGGTGAGGCGTTTCTGGAGCAAGGCACGAGCGTAGAAGAGCGTGGAAGCTTTGGAGCGAAGTTGATGTTAAGCTTGTGGTCGAGGGGTGCTATTTATAGCCCCTAGGGCGCCCTGGACGTCGGGGGCGCCCTGCCAAGTGTCATCCGATCCGCAGTTTGCTCGGTCAAGCTTTATCCCACCTAAATAGGGATGAAGTTTGACCTCTGGGGCGCCCTGGTCGCTGAGGGCGCCCTGGTTGACCCGGTCTTCTCGGCTGGATAGATTTGATCGGCCTCGCTGGCGTAGGCGCGAAGCGCCTTGGCTCCTGAGGGCGCCCTGGGCGCTCAGGGCGCCCTGGCTGCTGAGGGCGCCCTGGATGCAGAGGGCGCCCCGGCCAGTGGTTAGCCGAACTCCTTTTTGCCTTACTTGTTTCTTGTTCACGGTGGAGGCGCCCTAGACACTCAGGGCACCCTACTCAGCTGCTGCCTCACTCCTTTGAGGCACTCTGAGCTGCAGACACACGTTCCTTTGGTCCTGCATCCAGGGTTAGTCCGAAAACAAGATAAAGCATTAATTTATACAGCCTTAGCTATCTTGGTTCTGACTTTGGTCTCCAAAATGGAGCCCTAGGTCGAACCGACGCCTACTGTTCCCTTGACGGGGAACGCGTCCTCACCTACTCCTCTCGGGAGAATTTACCTGTTGCCAACCGCTCCTTTGGTTGGACTTTTGCCTGACGGTCCTTTGTCAGGGCTTGGATGCCGAGCTACCCTTCGCCCGGTGCCTAGCAGTCCTTCGCTAGGTCTTCAGTCCCAGACTGTCCTTCGCCTGGTGCCTAGCAGTCCTTCGCTAGGGCTTTTAACTCTGGCATTCCTTCGCCAGTGCCTAGCGGTCCTTTGCTAGGGCTTTCACTGCACACTTGATTAACTTGTTAGAAAACAAGAAGGACTTAACTTTTGATCTATGTTGCCATTATCAAAACACAGGTTTGACTTAGGTGCATTCTGCACCAACAAAGCTGTCCTTACGGTTCGGGACTACCGATGAAGCTGTCCTTACCCTAGTAGGTCGAGATTAGCTACCTCGTATTTACTTAGGGATGCGCGCATATGATGAATGAATGTGGTACAAGCCAGGGCCCAATGAATGATATGATTATGTTCAAGTATTTAAAAGCATGTTTTTAAAGATGAAGCATCCTTATATATATATATGCAATTGCCACATGCATCCATCCATGTTATGCATTATATTTATGATAAGAATACTATGCAAAGTAAGTTTATGCAAGGTATGTTTATGCAAATGATTTTATGTATGTTTATGCTAATATATGATGTCATGATTTAATTGTGTTTATGTTAAGTTAAAATGCCATGATTTTATTTATGTTTATCCTAGTTTAGGATGCCATGATTTATTTATGTTTATGCTAGTTTAGGATGCCATGATTTATTTATATCTATACTAGTTTAGGATGCCATGATTTATTTATGTTTATGCTAAGATAAAATGCCATGATTTTATTTATGTTTGTGCTAGTTTAGGATGCCATGATTTACTTATGTTTATGCTAGCTAGGATGCCATGATTTAATTATGTTTATGCTCAGTTAGGATGCCATGATTTTATTTATGTTCATGCTAGTAATGATGCCATGATTTAGTTACGTTGTGCTAAGTTAGGATGCCATGATTTTATTTTAGGTTCATGCTAAGAATGTTTATGAGGTTATGTTTATTATGTCTATGTCTATGCCAAGTATTATGTCATGCTATGAATGTTTACGATATTGATGTCTATGCCAAGTATTATGTCATGCCATGAATGTTTCATGGTTATGTTTATGCCATGCTACGAAGGTGATTAGTTATGTTCATGCCATGGCGAATGTATGCTAAATGATGAAAAGGTTTATGTTCTAAGTAAAGCACTAAGTATGTTAATGTCTTATGTGCTCATGATTAAATGATGAATGGTTTTAGTGAGTAGGAAAGAGTCTTACTAAGCCTGTGTGCTTATAGTCTTATTTTTCTTATACCGCAGATCACGCAAGGGGACAGTAAGGAAGCAACAGGAGGGCCTTAAAGCATGTGTGTGATAGTGACTTGGCCAAGAGACCATATGTTTGCTTGTCTTATGATAGAACTTTACCTTTACTATTAAGTACTTGAATGTGACTCTAGGACATGATGCTAAAGTATGATATGATGCTAAGAATGACATGATGCTAAAATATGATATGATGCTAAGTATGATATGATGCTAAGTATAAAGTTAATATGCCAAGTTCCCATGTTATGATGCTAGGAATGGTAGTAAGTGCATGTAGTGTAAGTTTAAAGGTTTCCGCTGCATTATGATGTCTACATGCTCTAAGTATGTTAACGTAACGCCGCTTTATAAAAAAAAAAGCGGGCGTTACAGGTTGGTATCAGAGAAGTAACCATCTCACTACACACACATCTAGCCCTCTTCCTGCCGCTTCCAAGTAAGTACCCTTTACATATCTGATAGTAGTAAAATTTTTTATGATTTTAAGATATGCAAATGTGAACGATAGTTATTATGAAAGGTACCTTAAGATATGTAATGATGAATGATATTTTATCTTCTTTTATGAATTAAATAATTAGAATAATATAGGGGTAGAAAAAAAGAAACTGATATTAGTCATACTTGTCTTTGGTGAAGAAAAGCATGGCTAGAAGACAGAGTAACCGGCTTAACGAGACAACTCCCACGCCTGACCTGATGCAATTAGTAACCCAGCTCCAACGTCAGGTTACCGAGCAGCAGCAAACTATTAACACCTTAATGAACCAACAGGAAAATTCTACTACTCCACCAGTGAACCAGACCGCCGCGCCTGTGGCGCCTACGGTTACACACACTCCTCCGCCGAGCTCGACCACTGTGGCACGACAGGAGGCTTATTTGATCCAGTGGTTAAGACTGAAACCGGAGAATTTCTCGGGTACCGGCGAACCCTGGGATGCCCAGGCATGGTTCAAGACGGTGGAAAGTACACTGGAACTGTTGGACTGGCCTGAGCATGAGAAGGTCAAGTGCGCATCATTCTGCCTTTCTGGGGATGCCAGAATGTGGTGGGAGAGGGTCAGGACCAAGAGACAAGTAAACCAGATGGCGTGGGCAGATTTCGAATCAGAATTCTTTGAAGAATTCTTCAATATGCGAGTTATAACCAAACACTACGACGAGTTTACGGAATTCCGGCAGGGCAACCTCTCGGTCAACGAAGCTGTGAAGAAATTTAATCGACTGGCTCGTCTGTGCCCTGAGCTGGTCCACACAGAGAAAGAGAGGGTCCGACTTATGCTGAAAATGTTACGGCCCGAAATAGCTCTGAACGTGGCCGGTGGAGTTAACAGGCCTCAGACCGCAGAGGAACTGTTTAGTAGTGCTTTACTCATTGAACACTATCTGAATAGCATCAATCAGCAAAGGAAGGCGATGAAGAAAGTAAGAATCAAGTTCTATCCAAGATGCTCGATTCTTTCGCTCATTACCCTTAATGTTCCTTCCATTAATGATTGCTTAGGAGGACAAAAGTCCTAGAGCACCCAAGCTAATTGGAAGGGAGATCAAGGTGGCAAACGAAAGCCATGGAACAACTCACAAGGGGGCCCAGCAAATAAGCAGCCCAAGCCTTCCCCATGCGCAACATGCGGGAAAAACCACTCCGGGGAATGTCGCAAGGGTACGAACCGGTGTTACATTTGTGGTGTGGAAGGGCATATGGCGGCTTACTGCCCTACCAAGAACCAGGCCTCTCCCCAACCACTAGCCCAGTACCAGGGGGCACCGGCGAAATTACACTACATGCCAGCCGAGCTGGAGAGTACCCCACTGTTGGAGGCCCCTCCAACAGAGACAAATGCCAGGGTTTTCTCAGTTACCAAGGAGGACGTTGCGGAAGCTTCTACGGTTGTCACAGGTCAGATACTTCTTTTCAGTCAGTGTGCTACTGCATTATTTGATACTGGGGCAACGCACTCGTTCATTTCGGTGCCATATACCAAGAAGATAGATAGGCTTCCGCAAATGTTAGACTGCAGGTTCTTAACAACTCTACCTTCGGGGGAAATAATGACATCCACTCATGTGCTGCATGTGGTGCCGGTCGGAATCCCAGGAAGGGAACTTTACTGCGATCTGATAGTACTCGATATGCAAGATTATGACGTTATAATGGGAATGGATTTCCTGAGTAAATACGGTGCTTCTATTGAGTGTCGTAAGCGAAAGGTGGTCTTTCGACCTGAGGCAGGTTCTATGTTCGAATTCATCGGAGAGCCAAGGAAAAGAACCGGGAAATATTTATCAACTCTCCAAGCTCAGAAGATGTTAGACAAAGGATGTACTGGATTTCTAGCATATGTGGTTGATGCCGGTCAGGTGAAGGACCAGAGACGGGAAGACGTCCGGGTGGTATGCGATTACCCAGAGGTTTTCCCAGATGAATTACCAGGATTAGCCCCTGATAGAGAGGTGGAATTTGAGATCGAATTGGTTCCTGGTACCAACCCGATCTCCAAGGCACTTTACCGTATGGCGCCGGTTGAATTAAAGGAGCTTCAGGAACAGTTATAGGAGTTGCTGGATAAGGGATTTATTCGCCCTAGTCATTCCCCGTGGGGAGCTCCGGTACTGTTTGTGAAGAAGAAAGACGGATCTATGCGAATGTGCATAGATTACCGAGCGCTGAACAACGTAACGATCAAGAACAGGTATCCCCTTCCAAGGATAGATGACCTGTTTGATCAATTAAAGGGAGCCATTGTTTTCTCAAAAATTGATTTGAGGTCTGGCTATCATCAAGTTAGAGTCAAAAAAGAGGATATCCTAAAGACGGCTTTCCGAACAAGGTATGGGCATTTTGAGTTTGTGGTTATGCCCTTTGGCGTGACGAATGCTCCTGCTATGTTTATGGACCTTATGAATCAGGTTTTCTCGTCGTATCTCGACAAATTTGTGATCATCTTCATCGACGATATCCTTATTTATTCAAGGACCCAGGAGGAGCACGCTGAGCATCTAAAGATAGTATTGGAGATTCTTCGGGAAAAGCAACTGTACGCAAAATTTTCCAAATGTGAGTTCTGGCTCGATCAAGTGGGCTTTTTGGGCCATATTATTTCAAAGACGGGATTATGGTGGATCCAATAAAGATTGAAGCCGTGAATAACTGGGGCCGGCCGAAGAACGCCAGCGAAATCTGAAGTTTTCTTGGGCTGGCAAGTTATTATAGGAAATTTGTGGAGGACTTCTCGAGGATTGCAGCTCCTTTAACGGCTCTCACCCGGAAGGAGAGGAAGTATGAATGGACGGAAAACTGTGAAAGGAGTTTCTTGGAACTAAAAATGAGGCTTACCAGCGCTCCGATCCTCACCCTTCCAGAATGCAATCAGAGCTTCGACATGTATAGCGATGCCTCCAAACTAGGACTTGGAGCTGTACTTATACAGAATGGAAAGGTTATTGCCTACGCTTCTAGACAGCTCAAGGAGTACGAACAGAATTACCCCACTCATGATCTGGAACTGGCTGCGGTGGTCTTCGCTCTTAAGATATGGAGGCATTATCTGTACGGAGCGCAGTGTCGAATTTATACAGACCATCAGAGTCTGCGATATTTCTTCACTCAGAAGGACCTGAATATGAGACAACGCCGATGGCTTGAGTTGGTAAAAGACTATGACTGCGAGATCTTCTACCATCCAAGGAAGGCAAACAAGGTGGCCGATGCACTCAGTCGGAAGTCAAGTGCCACCCTGATGTCCATAACCATATTACCCCGACCACTCAAAGAAGAAATTATGAATTTTGGGGTCGAGGTCATCTCCGGACGACTTTCCACCATGACAATATCACCCATGCTGTTTGAGGACATAGTGGAAAAACAAGATGGAGATCTGAGTCTTCAGAAAATAAAATAGGAGATCCTAGAAGGAAAGGGCGATGGTTTTCATATCGCCGAAGGGGGAGTACTCTACCTGAGGGATCGTCTATGTATCCCTAATGATCCGGAGCTTCGAAAGGAGATACTGGCAGAAGCTCACGGAACCCCTTACTCGATGCATCCAGGATCCACCAAGATGTATCAGGATCTGAAGGAGAAGTTTTGGTGGTCCGGTATGAAGAGGGATGTGGCCCAGCATGTCAGTACTTGCATGACTTGCCAGCAAGTGAAAGCAGAACACCAGCGTCCCGGAGGAGTTCTGCAGCCACTTCCAATTCCGGAATGGAAATGGGAAGATATCTCAATGGATTTCATTTCAGGACTTCCCTGGACTACAAATGGATATGATGCGATATGGGTCATTGTGGACAGATTGACTAAGTCTGCTCACTTCTTAGCAATCAAGATGACTTATTCGATTGAGCAACTGGCTCAATTATATGTTAAGGAGGTAATCAGACTTCATGGAGTTCCCAAGACCATCATCTCAGATAGGGATGGTCGCTTTACTTCGCACTTCTGGGAGTGTGTTCAGAAGTCTCTCGGCACTAAATTGCGATTTAGCACCGCCTTTCACTCTCAGACTGATGGGCAAACTGAACGGGTGAATCAAGTACTAGAAGACATGTTGCGAGCGTGTGCCTTGGATTTCAAAGGAAGCTAGTGTCGATATCTATGTTTAGCAGAATTCGCATACAACAATAGCTACCAAGCTACTATTGGAATGACACCTTATGAAGCATTGTATGGGAGGAGATGTAGGTCTCCGATCTGTTGGTATGAGGGTGGTGAAAAGAAGGAAATGGGGCTCACAACGGATGTCATAGACAGCACCACTCGAGCTATACAGAATATTCGGCAACGGATAGAAACTACTCAGAGCCGGCAGAAGAGTTATGCCGATGTCCGGCGTAGACCACTGGAGTTTAATGTTGGAGATTGGGTGTTTCTGAAAGTGGCTCCTATGAAGGGGGTGACAAGATTTGGGAGGAAAGGAAAACTAAGTCCGTGCTATGTGGGGTCGTACCTGATTCTGAAAAGAGTTGCTAAGGTGGCATACGAGCTGGAGCTGCCTCCAGAGATGTCAGCTATCCATAACGTATTCCATGTGTCCCTGCTTAAAAAGTGTATCCCAAATATGGACCAAGTGATCGAGCCGCAGACAGTGCAAGTACAAGAGGACCTGAGTTATGAGAGCAGACCCATTCAGATTTTGGATAGGGAGGTCAAGAAGCTGAGGAGTAAGGAGGTACCCTTAGTCAAGGTCCTATGGCAAAGTCAACGGTTCGAGGAAGCTACCTGGGAACGCGAGGAAGAGATGAGGCGCAAGTACCCGGAGTTATTCTAAGTTCGAGGACGAACTTTCACGAGGTATGGGGGATTGTAACGACCCGGAAAATTTCTTAATATTTTCTTAAAATATTAAGCATGTCTAGATAATTTTTCAAGGGACCAAGAAATATTAATACGAACTTTGGCCTAGAAAATTCATATTTTCTCATTTAAATTGGGAAAAAGGGCACTAATGAGCCTTATATGGGCTTTTTAGTACCATAATTATTGGTGGATTTTAGGTGAAAATTAGTATAAATACAAAGGGGTTTTAATGAGAAATATTTACATAATTATGGGGGAATTTTTAAAGGATTTTCGAAAATAATAGAAAATAAAAAGGAAAAATAAAATAAAAATAAGGTGCATGGGCCAAGGATTTAACCTTAGACCTCTTGTACAACCATGTATGCTTTAACCAACTCATCTAGCAAGGGAATGTTATAAGGGAATGAAATGGAGATTGGTTAAGTCTTAGAAGAAGATGAAGGGTCATGGAGAGACTCTTCATTTACCTCCTTAATGGGTGATAAAGAGGGGGGTTTGGGAGTTTCTTTCTTCCTTCTATCAATTGCATTTGCTCCCCTCCTCCCTCCTCATTCTAGCAGAAACCCCAAGGAGGAGTTCTCCCTTAGAAAAACTTCCACCAAGGCTTCATCTCCAAGATCTAAGGTCTTCAGAAAAGTACAAGGGCTAAGGGTGGTCAAGAGGCAACAAGATTTCCATCCTTCTCTCAAATCTAAGGTTTATAATCAAGATCAACCAAGGTAAGACTCCCTCACCTGTGGTATAATAGTTCCTTATGATTTCCATGATTTTTAGCATGATATATTGGTTGGTTTTTTGATTTGATGTTGAAAGGAAAGAAAACCAAGAACCCTAGGTTTATGGGTTTCGGCCACTAGAAGTTTAGGGTCAAAGATGATGCTAAAAATCTTTATAATGTTGTTTAATGTTCTCTCATGATGTTTAGAGATTAAATATAATTTTTGGGAATTTTTGGGGTACCCTAGGATACCCTAGGGTTTCGGCCAACAACAAGACCCCATGGGTGGAGTTGGGTCTAAAACCCCAAGTATGAGTTTGATGTATTAACATAATATAAGAGAGATGGAGGGTGTTTATGTGAATGTTTCACATGGCCTTGAGACCCTATAGGTTTCGGCCAAGTACCTTAATAGGGTGGAAAGTTAGGATTTATTTCAAGTAAGGGCCCCAATGGCCCTATGGTAAGGTATGGTTAGTGTTTAACAATTGATTTGGGGTTTTATTGGAAATTTTTCCATACCCCCATGGCCTTGAAGTTTCGGCCAAGAGTAAGATTAGGGCTAAAGGATTAGGGTTGGCCTTAAGTATGGAATCAAAGGGTTCCTATGGCCTAATATATGTGTATGAGATGTTGTTTGGGAAGTTATGTGAAGGTTCATGGACCTAGGGTTCCTTGGGGACTTTCGGCCAAGGACATACCCTAGGGCTAGGGTTGGGTTAAACCTACCAAGATGCTTGGGTATAGGATACTAAGAGGTATGTTTAAGTAAGATGGAAGAATTTTTCTGTTAACCAAACCATTAGTTTATATGTCATGAATTATATGATTAGGTCATAAATGTTTAAGACATGTGCCATGATTTATGAATGATATGTATGTATGTCATGTCTTATGAATAATATGTATGTATGCCATGTTTTTATGAATAATCTGTATGTATGTAACGCCCGCTTTTTTTTTCTTTTCATAAAGCGGCGTTACGTTAACATACTTAGGGCATGTAGACATCCTAATGCAGCGGAAACCTTTAAACCTACACCTACATGCACTTACTACCATTCCTAGGATCATAACATGGGAACTTGGCATATTAACTTTATACTTAGCATCATATCATGTCATACTTAGCATCATGTCATACTTAGCATCATATCATGTCATACTTTAGCATCATGTCATAGAGTCACATTCAAGTACTTAATAGTAACGGTAGAGTTCTATCATAAGACGAGCAACCATATTGCCTCC
>JAGFNQ010002998.1:0-90671 GCA_024364735.1 Boesenbergia rotunda | reverse complement strand
GATGGTTTCATATCGCCGAAGGGGGAGTACTCTACCTGAGGGATCGTCTATGTATCCCTAATGATCCGGAGCTTCGAAAGGAGATACTGGCAGAAGCTCACGGAACCCCTCGATGCATCCAGGATCCACCAAGATGTATCAGGATCTGAAGGAGAAGTTTGGTGGTCCGGTATGAAGAGGATGTGGCCCAGCATGTCAGTACTTGCATGACTTGCCAGCAAGTGAAAGCAGAACACCAGCGTCCCGGAGGAGTTCTGCAGCCACTTCCAATTCCGGAATGGAAATGGGAAGATATCTCAATGGATTTCATTTCAGGACTTCCCCGGACTACAAATGGATATGATGCGATATGGGTCATTGTGGACAGGTTGACTAAGTCTGCTCACTTCTTAGCAATCAAGATGACTTATTCGATTGAGCAACTGGCTCAATTATATGTTAAGGAGGTTAATCAGACTTCATGGAGTTCCCAAAGACATCATCTCAGATAGGGATGGTCGCTTTACTTCGCACTTCTCGGGAGTGTGTTCAGAAGTCTCTCGGCACTAAATTGCGATTTAGCACCGCCTTTCACCCTCAGACTGATGGGCCAAACTGAACGGGTGAATCAAGTACTAGAAGACATGTTGCGAGCGTGTGCCTTGGATTTCAAAGGAAGCTGGTGTCGATATCTATGTTTAGCAGAATTCGCATACAACAATAGCTACCAAGCTACTATTGGAATGACACCTTATGAAGCGTTGTATGGGAGGAGATGTAGGTCTCCGATCTGTTGGTATGAGGGTGGTGAAAAGAAGGAAATGGGGCTCACAATGGATGTCATAGACAGCACCACTCGAGCTATACAGAATATTCGACAACGGATAGAAACTGCTCAGAGCCGGCAGAAGAGTTATGCCGATGTCCGGCGTAGACCACTGGAGTTTAATGTTGGAGATTGGGTGTTTCTGAAAGTGGCTCCTATGAAGGGGGTGACAAGATTTGGGAGGAAAGGAAAACTAAATCCGCGCTATGTGGGGCCGTACCTGATTCTGAAAAGAGTTGGTAAGGTGGCATACGAGCAGGAGCTGCCTCCAGAGATGTCAGCTATCCATAACGTATTCCATGTGTCCCTGCTTAAAAAGTGTATCCCAAATATGGACCAAGTGATCGAGCCGCAGACAGTGCAAGTACAAGAGGACCTGAGTTATGAGACCAGACCCATTCAGATTTTGGATAGGGAGGTCAAGAAGCTGAGGAGTAAGGAGGTACCCTTAGTCAAGGTCCTATGGCAAAGTCAACGGTTCGAGGAAGCTACCTGGGAACGCGAGGGCGAGATGAGGCGCAAGTACCCGGAGTTATTCTAAGTTCGAGGACGAACTTTCACGAGGTATGGGGGATTGTAAGGACCCGAAAAATTCTCTTAATATTTTCTTAAAATATTAAGCATGTCTAGATAATTTTCCAAGGGACATAGAAATATTAATACGAACTTTGGCCTAGAAAATTCATGTTTTCTCATTTAAATTGGGAAAAAGAGC
The DNA here is from genome assembly GCA_024364735.1 of Boesenbergia rotunda. Lineage (NCBI taxonomy): Eukaryota > Viridiplantae > Streptophyta > Magnoliopsida > Zingiberales > Zingiberaceae > Boesenbergia > Boesenbergia rotunda. Next base: position 89,151 of record JAGFNQ010002998.1, on the reverse strand, counting down.
ACAATGGGCCTTATATGGGCTTTTTAGTACCATAATTATTGGTGGATTTTAGGTGAAAATTAGTATAAATATAAAGGGGTTTTAATGAGAAATATTTACATAATTATGGGAGAATTTTTAAAGGATTTTTGAAAATAATAGAAAATAAAAAGGAAAAATAAAATAAAAATAAGGTGCATGGGCCAAGGATTGAACCTTGGACCTCTTGTACAACCATGTATGCTTTAACCAACTCATCTAGCAAGGGAATGTTATAAGGGAATGAAATGGAGATTGGTTAAGGCTTAGAAGAAGATGAAGGGTCATGGAGAGACTCTTCATTTACCTCCTTAATGGGTGATAAAGAGGGGGGTTTGGGAGTTTCTTTCTTCCTTCCATCAATTGCATTTGCTCCCCTCCTCCCTCCTCATTCTAGCCGAAACCCCAAGGAGGAGTTCTCCCTTGGAAAAACTTCCACCAAGGCTCCATCTCCAAGATCTAAGGTCTTCACAAGAGTACAAGGGCTAAGGGTGGTCAAGAGGCAACAAGATTTCCATCCTTCTCTCAAATCTAAGGTTTATAATCAAGATCAACCAAGGTAAGACTCCCTCACCTGTGGTATAATAGTTCCTTATGATTTCCATGATTTTTAGCATGATATATTGGTTGGTTTTTGGATTTGATGTTGAAAGGAAAGAAAACCAAGAACCCTAGGTTTATGGGTTTCGGCCACAAGGATTTTTTGGTCTATAATTATGCTAAAAATCTTTATAATGTTGTCTAATAGGCTCTCATGATGTTTAGAGATTAAATATAATTTTTGAGAATTTTTGGGGTACCCTAGAATACCCTAGGGTTTCGGCCAACATCAAGGACCCATGTGTAGGGTTGGGTTCAAAACCTCAAGTATATGTTTTATGTTTTATCATGATATAAGGGAGATGGAGGGTGTTTATGTGAATGTCTCACATGGCCTAGAGACCCTATAGGTTTCGGCCAAGTACCCTAAAAGGGTGGAAAGTTAGGACTTATTTCAAGTAAGGGCCCCAATGGCCCTATGGTAAGGTATGGTTGGTGTTTAAGCAATTGATTTGGGATTTTAATGGAATTTCTACATGGCCCCATGGCCTTGAAGTTTCGGCCAAGAGCAAGATTAGGGATAAAGGATTAGGGTTGGCCTTAAGAATGGGATCAAATGTTTCCTATGGCCTAGTATGTATGTATGAGATGTTGTTGGAAAGTTATGTGAAGTTTCTTGAACCTAGGGTTCCTTGGGGACTTTCGGCCAAGGACATACCCTAGGGCTAGGGTTGGGTTAAACCTACCAAGATGCTTGTGTATAGGTTACTAAGAGGTATGTTTAAGTAAGATGGAAGAATTTTTATGTTAACCAAACCATTAGTTTATATGTCATGAATTATATGATTAGGTCATAAATGTTTAAGACATGTGCCATGATCTATGAATGATATGTATGTATGCCATGTTTTATGAATAATATGTATGTATGCCATGTCTTATGAATGATATGTAGGTATGCCATGTTTATGAATAAATTGTATGTATGCCATGCTTTATGAATGATGTGTACATATGCCATGTTTAAGAATGAAAATGATGAATGAAGTTAAAGTTCATGCCTTCAAGGCATAATGATGATGTTAAGTATGATGAAAGTATGATGAATGAATGAATATGCTATGAATGATTATGAATGAAGAAGCATGTGAAAGCATTTTATTTTATTTTATGGGCTTGTACCGGACCTAAGTAAGGTCCACGGTTCTGGACTACCGATGAAGCTGTCCACGGTTCGGGACTACCGATGAAGCTGTCCTTACGGTTCGGGACTACCGATGAAGCTGTCCTTACCCTAGTAGGTCGAGATTAGCTACCTCGTATTTACTTAGGGATGCGCGCATATGATGAATGAATGTGGTACAAGCCAGGGCCCAATGAATGATATGATTATGTTCAAGTATTTAAAAGCATGTTTTTAAAGATTAAGCATCCTTATATATATATATGCAATTGCCACATGCATCCATCCATGTTATGCATTATATTTATGATAAGAATATTATGCAAAGTAAGTTTATGCAAGGTATGTTTATGCAAATGATTTTATGTATGTTTATGCTAATATATGATGCCATGATTTAATTGTGTTTATGCTAAGTTAGAATGCCATGATTTATTTATGTTTATGCTAAGTTAAAATGTCATGATTTTATTTATGTCTATGCTAGTTTAGGATGCCATGATTTATTTATGTTTATGCTAAGTTAAAATGCCATGATTTTATTTATGTTTATGTTAGTTTAGGATGCTATGATTTACTTATGTTTATACTAGTTAGGATGCCATGATTTAATTATGTTTATGTTAAGTTAGGATGCCATGATTTTATTTATGTTCATGCTAGTAATGATGCCATGATTTAATTACGTTGTGCTAAGTTAGGATGCCATGATTTTATTTAGGTTCATGCTAAGAATGTTTATGAGGTTATGTTTATTATGTCTATGTCTATGTCAAGTATTATGTCATGCTATGAATGTTTACGATATTGATGTCTATGCCAAGTATTATGTCATGCCATGAATGTTTTATGGTTATGTTTATGCCATGCTACGAAGGTGATTAAGTTATGTTCATGCCATGTTAAATGTATGCTAAATGATGAAAAGGCTTATGTTCTAAGTAAAGCACTAATATGTTAATGTCTTATGTGCTCATGATTAAATGATGAATGGTTTTAGTGAGTAGGAAAGAGTCTTACTAAGCCTGTGTGCTTATAGTCTTATTTTTCTTATACCGCAGATCACGCAAGGGGACAGTAAGGAAGCAGCAGGAGGGCCTTAAAGCATGTGTGTGATAGTGACTTGGCCAAGAGACCATATGTTTGCTTGTCTTATGATAGAACTTTACCTTTACTATTAAGTACTTGAATGTGACTCTAGGACATGATGCTAAAGTATGATATGATGCTAAGTATGACATGATGCTAAAATATGATATGATGCTAAGTATGATATGATGCTAAGTATAAAGTTAATATGCCAAGTTCCCATGTTATGATGCTAGGAATGGTAGTAAGTGCATGTAGGTGTAAGTTTAAATGTTTCCGCTGCATTATGATGTCTACATGCCCTAAGTATGTTAACATAATGCTGCTTTATGAAAAAAAAGCGTGCGTTACACATTCCTTAATGGGGTTATTAAGGAAGAGGTATATATAGAGCAACCACCCGGGTTTGAAAACCCAAACTATCCTAGGCATGTCTATAAACTAAGAAAAACCTTGTATGGATTAAAACAAGCTCCCCGGGCTTGGTATGAAAGGCTTTCATCATTCTTAGTATCCAAGGGTTTTAGGAGAGGTACAATTGATCCAACTCTTTTCTTAAAATCTAAGGATAAGGACATCTTTGTGACCCAAGTTTATGTGGATGATATTATTTTTGGGTCCACAAATAGTGAATTTCTTCATGAGTTTATTAAATGTATGGAAAATGAGTTTGAGATGAGTCTTGTAGGAGAGTTGACATTCTTTTTAAGGTTACAGGTTAAGCAAACAAATGAAGGGACTCATGTCTATCAAACTAAATATACTAGGGAAATCATTAAGAAAGTTGGCCTAGAAAATGCTAAGATAGCATCTACCCCTATATGAACAAATGTTACAATGGATAGTGATCTTGAGGGAAGATGATAGATTCCAAACAATATAGGAGCATGATTGGTAGTTTATTGTACCTAACCGCTAGTATACCCGATATATTATTTGCGATAGGTATGTGTGCAAGGTACCAATCATGTGCCAAAGAGTCTCATCTAGTAGTAGTTAAGAGAATTCTAAGGTATATTAAAGGTAATCTTAATGTCGGGCTTTGGTATCCTAGAACTCCAAATGTTGAACTTTTGGGATACACCGATTCAGACTATGTGGGTTGTAAACTAGATAGAAAGAGTACTAGTGGAGGATGTCAAATTATTGGGTCATCTTTTGTTAGTTGAAGTAGTAGGAAACAATCATGTGTTGCCCTATCAACAATGGAGGTCGAAATGTGGCAATGGGTGGTTGTGTGTCTCAACTACTTTGGATCATGCACACCTTAGAGGATTATGAGTTACATTACTCTAAAGTCAAGGTTTTGTGTGATAATGTAAGTACAATTAACTTGAGCAAAAATCCGGTTCACCATTCTAGAATAAAACACATTGAAGTGAAGTATCACTTCATTAGGGATCATGTGGCAAGAGGTGACATAGATTTGCACTACATTGAGTCAAAGTCAAACCTTGCCGATATATTTACCAAGCCTCTTCCCGAAGCAGAGTTCACATCCTTAAGAAGGGGCCTTGGTATGTGTTTTGTAGAAGTATAAGATAGACCTTGGGGTAATACAATAGGAAGGTGGCGCTTGATCCATTAGGATGATACAAATGATTCACTTGTGCTTATGGCATAGTGTTGGGTCATTAGATGTATCACATTATGAAAAATAGACCAACCATCGGGAAAGCAAGTGTTTAATTAATGGACATCTTGCCCAAAGATCATGGTTGAACATTTTAAACATTTGCAAACCATTCTGTATTTTATATATTTTGTCATAAGTTTGAAACATGTATGATTGCAAAACTAGGTTGGAACTTGGATACAAAGTTAGTGTTTTTTAAGAAATTTGAACTTTAGTCAAAAAGTCAAGCATATTTGAATTTTTCATGAACTAATATTTTTCCTTGTTAGAGTATATCATATGAAACATGCTTGCAAATTTTTATAATTTTTGAAAATTTCTGGAATTTTTGGGGAGTTTCTGAAGTTCGGCTCAGAAACCTGTAATTCAGACTGACAGAGTATCAGTTGACAGCCCCCAGGGGCAGTCGACTGGCACGGCTGTTTTCAGAAATCTGAGAATTTTCAGAAATCAGGAACTCCCTCATTTGATGTCATGGGTTAGTAATGTTGTGGGCAATCGTTTTGATGATGTCAAAGGGGGAGAATGAGTGGTTTAAGTTAGGTATGTAACTTAACTTTGGTTTAATTTTGGTTTATGAAAATTGAAAATGGAGAAGTCATAGGTTAAGGGGGAGGTTATCTCTTGTTTTCTTACTATGTCATGTTGTTTCAATTACTGTTGTTGGCTGGTGTTTTCTCCCTAACTTAAACATATTGCCACACATCAAAAAGGGGAGATTGTTGGGGCAATCGACCCAAGGATGATCGGGAAGATCATGGTTTTGATATGTGTGCGTGTCAATATTTTTAAGGATAGGGTGTTATCTTATTATTTGATATGTGTGATTGAGTTTACAGGACTTGGAGAATCACACATAGAGGACTTATCCGAGGGACGAGAGCCGAGGGAGGAGGACTCCAAGGGCAAGCCGGGAAGTGGACTTCAAAGGGCACACGTGAAGGATGACATGAAGGCAAGCCAAGGGAAGGCTTGTGTGCGCATCCGAGGGACGATAGTCGGTGGAAGAGGACTTCAAGGGGTAAGCCAAGGGAGTGTACCTGAAGGCACACGTGAAGGAGGGTCTTCGGAGTGAAAGTGAGTGATTGTATAAGCTGGGCAGTCGACTGGGAGAAAGGCAGTCGACTGTCAGCAAGAAAAGAAACTCACAGAATGTTTCTGACCCTAGACCAGTCGACTGCCCCTGGTAACCCCGAAAACTAGCCGTTGGGTTAGTAGTTGGATAGCAATTAAGGCTAGACCAGTCGACTGCCCCAGGGGCAGTCAACTGGTGTCGGGCTGGACAACTCGTGGAGTTGTCCTTTACTCTTATTTAAAGGTTGACTTTTGGGCATGAGGAAGGTACGATTCTTAAGTGTACCAAGGTGCTGTTCGTGCAAAAAGTCATCAGTTCTTCCTCTCGCTTTCTATTCTATCTTGTAAAGAGGAAGAAGACAACTTTGTAAAGGTTTTCTCCACCTTAAAGGAGGCTTTTCATAGTGGAGAGTGTGCTCGTGCGTGGATCCTTGGATTAGTCACCTTTCAGAATGGATACCAAGTAAATTCTCTGAGTTAGCATTGGATTTTCTATTTTCATTATATTCATTGTATTGTGCTAACCATCTTGTAGAGAAAGTTGAGAAAAAGTGTTATTCACCCCCCCTCTAGCAAGCGCCACGATCTAACACTCTTGTCTCCTTAGACAATTTATAAGTGTGCATGCTTACACGACTAACGATCATGGCCGATCGGACATAGCATACCCACGCTCCAACATGATCGCCTGATCGGTGATCTAGACTCTTGTCTCCTTAGACAAGTTATAAGTGTGCATGGTTACATGACTAATAATTGTGGCCGATTGAACATGGCATACCCATACTCCAACACGATCGCCCGATCGGTGATTCAGACTCTTATTTTCTTAGACAAGTTATAATTGTGCATGCTCACATGACTAATGATTGTGGCCGATTGAACGTGGCATACCCACCCTTCAACACGATCGCCTGATCGGTGATCCAGACTCTTGTCTCCTTAGACAAGTTATAAGTGTTCATGCTGTCGATCAGGCGTGGCATACCCACACTCCAACACGATCGCCCGATCGGGGTGCTAAACTCTCGTCCTCGTGGACAAGTGATGAGAAAGTTTGCTCACACACATACTAAGCTCTTGCTCATTGAAGTTAGCAGAGCTAATCGAGCGCTCAGTGATTGATCTAATAGGATTTTATATCTAGCCATTGAATCCTTATATTAAGTCACAAGCAGGCTATGCTTTACTTTCTACCTAAGGCCATTACACTTATGTGATCTTACTCATCGTTACCTATGCTATGCTCAATTGCTTGGGGATCAACTAGGCCTATAGTTGGCAACACACTCACCTAAAGCATAAAATGGAAGTAGACATGATAGTTAAGTGGAAAGCCAAAGCAATAGCATAACAAATAAAATGCATTACAATGCAAATCATGTCACGTTGTGAAGCCCACAAATGGGCTATCATCCAAAAAAGTTTTTTTACAAACTTAAGCAAAATCGAATAAAACATCTTCTGGAACAACCTCTAGAATACGCTTCAGTTTAACGATAGTAGGTGGTAGATCACCAGGTAGATGCTTGGCCTCCTCAAGCTATTTGACTATCCCTTGCACTCCATACTTGATCATGTGGCGAGTGCAGTCAACGAAGAGGTTGGAAAATTTGTCCAAGTGGAGGCGTTGGACACGGTGCGCTTCTAGCCGCTCAGGATCCATTTTCTGATACTCTTCATCGTAGTCTATAGAGTTGCAAGGGAGGTGTTGGCTATCATTAGCTCCTCCATCTGAGCGGTCAGTTGCCACCCCAAATCATGCAGAAGGGAGTCATTGGTAGCAAAGTCTGTATCTTTCTCTCCATGGCCGAGGCATGGAGTTGAGCCTCCTCCTCTGACTTTATGGATAATGCCTTGGCCTCTGCTATTTTTTTGTTGAGGTATGCCAAGGTGATTTTTGTCGATCGAAAGTTGATTTTAACTTAGCCTCTGAGCTCTTCAGTAAGGTCTCCAGCCACTCTTTTTCATTTTTACAACAGTTGCTCTGGCCACCAGCTCTTCGACATCTTTGTTAGCCCTCTCTAGTTGATAGCAGAATTTTTTTATTTCCTCCTATGCATTGGAGGAGCCTTCACCGTCAGTTTGCTATCGGGCTATGCCTGTTAGGACCGGTAGGAGAGCTAGAGAGGGGGTGATTAGCTCCAATTTGCTTGTAGAAGATTTATCGTCGGTGAAGACTTCAAGCAATGCTAACGCTCAAGGATTTATTTGGTATCCACCTCCTTGAGGTGACTAATCCAAAGATCCACTCTCCTCACTCTCTCATACACTATGAAAGAACTCTTTCTTGAGGTAGATAAACCTCTTACAAGCTTACAAGAAGAATACAACAAGAGGAAGCAAATACAATAGGAAATCTTACAAGATTTACAAAAATGAGCTCTCTTTGCTTTCTTCAAGCTTGAGATCGCCTCTAGAACCTTGGAAGTGCAGCAACACTATGCCCTAAGACTTCTCTTGAAATGGCGAAGAAGGAGAAGAAGAACAGTGCAAGCGCTGTGTTGAGACCGGGTGCATGTTGACAAGGATACGGGTTCGTAAATTTTAAAATATTTACGTGCAGCGGAAGAATTAGCATAAATAATTTCTTAAATTATTTTTAACCACGTATCTAGCATGCGACCTTATGATGTGTGGACATGATCATAAATTAAAATTTTGCAGAAAGTAAACTAATTTACTCGTTACCTCGCGTAACTCGAAGTAAGGGACGAGATCCAACCGTAGCGTCCCTTGGAAGCTCCGCCTCTATTCGCGTCCACGCCGAGTTCTCTTCAGGATGACTTTGCAAAGCCACGAGTTTTGTGCCGACGAGAACTACTAGATTCTCCAAAGGCACAACTAGAATATCAAGAGAGAAAAGATGGAAACTAACCACCAAGTAACAGAATCAAATTCCGGGAAAGGAAGGAAGGAGTCGCGATCCGCTTCTTCTTCTTCGGCACCTTCTTGGTGGATGAAGCTCTCGGCCACCCTTGGGATGTGCGTCGGCCCTAGGGGAGGAGAGAGAGCCGACCCTAGAGAGAGAGAGGGGCGCCGGCCCTAGAGAGAGAGAGAGAGTTAGAGAGAGAGAGGGAGCTACTAATCTCTTAATTAATTGATCGGAATTCAAGGCTTGCCTTTGGTTCCTTTATATAGCAGCCTCTCCCTTGCCAAGTCTCCCCTTTAACGGAATTAACGGAATAAATTTTCAAAAGAAATTTATCTTATAAATTTTCATAAGAAATTTATCTTATGAATTATTCCGTTATGCCTAGTTTTATTATAACTAACTTTATAATAAAACAAATACATCTCTCTTTTTAATTATGGAATAAAATTTATAAGAAATTTATAAATTTTTCTTATCATGGAAAAATTAATTCATAATTGATTTTATAAAATTAAAATAAACCGATCCATTGTTCATTTTAATTTCCATAAAATGAATAAATTTCTACAAATTTCTTTATATAAATTTCTTTATATAAATCTCTTTATATAAATTTCTTTATATAGATTTATTTATCCATAATTTTATAAAACAAATCGTGCTTGATTTATTTTATAAAATAAACCAAATAAATTGGTTTTCTCTCCTTGTAGTGGCCGGCCAAACCAACACCCTCTTTGGCCGACCACACCAAGCCAAACCCTCGCGAATTAAACTCAGTTAATTCGCCCAATAAGCCTTCAAAAGACTTAGCCATTTTAAGCTTCCGTTGCGCCTCTGATTAATTCAGATTCGACTTATTTCTCTTGATCGGAAAATCTAATTTTCAACTCGTTTTAAATCCCTCGGATTACTCGTAGTGCGTGTGACTAAATAGGCTTTCGATTTATGTTGGCCGTCTATAATTAACCAATTATAGAACGATCATGAGTGGCACCTAGTAGTACATCATGACCCCCAATTAATCGAAAGATCAACGGTTGACCTCAGAAAGAATTCTGAAACCCTTCAGCAGCTATAATGAGTCATGCCTCATTCCCTTCACCATCTTATACCTACTTGGTTCAGGACACGGTCTATGTGTGTCAGTCCCCACTAGGCTGACTACGTCACACCTAGCCCAAGTAATGTCTTTCTCGTCCAACGGATTCTAATTACTCTCATGTTTCCTAGAGATTCATACTCGGAACATGTTATGCTCTGGCCAGAGGCTTCGAGTAACAATCCGACGATAGGCCTTGGGTATACATCTCCTCGCAAGGAGTGGTGAATCCTTTGTAGGTTGTTCAAACATCTTCGGGCACTTCGGCTCATACCCAACCATCCTAGGTCCACACCTCCTCAGAGATGCTTACTTAAGATGTCAAAGTATAAGTCTCCATGACCAAGATGACTTGAACACCGCAAGTCAAAGGAACATCGCACTTAAGCTGCAGTAAGAACTTTCATTGACATATCTATAAGTAGATTACCATATGAAGTTTTACAGTTAGTCACTCCAATGAACTAGTTCGCTTAACTAGCATCCATGTTTATCTCCGGACATCCCAATGTCACCAGCCAGTGAGAATCAGCTAATTAGAGAATAACCCATGCTAGTCTCAACAGAATTGATAGTGTCCGTATTTATCAATTCATCGACTAGGGACAATTTCAATACATCACAATTGCACATGTAGAGATAATCACTAGTTGTGAATTCATTACAAATTCTCTCATGCTGTGAATTGTATTGCAGACATTCAGTAAATAAGTTCAAGATCTCAATCAAATACATGAACATGTACACTCAAATAGTGAATATTCATTTATTAAAGTAAATGATTACAATCATAAGGCGATTGCCTTAGGGCACTTCTCTCATATTACTAACAAACTCCCACTTGGACTAATGTCAATCGCTACGGTATCCAATACCACAGGCTCTAACATGACCCTCAAACTTGCTTTGAGGCAAGGCCTTAGTTAAAGGATCCGCTAAATTCCTTTCAGTGGGAATTTTCTCAATTTGTATATCATTCCTACTTATAATCTCTCTGATCAGATGATAGCGGCGAAGCACGTGTTTGGATCGCTGATGAGACCTTGGTTCCTTTTCTTGTGCAATAGCTGCATTATTGTCGCAGTAAACCGGCACTGCTTCATCAATGGTTGGAACCACACCAAGTTCGGAGACGAACTTCTTGATCCAGACTGCTTCCTTTGCTGCTTCCGAAGCTGAGATATATTCCGCTTCCGTGGTAGAATCCGCTACGGTGTCTTGTTTGGAACTCTTCCAACTTATTGCGCCTCCATTCAAAGTAAATACGTATCCAGACTGAGATTTGGAATCATCCTTATCTGTCTGGAAACTGGCATCTGTATACCCACGTATTACCATATCTCCTTCTCCATATATTAGGAACACATTCTTAGTTCTTCTTAATTACTTAAGGATTGTCTTGATAGCCGCCCAATGATCCATTCCTGGATCCGACTGGTATCTGCTTGTGACGCTCAGAGCATACGATACATCGGGCCTTGTACATAACATAGCATACATGATAGATCCTATCGCGGATGCATAAGGAATCTTATTCATGCAAATCCTCTCGTCTTCTGTGCGCGGACACATAGACTTTGAAAGGTTGATCCCATGCCTGATGGGAAGGTAACCTTTCTTGGATTCCGACATGCTAAACCTTTTTAGCACTCGGTCTATATATGTAGACTGTGAATGACCAAGCAACCGTTTTGATCTATCTCTATAGATTCTAATCCCAAGGATATAGGTTGCTTCTCCCAGGTCTTTCATGGAAAAGTTTTGGACAACCAAATTTTAACTGACTGCAAGACTGATATATCGTTTCCTATAAGTAATATGTCATCGACATATAATACTAGGAATACGACTGCACTCCCACTAACCTTCTTGTACACACAAGGTTCGTCTGGATTTTGTGAGAAATCAAACTCTTTGATTGTCTCATCAAAACGGATGTTCCAGCTCCTGGATGCTTGCTTCAGTCCATATATAGATCATCGAAGCTTGCATATTTTGGTTTTATCAACCGATGTGAAACCTTCAGGTTGTATCATGTATACATCCTCAAGCAGGTTTCCATTAAGGAAAGTTGTTTTCACATCCATTTGTCATATCTCATAATCATAATGAGCTGCTATGGCCAGGAGCATCCGAATGGATTTAAGCATAGCTACTGGCGAATAGGTTTCGTCATAATCAATTCCTTGTTTCTGACGATATCCTTTTGCCACTAATCTAGCCTTAAAGGTAATAACATTACCTTCCATGTCGGTTTTCTTCTTGAAAACCCACTTGCACCCTATGGGCTTAATCCCTTCAGGTGGGTTAACCAAGTCCCATACTTGATTTTCGTACATGGAATCCATTTTCGACTTCATGGCTTCAAGTCATTTGTCCCTTTCTGAACTTTTCAGAACATCTTCATAACTGATAGGTTCGTCATCGCTTATGAGTAACACGTCATTCGATTCACTTATGAGAAATCCGTATCTCTCTGGAATATTGCGTGTCCTATCAGACCTTCGAAGAGGTGGTGTTGTTTTAGGTTCAACTGATAGCTCATCACTATGAGTTATCGGTTGTGGGTCTAGACTAGGTGTCTCTGTAATGTCTATTGGAGTTTCTTGAACTTCATCAAATTCAATGCCACTCCCACTGTTTTCTTGTAAAAGAAATTCTTTTTCCAGAAATACAGCATGCCTTGAAACAAACACCTTTTGCTCTAAGGGATGATAGAATTGGTAACCCTTCGTTTCCGTAGGGTATCCAATAAATAGACATTTGTCAGACTTAGCATCCAATTTGTCTGATACAGTCCACTTCACATAAGCAGGACAACCCTAATCTTAAGGTGAGTTAAGTGAGGTTTCTTACTATTCCATGTCTCATATGGAGTAGTTGAGACTACCTTGGTCGGGACTCTGTTTAGCAAGTAAACAGCTGTCTTAAGTGCATAGCCCCAAAAGGATTTTGGAAGAGTTGCATGATTCATCATCGACCTAACCATGTCCATCAAGGTTCGGTTGCGCCTCTCAGATACACCATTATGCTGTGGTGTATACTGCGGAGTCCATTGGGACAATATCCCATTGTCCCTAAGATAATCTTGAAACTCTTGACTTAAGTATTCACCACCCCGATCGGATCGAAGTATCTTAATACTTTTGCCAAGCTGTTTCTCTACTTCATTTCTGAACTCTTTGAATTTCTCAAAAGCTTCAGATTTGTGTTTCATCAAGAACACATACCCGAATCGTGAGTGATCATCGATAAAGGTGATGAAGTAGCTATAGCCTCCTTGTGCCAGAGTTGACATTGGTCCGCATACATCAGTATGTATTAGACCAAGCAATTCTCCCACTGGATTACCTTTTCCAGAAAAGGGTAATTTGGCCATCTTGCCTTTTAAGCATGATTCGCATGTATCAAATGAACCGGGTTCAAATGATTCCAAAATTCCACATCGGTGTAATTTGGTCATGCGTTTCTTACTTACATGGCCAAGACGACAATGCCACGTGTAGGAGTCTATTCAATTATCTATTCGAGCACGTTTGTTGCTAACTTCGATATTGAAAACGTCACCGGATAAATCTAACGTGTAGATACCATTGCACAAAGTTCCATTCCCATAAAGAACGCCATTTAAAGTTATGTAACAACAATTGTTACTAAAAGTTAAATGATAACCCTTTTCATTCAAACATGAAATAGATACAATGTTCTTTATTAACGAAGGAACAAAATAACAATTATCCAATTCTAAGACACGTCCAGTTGGGAGCTTTAGCAAATATGTTCCGATGGCAACAGCAGCAATCTTTGCTCCATTTCCAACTCGCAAATTCGCTTCTCCTTTGACGAGTCTTCTTCTATTCCTTAGCCCCTGTATGTCATTACATATATGTGAGCTGCACCCAGTATCAAGTACCCAGGTATTTGAGGAAATAGAGTGACATTCAATAACGAAGATACCTGAAGAGGATGGGGCATCGGATGCCTTCTTCTTCAAGGACTCAAGATAAACTTTGCAGTTTCTTCGCCAGTGACCCTCCTTGCCACAGTGATGGCAAGTTCCTTTTGGTGTCTTTTCAGTCTTTTTGGCCTTTTTCTTCTTTCCTTTATTCTGTTCTTTGACCTTCCTCTTAGAACCTTTCTTCGAGGAACCAACTAACAGTACCGTCTTTTGATCCTGCTTTACAGAAGGCTCTACAGTCTTCAGCAGGTTGAGCAACTCAGGAATGGTAGTCTCCAACTTGTTCATCCGATAGTTCATCACAAATTGTGAATAACTTTTGGGCAAACAATGCAGAATTAAGTCAATACTTAGTTCATGATCCATTGCAAAACCGAGTGTGCTCAGTCGCTCAATGTACCCCAACATCTTTAACACAAACTGTGAGGCAGAAGTGCCTTCCTGCATCCTAGAGGTGAAGAGGAGTCTGGAGACTTCGAACCTTTCGGATCTCGCCTGCTCTTCAAATAACTCATGAAGATGGAAGATAATGATATAAGCATCCATATGCTCATGCTGCTTTTGCAGCTCAGGTACCATAGAGGCTAGCATGATGCAACTCGCAAGTTCAGAATCGGTCACATGTTTCTGATAGGCCACTAACTGGTCTGGAGTTGCACCCTCAGGAGGACGGTTGGGAAGTTGATCTTCAATGACATAAGCAAGCTTCTCTGCCTTGAGGACTATCCTCAGGTTTCGAAGCCAGTCCATGAAGTTCGGCCCGGTCAGTTTATTGGTGTCCAAAATGGAACGCAAATTCAGAGAAGACATGATCGAGTGATTATCCTAGAAATACAAATTGAGCTTATGTGAGAAGAATGATTAAAGAATGTATCAACATACATTAATAAAATCCTATTTATTTTTCAAATTGAATAACCCTTTTTATCAATTCGGGAGATCGTAGGAACATCTCCAAATAGGTTGATATCCAACCATAGATAAGAACAACCATGGCTGTGGCCATCAAGTTATTCTTAGCTATGAAGGTAGGTAATTATACCGATTACATATCACATATATGTAACTATCACTTTATGCTATCAACTAATTGAATGTTTGCATAAATCATTGGGTTGTTAACTCATTAACAAGTATGCAACATTATACATAGCACCCAACTGCACCTCTCTTTACATCGACCTTGGCTGTGGCACAACAAATCGATGCTCCAAGCTTAAGGCTGACCCATTAATCAAAAAATAGTTTTAATATGGTTGGAGCTCATTCAACCGTTTAGTCAGGCTTGGATGTGTCCAACAACCAAAACTAAGGATTGACCTCTGACTCCAACTATATTATTCATAAATTAATTCCATGGTTTGAACATGTTGAGGTTCAAGCTGGGCATGGATGTGTCCATCAACCCAAACGAGAAACAAAACTCCGATTCTAACCATATTAATGGAAGGTGTTAGCCTTAATATTTTGTAAGGGGTTTTGGGTCTCATCCTTTCTTTTCTAAGCACATTCATGACATATAATTATGTCATGACTAACGATTTCCTTAATAAAGTATGTATGTGACTTAATTTATCAAGTCTCATTAATTGAATTAGGAACCGGATTTCCTAATTCTAATTTCATACTTTATTCAAGGAATTGTTTTGGGAAACAATTTCCTAAATTGTCATAATCAATTTCGGAAATAATATGTTTAAGATTTTGATTTCTCTAAATCAAATCTTATTAAATTAAGAGGCAATTCCCTTAATTCAACCACATATTATTTTCATGAAAATCTCTTTTAAGAAAGCTCTATAGGAAACCATTTTCCTAATTAATTTTGGAGACAACAATATGTAAGAGCATCACCTCTTAAATCATATTTTATTCATGGGTTTAATTAATTACAACAAATTATTTTCTAAGGGTGGCTCCCCGAGGCTCAGATACCCAAAGAAAAGAAATTTGTCGTAAATTCAATTTGGTCCGCTTCTGAAGCGCAACCAAATTAAACATGACAATTTCATTCAAAATTGGGAAATTAAATTACAACAACTAACTTTAAATTGGACGGCTCCCCGAGGCTCAATCCAAAATAAAGAATTTTGTTGATAATTTAAAACCAATTTGAATTTAATTATCAATTAATTATCCATAAATTTGTCTAGACTTTCTTGAAAGAAAGTGCCCAAAATTACGAGATTTCATAATAGGTTTTCAGAATAATTGTAAGTTTCTGGTACAAAGAAAACTTACATATTTCCAAAATTGGAGAATTTCCAAAATAGGAAATTTCCAAAATTGGAAAGTTTCCAAAGATGGGAAGTTTTCTCAATTATCATAAAATTTCAGAAACTAGGATATTTCAAACGTTTGCGAAATTTCATGAGGATTTCCAAACTTTGAAATTCCTAAATCTAAAATTTATCATAATTGGAAAGTTTCCATAATTGGAAAATTTTCCAAAATTGAGATCATGACAAAGTTTTCCGCAAAATAATTATATGATTATGTCGAACACTAACCGGCTCTAATGGGGGTGCGCGTTGACAAGGATACGGGTTCGTAAATTTTAAAATATTTATGTGCAGCGGAAGAATTAGCATAAATAATTTCTTAAATTATTTTTAACCACGTATCTAGCATGCGACCTTATGATGTGTGGACATGATCATAAATTAAAATTTTGCAGAAAGTAAACTAATTCACTCGTTACCTGGCGTAACTCGAAGTAAGGGACGAGATCCAACCGTAGCGTCCCTTGGAAGCTCCGCCTCTATTCGCGTCCACGCCGAGTTCTCTTCGGGATGACTTCGCAAAGCCACGAGTTTTGTGCCGACGAGAACTACTAGATTCTCCAAAGGCACAACTAGAATATCAAGAGAGAAAAGATGGAAACTAACCACCAAGTAACGGAATCAAAATTCCGGGAAAGGAAGGAAGGAGTCGCGATCCGCTTCTTCTTCTTCGGCACCTTCTTGGTGGATGAATCTCTCAGCCACCCTTGGGATGTGCGCCGCCCCTAGGGGAGGAGAGAGAGCCGGCCCTAGAGAGAGAGAGGGGCGCCGTCCCTAGAGAGAGAGAGAGTTAGAGAGAGAGAGGGAGCTACTAATCTCTTAATTAATTGATCGGAATTCAAGGCTTGCCTTTGGTTCCTTTATATAGCAGCCTCTCCCTTGCCAAGTCTCCCCTTTAACGAAATTAACGGAATAAATTTTCATAAGAAATTTATCTTATAAATTTTCTTATGAATTATTCCGTTATGCCTAGTTTTATTATAACTAACTTTATAATAAAACAAATACATCTCTCTTTTTAATTATGGAATAAAATTTACAAGAAATTTATAAATTTTTCTTATCATGGAAAAATCAATTCATAATTGATTTTATAAAATTAAAATAAACCGATCCATTGTACATTTTAATTTCCATAAAAAGAATAAATTTCTACAAATTTCTTTATATAAATTTCTTTATATAAATCTCTTTATATAAATTTCTTTATATAGATTTATTTATCCATAATTTTATAAAACAAATCGTGCTTGATTTATTTTATAAAATAAACCAAATAAATTGGTTTTCTCTCCTTGTAGTGGCCGGCCAAACCAAAGAGGGTGGGCACCCTCTTTGGCCGACCACACCAAGCCAAACCCTCGCGAATTAAACTCAGTTAATTCGCCCAATAAGCCTTCAAAAGACTTAGCCATTTTAAGCTTCCGTTGCGCCTCTGATTAATTCAGATTCGACTTATTTCTCTTGATCGGAAAATCTAATTTTCAACTCGTTTTAAATCCCTCGGATTACTCGTAGTGCGTGTGACTAAATAGGCTTTCGATTTATGTTGGCCGTCTATAATTAACCAATTATAGAACGATCATGAGTGGCACCTAGTAGTACATCATGACCCCCAATTAATCGAAAGATCAACGGTTGACCTCAGAAAGAATTCTGAAACCCTTCAGCAGCTATAATGAGTCGTGCCTCATTCCCTTCACCATCTTATACCCACTTGGTTCAGGACACGGTCTATGTGTGTCAGTCCCCACTAGGCTGACTACGTCACACCTAGCCCAAGTACTGTCTTTCTCGTCCAACGGATTCTAATTACTCTCATGTTTCCTAGAGATTCATACTCGGAACATGTTATGCTCTGGCCAGAGGCTTCGAGTAACAATCCGACGATAGGCCTTGGGTATACATCTCCTCGCAAGGAGTGGTGAATCCTTTGTAGGTTGTTCAAACATCTTCGGGCACTTCGGCTCATACCCAACCATCCTAGGTCCACACCTCCTCAGAGATGCTTGCTTAAGATGTCAAAGTATAAGTCTCCATGACCAAGATGACTTGAACACCGCAAGTCAAAGGAACATCGCACTTAAGCTGCAGTAAGAACTTTCATTGACATATCTATAAGTAGATTACCATATGAAGTTTTACAGTTAGTCACTCCAATGAACTAGTTCCCTTAACTAGCATCCATGTTTATCTCCGGACATCCCAATGTCACCAGCCAGTGAGAATCAGCTGATTAGAGAATAACCCATGCTAGTCTCAACAGAATTGATAGTGTCCGTATTTATCAATTCATCGACTAGGGACAATTTCAATACATCACAATTGCACATGTAGAGATAATCACTAGTTGTGAATTCATCACAAATTCTCTCATGCTGTGAATTGTATTGCGGACATTCAGTAAATAAGTTCAAGATCTCAATCAAATACATGAACATGTACACTCAAATAGTGAATATTCATTTATTAAAGTAAATGATTACAATCATAAGGCGATTGCCTTAGGACACTTCTCTCATATTACTAACACGCTGCACTTCAAACCTGCGTGAAAACCCTATATACCCGACGCCTAGGGTTCCCTAATCGATTGCCCAATCGATTACCATGTCAGACTTAGCCGTTCAATGACTATTTGAAGTTGAATCGATTAGCCAATCGATTAAGAACAACCTTAATCGATTGCTAAATCGATTCAGCACCTTTCTGTACTCTCGTGCAATACTGCGGTAATCGATCGCCCAATCGATTACCGAACCTCTTAATCGATTGATCAATCGATTAAGAGAAGGCTGAATCGATTGCCCAATCGATCTAGCCACATTCTGTTCTCGCAACTTATTTTTCCCAATCGATTCACCCCCTCCTTAATCTATCACCCAATCGATCAAGAAGGTTTTGATCGCGAGAAACCAAACCCAAATCGATTACCCAATCGATTTAGTCCAACCCTAACTTGTGTGCACAAGTCTAAGATTCCCTTGCCTAACCTTGGTCAACCGTGACCTGTAAGGACTTCTCTACCAAGTGTCCAATCTGTTAGTATTATGAGAGAAGTGTCCTAAGGCAATCGCCTTATGATTGTAAGCATTTACTTTAATAAAAGAATATTCACTATTTGAGTATACATGTTCATGTATTTGATTGAGATCTTGAACTCATTTACTGAATGTCCGCAATACAATTCACAGCATGAGAGAATTTGTGATGAATTCACAACTAGTGATTATCTCTACATGTGCAATTGTGAAGTATTGAAATTGTCCCTAGTCGATGAATTGATAAATACGGACACTATCAATTCTGTTGAGACTAGCATGGGTTATTCTCTAATCAGCTGATTCTCACTGGCTGGTGACATTGGGATGTCCGGAGATAAACATGGATGCTAGTTGAGGGAACTAGTTCATTGGAGTGACTAGCTGTAAGACTTCATATGGTAATCTACATATAGATATGTCAATGAAAGTTCTTACTGCAGCTTAAGTGCGATGTTCCTTTGACTTGCGGTGTTCAAGTCATCTTGGTCACGGAGACTTATACTTTGACATCTTAAGCAAGCATCTCTAAGGAGGTGTGGACCCAGGATGGTTGGGTATAAGCCGAAGTGCCCGAAGATGTTTGAACAACCTACAAAGGATTCACCACTCCTTGCGAGGAGATGTATACCCAAGGCCTATCGTCGGATTGTTACTCGAAGCCTCTGGCCAGAGCACAACATGTTCCGAGTATGAATCTCTAGGAAACATGAGAGTAATTAGAATCCGTTGGACGAGAAAGACATTACTTGGGCTAGGTGTGACGTAGTCAGCCTAGTGGGGACTAACACACATAGACCGTGTCCTGAACCAAGTGGGTATAAGATGGTGAAGGGAATGAGGCACAACTCATTATAGCTGCTGAAGGGTTTCAGAATTATTTCTGAGGTCAACCGTTGATCTTTCGATTAATTGGGGATCATGATGTACTACTTGGTGCCACTCATGATCGTTCTATAATTGGTTAATTATAGACGGCCAACATAAATCGAAAGCCTATTTAGTCACACGCACTACGAGTAATCCGAGGGATTTAAAACGAGTTGAAAATTGGATTTTCCGATCAAGAGAAATAAGTTGAATCTGAATTTATAAGAGGCGCACCGGAAGCTTAAAATGGCTAAGTCTTTTTGAAGGCTTATTGGACGAATTAAATGAGTTTAATTCGCGAGGAAGCGGCTTGGTTTGGCCAGCCAAAGAGGGTCCCCACCCTCTTTGGTTTGGCCGGCCACAACAAGGAGGGAAACCAATTTATTTGGTTTGAATTATAAAATAAATCAAGCGCAATTTGTTTTATAAAATTATGGATAAATAAATTTATATAAAGAAATTTATTTTCATGGAAATTAAAATAAATCTTGGATTGGTTTATTTTATTTTATAAAATCAATTATGAATTGATTTTTCCATGATAAGAAAAATTTATATAATAAATTTCTTGTAAAAATTTATTCCATAATAAAAGGGGAGATATGTTTGTTTTTATTATAAATTTAGTTATAATAAAACTTGGCATAACGGAATAATTCATAGAAAAATTTATAAGATAAATTTCTTATGAAATTTTATTCCGTTAAAAGGGAGACTTGGCGATGGAGATGCTACTATATAAAGGAACCAAGGCAAGGCTTGAATTCCAATTAAGAGATCAAGTAGCAAGTCTCTCTGCCTCTCCTTCTCTCCCTCTCCCTCCTCTAGTGGGCGCCGGCCCTAGAGGGACTTCCTAGGGTTGCCGTGAGCCATCTCCACCAAGAAGGTGCCGAAGAAGAAGAAGAAGCGGGTCGCGACTCCTTCCTTCCCCCGGAATCTTGATTCCGTTACTTGGTGGTTAGTCTTCCATCTCCCTCTCTTGATATTCTTGTCGTGCCTTTGGAGAATCTAGTAGTTCTTGTCGGCACGAAACTCGTGGCTTTGCGAAGTCATCCCGAAGAGAACTCGGCGTGGACGCGAATAGAGGCGGAGCTTCTAAGGGACGCTACGGTTGGATCTCATCCCTTTCTTCGAGTTACGCGAGGTACTAAGCAAATTAGTTTACTTTTCTACAAAATTTTAATTTATGATCATGTCTCCACAACTTAAGGTTGCATGCTAGATACGTGGTTAAAATAATTTAAGAAATTATTTATGCTAAACCTTCCGCTGCACGTAATTAAACTTTAAAATTACGAACCCGTATCCATGTCAACATGCACCCGGTCCCAACACAATCAACCTTTTAACCAACTTGGATTTCTCCTGCCTAGCTCCCAACTAGGACTTAACCTGATTTCCAACCAGGTTTGCCTAACCCTCGAGTTAGGTCTAGTCTCTTGGTAGACTTCCACCTTGCGAGTGTGCGATCTCCCCGATCCACCTGGACCTCTTCTAGTCCCACTAGGTCTTCTCCCATGCCAACGTGCAATCTCCCCGATCCACCTGGACTTCACCTAGTCCCATTAGGTCTTTTTCCTTGCCAACGTGTGATCTCCCCGATCCACCTGGACTTCACCTAGTCTCACTAGGTCTTTTCCCATGTCAGCGTGCGATCTCCCAGATTCACCTGGACTTCACCTAATCCCACTAGGCGTGCCTAGTCCCACTAGGTCTTTTCCCATGCCAGCGTGCGATCTCCCCGATCCACCTGGACTTCACCTAATCCCACTAGGTGTGTCTAGTCCCACTAGGTCTTTTCCAGTCAAGTCTCTAGTCAACCTTGACCCACTTAACTCATATGATATTCAAACATCATGCGATATTCAAACATCATTATCAAACATCGAAACATCCAACCTCAAGCTTACATGACCTAAGCTCACCCGAGCCTAGTCAAACTATGTCAACCCTGACCTAACCAAGATTGCACCAACAATCTCCTCCTTTTTGATGTTTGACAATATATTTTAGAAAGACTAATCCCTATTAGCCTTTCAATCTTCTCCCCCTTTGACACACATCAAAAACTCTCCCTGAGAGTCTATATGGTCAAAGGCATGCCCAATAAAATTCTCATACCTTCCATTTGAACCCATGCTCAAACTTGAGCATTCATCATAATGAAGATTCCCAATCATCATTCTTCCACTTATCCCGAAAATAAAAAGTCAAACACATGCTTTTAAGGAAGACCTCCACCTCAAAACATGCTCTAACCCTCTATCATTGCACCAACAATGATTTTTGAGTTCCTAAAACTTTAGGAAATCTCAACTCAAGGTTATGAGATTTTGAGATTCAAAACTTGAATCAAAACCTCTCTCTAACCCTATAAGTTTCACCAAACAAACTCTCTTTTTGATTTCACAATGAAATTTACCCAAATATACTTATAAAAGTATTTCAAGGGGCTAGGGATTGTTAGGTTACTCAAAATTTGGTTAATTGACTGAAAATAGACAGTTTCAGTCGTGCCAATCGATTAGTGTTGGGTCCCAATCGATTAAGCTATGCTTTAATCGATCAGCTGATCGATTACGGCTTCCCTTAATCGATCAATGGATCGATTATGCGTGCTTCTATGCTCGCAGAAAAGATGTAACAATCGATTGATGTTGTCCTAATCGATCACCTGATCGATTGAGAGTTTATGATTTTTGAAAATAATTTCAGTCCGAATTTCAGAAACTCCTAAATAATTCTAAAAATTTTGAAAAATCTCGAAATTTTGTGTAGACATTATTTATGGCGTATACTATCAAGGAAAAATAATTTTATACGCAAATACCTCCCTTTTTCAATGATTGACACAAAAATGGAAACTATTGAAATATTTCAATGTTTCACTCTATTTTGTATCGAATTCATCAATGATGAGATCTATCAATAGATAGTCTTCACCAAGGTTTTCCAAGATAATTTTGAAATAGATTGCAAAAATAATTTCCAACCATGTTCCTTGGGCTAAATGCACATGACTTGTACATTAGCTTTCCCAATGATTGGAGTTTATTTATATTCATATTTTGATGAACCTAAAACTCAATAGGATGCACATTAATCAACACCTTGAGTTTTATTCATCACCCTAACATCTCACTTGTTTCTAATGTATCTCAAAATACACACAAGTTAACTTATGATTTTGGTGAGATGTGAAAGTCATGTTTGTTGATGCAGTCTGACCTGATTGTTGTTTTGGTATTGATACCGATTTAAGTTTAGTTGAGTAAGATGAGTTCAGGTTAAGTCTTGGTCAGGGACTGAGCATGAATCCCGGTGATTGAAGCCATGTCCTAGCAAGTGAAGCTAGGTGACGGAAACCCTGGTGAGTGAAGTCGGGTCCTAGCAAGTGAAGCTAGGTGTTGGAAACCCCGGTGAGTGAAGCCGAGTCCTAGTGAGTGAAGCTAGGTGACGAAAATTCTAGTGAGTGAAGCTAGGTGAAGGAAACCCTGGTGAGTGAAGCCAGGTCCTAGCGAGGGAGGCTAGGTTGGACTAAGTCCCGGTGAGTGAAGCTGGGCATGAAGTCTTGGTCCGGGGGACTAAGCATTGAGTGTACTGGTCGGAGAGGGCTCGGGAGCTTGTTCTCCGAGACCAGACTGGGTCAGAGAAGGCTAGGAAGCCTGTTCTCTGAACTCAGGGTCGAAAAGGTCGGACCTAGATTGGTCTGTGGTCCGATAAGGGAGTTGGCACTAACTCCTGTAGTTATGGATCAGTCTGGAGTCCGATCAGGGAGTTGGCACGAACTTCCTTGATAGTAGATCGGTCTAGTGACCAATCAAGGGCGTCTGATCGGTCTGGTGAATGATCAGAAACATATCAGAAACCTTTTGTGAGGTGTCTGAATAGTCTGGTGATCGATCAGAATGTGAACATAAGTTGATCAGAAAGACCCTGATCGGTCAGCTAGACCGATCAGTCAGGTCTGGACCGATCAGGATGGGTCCTAATCGGTCCAGCCACATGTTGATCAGTCAGCTGGACCGATCAGCAGCGCCCTGATTGGTCTGGTGACCGATCAGGGCATTTTGGCTTGGAATCCTAGTAGGCTAAGGAGGGATCGGCCTGGTGACCGATCCCTAGTCTCTGATCGGTCAGTGTGACCGATCAGAGCGTCACGGGATCGATCAGGCAGGAGCCTGATCGATCAGGCCTTTCACTGAATGGTCACTTTGACCGATCAGTGCCTGACTAGAAATAATATGTGGAAATAATATGAAGGTTTAGGATCGGTCTGGTGACCAATCCCTGATTGGTGATCGGACAGTAAGACCGATCATATAGTTACTGGATCGATTAGGAAGTGACCGGATCAGTCAGAGGGGTAACTGATCGATCAGGGTGACCGATCAGTGCCTAAAAACTTTAATTTGAATCGCTGTCAGACATCCTGATAACTTCTAATTCCTGTTGATTTTCTTCTGATACATTTTGATTTGCTTTGCTAATCCCTCTAATGAGTGTGCAGGTGATACAGAGACGATACAAACCAAGAAGGAGGGTCAATGGCGACTTTCACCATGGTCGGTTTGTTTGTTTTCTATTTCCAGGATTCAATGACTTCTGGCGGGCTGGCGACTGACCCGAGGCTCAGCTGAAGAGGTCTTCAGTGGACTGAGCGCTCTGTGGAGATCAGTGGGTCGATGGTGGCGAGGCTGTGGTTCAGTGGGTGCAGACGCGCCTGGTGATGAGCAGAAGGGAAACTTAAGAGAAGGCTAGCGAAGGAAAGACAAAAAACTTTGCGAGTCGATCAGAAACCAAGCAGACAACGAGAACGAAGAGCTGATTGAAGGTTCTTGCGTTAGGGTTGTGCTGTGTTGTGTGTTGTGCTCTGTGAAGTTTTCTCTTCTTCGTGCTTTCTGTGCTCACGCTCTGTAAGCTTCTTCTCTGTCTCTATGCTTATTCTAATATTTTCTTGAGACTGTTTGTGGAGAGGTTACTCCACCGAGAAGAAGTTTTGATTATCCGGATTTTCAGGACTTGATCTGCCGACGATCAAGGGATCACCCACCTCACGGGCACGCCAAGGAGTAGGGGCAAGTTATCCCCGAACCTTGTAAACCTCTGAGTTAGCGCTGGTTTATTCTGTGTCTGTTTCTTTCTGTTCTGTGTTTTTGCTTCCGCTGCTAACCCTAAGTGCAGAAAAAGGAGCCAGTTTTTGTGGCTGGCTATTCACACCCCCCTCTCTAGCCATCCAAGGTCCAACAAGTGGTATCAGAGCCTGGGGCTCTTTCCAACGGTTTAACATCCGTAGAGCAAAGAAGAATGGCTTTGAGATAAGGCTTCAGCACCAACAGACCCCCTTTCTTCGATAGAGCCGACTTCCAATACTGGAGGTCAAGGATGGAATACTACCTGAAGATTGACATTGGAATGTGGTTTTCAGTCAAGGAGGGATTCACCCCTCCAAAAGATGCTGAGGGCTAAGAACTTGACTCAACTGTTAGTATTGTGAGAGAAGTGTCCTAAGGCAATCGCCTTATGATTGTAATCATTTACTTTAATAAAAGAATATTTACTATTTGAGTATACATGTTCATGTATTTGATTGAGATCTTGAACTCATTTACTGAATGTCCGCAATACAATTCACAGCATGAGAGAATTTGTGATGAATTCACAACTAGTGATTATCTCTACATGTGCAATTGTGAAGTGTTGAAATTGTCCCTAGTCGATGAATTGATAAATACGGACACTATCAATTCTGTTGAGACTAGCATGGGTTATTCTCTAATCAGCTGATTCTCACTGGCTGGAGACATTGGGATGTCCAGAGATAAACATGAATGCTAGTTAAGGGAACTAGTTCATTGGAGTGACTGGTTGTAAAACTTCATATGGTAATCTACATATAGATATGTCAATGAAGTTCTTACTGCAGCTTAAGTGCGATGTTCCTTTGACTTGCGGTGTTCAAGTCATCTTGGTCATGGAGACTTATACTTTGACATCTTAAGCAAGCATCTCTAAGGAAGTGTAGACCCAGGATGGTTGGGTATAAGCCGAAGTGCCCGAAGATGTTTGAACAACCTACAAAGGATTCACCACTCCTTGCGAGGAGATGTATACCCAAGGCCTATCGTCGGATTGTTACTCGAAGCCTCTGGCCAGAGCATCACATGTTCAGAGTATGAATCTCTCAGATACATGAGAGTAACTACAATCCGTAGGACGAGAAAAATATTGCTTGGGCTAGGTGTGACGTAGTCAGCCTAGTGGGGACTGACACACATAGACTGTGTCCTGAACCAAGTGGGTATAAGATGGTGAAGGGAATGGGGCACGACTCATTATAGCTGCTGAAGGGTTTCAGAATTATTTCTGAGGTCAACCATTGATCTTTCGATTAATTGGGGGTCATGATGTACTACTAGGTGCCACTCATGATCATTCTATAATTGGTTGATTATAGACGGCCAATATAAATCGAAAGCCTATTTAGTCACACGCACTACGAGTAATCCGAGGGATTTAAAACGAGTTGAAAATTGGATTTTCAGATCAAGAGAGATAAGTCGAATCTGAATTTTTCAGAGACGCATCGGAAGCATAAAATGGTTAAGTCTTTTGAAGACTTATTGGATGAATTAAATGAGTTTAATTCATAATTTTATAAAACAAACCACACTTGGTTTATTTTATAAATTGAACCAAACAATTTGGTTCTCCCCTTTTGATGTGGTCGGCCAAACAATCTCTCTCTCTCCTTCTCTCCCTCTCCCTCCTCTAGTGCCGCCGGCCCTAAAAGGAGGACCCCTTTGTTGCCGTGAGCTTCATCCACCAAGCAGCTGCCGAAGAAGAAGAAGAAGCGGGCGTAACTCCTTCCTTCCTCCCGGAATCTTGATTCCGTTCTTCGTTTGGTGGTTAGTCTTCCCATCTCTCTTGGTATTCTTGTCGTGCCTTTAGAGAATCTAGTAGTTCTTGTCGGCACAAAACTCGTGGCTTTGCGAAGTCATCCCGAAGAAAACTCGGCGTGGACGCGAATAGAGGCGGAGCTTCCAAGGGACGCTTACGGTTGGATCTCGTCCCTTCCTTCGAGTTACGCGAGATATTGAGTTAATTAGTTTACTTTCTACAAAATTTTAATATATGATCATGTCTACACAATATAAGGTTGCATGCTTAGATGTGTGGTTAAATAATTTGAAAAATTATTTATGCTAAATCTTCCACTGCACGTGTTACTCATTAACAATTACGAACCCGCATCCATGTCAACATGCACCCGGTCCCAACATCAACAAGGTGGTCAGCCGAACAGACAAGGAAGGGAGAGGCTGATGCTAAGGCTGTGGTCACCCTGCAGTGTGGGATGACCAAGGAGCAACTGATCAAGGTTGGTCCTTTCACCAGTGCCAAGGATCTATGGAACAAACTTATCGAGCTCCATGAAGGCACCAGAGATTCCCAGATAGCAAAGAGGGATCTCTTCCTCAACCAGCTTCAGAACCTCACCATGAAGGAGTCTGAAACAGTAAGTGAACTTCATGGTAGATTCAAGGAGATTCTCAATGGGTTGCATTCCATCGATGAGAAGGTCGAGAATCGCGACCTTGTAAAGTACGTACTAAAATCCTTTCCTAGGAATGCTTTGTGGTCATCCATGGTGGATGCCTACAAGGTATCCAAGCACTTGTCCATTGTAAAGTTAGATGACTTCTTCTGTGAAATGGAACTACACGAGATAGCTAACAAAGGCCCAAAGGAGAAGGATATTGCTCTTGTTGCAGGGGACAAGGCAAAGAAGAAGAAAGAAAAGAAGAAGGAGAAGGAGGTCTTATCCTCTTCATCTGAATCCGATGAGGAGGGGAGTGAGTCCTCATCAACTGAGATGACCAACTTTGTGAAAAGGATGATGAGGAAGAGCCGGCGCTACAAAGGGAAAGGTAACACTAGTGAGGTTAAAGTTGATAAATCTAATGTCACGTGTTATGAATGTAGCAAAAAGGGGCATTATAAGAATAAATGTCCAAAACTAAAGAAGATTGAGGAGAAATCAAAAAGGAAGAAGAAGGCCACTTGGGATGAGTCTTCATCCAGTTCATCCGAAGAAGAGAAGGAGGAGAAGAGCACTCGCCATGTAGCTCTTATGTCCATAGAAGACATGGAGAGTAGTGATGAATCAAGTGAGCTATCAACCGCGGCTTCATCATCTTCGAATGATGAAGAGGTAATATCTCCAAAACTTGATAAATGTTATAGAACAATAGCATGTTTAACTAATCTGCTTAAGAAATCCAAGGAAAAGGTGAAGTCCTTAAAAGTAGAGGTAGAACAGTTAAAAACACCTAAGGATGAGGATATTTATTATTTGCATGTTGAAGTCCTTGAGGATGAAAAAAGGCCTTGAAGAGTGAAGTTGAGAAACTCAAGAGTCTTCTTGAGAAATTCTCAACTAGCTCCAAGATCTTGGACATGATCCTTAACGCTCAAAGAGCGGTTTACAACAAGGCCGGTATAGGTTACCGACCTAAAGAACCTAGCTTTGTCTCATTAATGTCTAGAACCCATTTTAGATCATCAAATGCTTCTAGGGTTCAAGGAATTAGAAAGAAAATGATCAAGGCATGGGTGCCTAAATCTTGCATTGTAGGTGCATTAGGTCCCAAGGTTTGGGTACCTAAATCATCCATTTTTCGTGTTGTGTAGGCAGTGATTAAGGGGGAGCATCTATCAACTTGGTTTGTTGATAGTGGGTGCTCCAAACACATGATCGGGGATAGATCATTGTTCACTACCCTACAAAGCAAAAGTAGAGGTAATGTATCATTTGGTAACAATGGTAGTCTTAAGGTTATAGGAATAGGAGACATTCAAATATCCGAATGTCTTAGGATCAAGAATGTCCTTCTACTCAAGGGGATGACTTTCAATCTCCTAAGTGTCAGTTAATTGTGTGATGCGGGATACACAATTGAATTTCATCCAAGTCAATGTCTAGTTAGACATAATGACACACTTGACACGGTACTAGTAGGCACAAGAATAGACAATATTTATCAAGTGTCTTTTAAAAGTGCTATTAATGCTTCTATTAAGTGTTTCATGTCAAAAGAAGAAGAGTCTTGGCTTTGGCACCTGAGGTTGGCTCATGTGAACATAAAGAATATCCGAAAATTGGCCAACAAGGGACTTGTACGAGGCTTACCAAGCATCAAATAAGAAAAGGAGAAGTTATGTGATGCATGTCAAATAGGTAAGCAAACAAAAGCGTTTCATAAAGGTAAAAGCGTTGTAAGTACCTCTACCGCTTTAGATTTATTGCATATGTATTTATTTGATTGTAGTACTATAATCTCATTGAATGGTAGTAGGTATTGCTTTGTAATCATTGATGACTATACTAGATATACTTGGACTTATTTTCTAAAACATAAGGATGAAACCCTAGATATTTTTATTTCTTTTTGTAGAAGAATTGAAAATGAAAAATCTACAACAATTAAAACCATTAGGAGTGATCATGGAGGAGAATTTCAAAACCATAGGTTTTTAGAGTTTTGTCAAGAAAAAAGGTATAGACATGAGTTCTCTACTCCTAGAACACTACAGCAAAATGGTGTTGTAGAGAGGAAGAACCAAGTCTTACAAGAGGTTGCACGAAACATGCTTAATGAGTACTCTTTACCGAGCTACTTATGGGCTGAAGCTGTAAACACAGTTTGCTATGTGCAAAATCGAGTCCTTATTCATAGGTTTTTAGGGAAGACTCCACACGAACTTTGGTTTGGAAAACTACCTACAGTTAAACATCTCCAGGTGTTTAGGTGTAAGGTGTTCATTCTAAACACCAAGGATCATCTTGGAAAGTTCACAGCGAAAGCTAATGAAGGGATACTGGTCGGGTATTCTCCTGTCAGCAAAGCTTATCGAGTCTACAATAAGAAATCTAGATTAGTTGAAGAATCTTATGATGTTGTATTTGAGGAGATTCCTAGAGTGATTGATCAATCAGAAGATGTAGAGGGAGTTCAATTCGAACTTAGGAAATTAGGGTTGAATGAAAGTCCAAGTGTTGGAAATGTTGCGGATGAATCTGATGATGGTGACCCTAGACGACATGAAGCTCAGCCGGACCCTGAGTCTGAGCCTGTGTCTAGTGAAACAATCCAGGAAGCACCTCCAACACCAAGGCAAACTAGGTTAGCCTCTAGTCATCCCCAAGACCAAATTGTTGGAGATATCCATCAGGGGGTTAGGACTAGATCATTCTTTAGGAATGAGGCTAATGAGATTGCTTTGATCTCTGAAATTGATCCTAGAATATTTGACGAGGCATTGTATGATCCCGATTGGATTATTGTTATGCAAGATGAGCTAGGTCAATTTGAGAGAAGTCAAGTTTGGGATTTAGTTCCTAGACCTAAGAAGACCATGATTATTGGAACTAAATGGGTCTTTAAAAATAAATTGAACCATAAGGGAGAAATCATAAGAAACAAGGCACGCTTAGTAGCCAAGGGTTATAGTCAAGTTGAAAGCCATGATTACGATGAGACCTATGCTCCCGTGGCATGATTGGAATCCATTCGATTGATGCTAGCATTTGCAGCACATAGAGTTTTTAAACTCTATCAAATGGATGTAAAATCGGTCTTCTTAAATGGATTCATTAGAGAAGAGGTCTATGTTGAACAACCACCGGGGTTTGAAAATTCTGAATTTCCAAACCACGTGTTTAAGCTCAAAAAGGCTCTTTATGGGCTAAAACAAGTACTCGGGTTAGGTATGAGCAGTTGTCAACATTCCTAATTGAGGAAGGCTTCGTTAAAGGATATATAGACCCTACACTATTTCTACGTAGAGATGGTGATAATATTTGTAGCCCAAGTATATGTCGATGACATAATTTGTGGCTCTAACAACAAGAGTTATTTGAATGAGTTTATTGGACACATGGAGAGTGAGTTTGAGATGAGTCTAGTGGGAGAATTGACTTTCTTCCTTGGACTTGAAATCAAACAAACTCGAGATGGAATCCATGTGCATCAATCTAAATACACTTAAGAGATGCTCAAAAAATTTAACATGAGTGACTCTAAGGAGGTAACCACTCCCATGGCGACTAACACACGATTAGATAATGATGAGAGTGGGAAGCCCGTTGACTTAACCCAATATAGGAGTATGATAGGTAGTTTTCTATACCTCACAGCTAGTCGCCCGGATATCCTTTTTGCTGTGGGTATGTGCGCTAGATACCAAGTCTGTGCCAAGGAATCTCACTTGATTATTGTTAAGAGAATTTTGAGATACCTTAAGGGCACAGTTGGAGTCGGTCTTTGGTACCCCCGTACAGAGTTGTTTGATTTGATAGGCTATATTGATTCCGACTATGCTGGGTGCAAGTTGGGTCAGAAAAGTACAAGTGGGGGTTGCCAATTTTTAGGATCATCTTTAGTAAGTTGGTCAAGTCGGAAGCAACATTGTGTTGCTCTCTCCACAATTGAGGCGGAGTATATCGCCATGGGAGAGAGTGTATCACAATTATTGTGGATGATACACACTTTAAGGACTATGGATTGTCTTACAAGGATGTGCAAGTGTTGTGTGACAACATAAGCACAATAAACCTTACAAAAAATCCAGTCCACCATTCATGGACCAAACACATTGAAGTGCGTCACCACTTCATTAGGGATCATGTAGCTAGAGGAGATATTGTACTCTCACATGTGGAGTCAAAATTGAATCTAGCAGACATTTTCACTAAACCACTCCCTGAAAATGAATTTAGTTTCTTAAGAAAGGAGTTGGGAATGTGTCGTGCACAATAGGATGATAAAAATCCTTCATGGTCATTTCTAATTGTTGGGCAACTTGGGGACATCTCACACAAACCATAAGGTTTAACAAAATATTTTTAATTGCTAGAAATGGGGTGAGATGTTAGGATCAAACAAATTACTCAAAATGTTCATGCATCCCTTGAGTAATGAGGTTGAAGAGACAAAAATCATTATTTTGACCAAGTATGGGGAAAACCAATGCATAATACATGTGTATTTGGTTCCAAGAACATACTTGGGCATTCCAATCAAGGAAACTTGTTTGGAGATTTGTTTTTGATACAAACTCGATTTCAATTGGTTGGAGCATTAAATTTGATACAAACCTGTTTCGGAGTTTTTAAATTCATAAGGAGTCTTGATTCTTGTTAAGGAATAAACTCTAGTTAAGAGAACACCTCCAGGATCAAAAAAATTAAATCTGATCGTATCATAATTTGAAAGGATGTTTGAAGTGAAAGTTTCTGAAAAGTATCAGAGTTTCAGAATATTATCTGAAATCTGATCGGTCCAAAGATCGATCAGAATCACTCTGATCGGTCATGGTGACCGATCAGGAGTTGGCCTGATCGGTCCACAGATCGATCATAAAGCTATCAGAAACTTTCTGTTCGGTTTCCTGATCGGTCAGCAGACCGATCAGGGACCTCCTTGATCGGTCACGGAGACCGATCAGGACATCTTCTGATCGGTCGAGGGACCGATCAGGCCTCTCTGATCGGTCATGATGACCGATTAGGACTCAATCTGACCGATCAGGAGGTCTCCTGATCGGTCTGGGTACCTTTGGATCGGACGGTCGATCCGATTAGCAGCATTGAATTTGGTTTGTGATCGGTCACCAACCCTATTAACTCTTAGAAAAGCCCTCATTTCCTCCAACCCAAGCCGCCGAACACTCCTTACTGTGAGTTTCTCTTGCGTGAGTCTTCTCTGCATCTTCTTTCTTGCGAGGTCTCGAGTGCTTCCTCTTGCTCTTTCGAGTTTCTTCTCAAGCGAGTTCAAGTCTTCCGCTTGGAAGTTCAAGCAAGTTCAAGTCTTCTCAAGCAAGCTCAAGCTCTCTGTGAGCTCTTCCGCTTACAAGTTCTCTTGCGCAAGTTCTTTCTCTTGCGAGCTTTGTGGTGTTCTTCCCAACCAACCAACTCCAATGGCACCCAAGTAAGATGTTCTTGTGTAGTTTTTCTTTCCTATTTGTTTTATACCTTGTGATTTTGGGGAACTAATCAATATGTTTCATCTTGTGTCGTGCCCTTAAACCTACCTATGTTGGTTATGCCGTGACATGTCGTGACCTTCCAAACCATTTTTGTACCGTGAACTTCACTTGATCAAACCATTTCTGTGTCGTAACCTATTTCCAAACTTTAGGAAATCTTCCAAGGGTAAGGCTCCTGCTGAGGGAACTTCCAAGTCTAAAGCCCCTTCATCATCTAGACCCTCCGAATCCGGCAGACCTCAACCCTCTACTAGTCCTAGATTCCCTAATGCCTTATTTGAACAATCTTTTAAAAATAGAACCTTTAAGCTCCACCCTTGTAGATCTATTGATAAATCTTTTGTATACGAGTATTGTCCCTCTGTGAGATAGATTATTGAGTTCTACAACCTTGAATTTTTTATTTCTCTCGAAAGGAACGTCAACACTGATCTTGTGTCCGAATTTTATAACAATCTGCAACCGGGAGGGGGTTTGGGGTTTACAACTCGAGTAGCCAAAACCAATCTTGATTTTACCTACGATAATTTTTCAGAGTATCTTGGCTGTCGACGATCAACAAATTTCTATTCTATCTACCCTGAGATTCTGGATCCTTTACCTGCTCCGTTCGAGGGGGTCACCACTGAGTCTATCTACGAGTATTTCTTTGGACAGCCCAGACCTGAGGGACTCGACGAGCTAGCCACTGAGTTCCCCACTTTTGCTGCTCTTAGACTCTCCCCTGTTGATTATGTCCTCTTTAAGATTATCACCAACTGTCTTCTACCGATCACCTCAAAACCCCTGGCGGAGATCCGTCCATATCATTGCTTGATGCATTACGGGATGCATCGCCACCTTGATTTTGATATCACAGTGAGCATTCTCTATTCCATCATGTCCTATATATTGGAGCAATCAGCCCTGATATGATCTGGAGGATCATAGGGTTTTGATGTGTGTGGTCAATATGGTTAAGTTAGGATTTGTTGTTGGACTAATATGTGTACATGAGTGTGCAGGTGTACAGGTACACATGGACTTGGTTGATGTCTTCAGGTGAAGGATGGCATGGAGGCAAGCTGGAGGCTTGCGTGCGCATCCGAGGGACCGTGGATAACAGGGACGATGAGCCGAGGGATGCGGACTTCGAGGCGTACGTGAAGGGTGGCATGGAGGCAAGCTGGAGGCTTATGTGTGCATCCGAGGGACGAGGGCCAAAGATGAAGAGGGCGTGAAGACAACAGTCGAGGCTGTTGGTGAAGAGTCAACCGGGTTGTGAGAGTCTGAGTATGAGTGTTTGTACTCAGGGGCTAAGCCGGGAGGGTTCGAGTGCGGAGTGGAATGTACTCGGGGAGTGTAACCCTAGGCTTAGGTTCGGACCAAGGAGCAGTCGACTGGTGCTGACTGGGACAGCCGCTGGATTCGAATGTTGTACTGTAACGGTCGAATCTGAGCAGGACCAGTCGACTGCCCCAGGGGCAGTTGACTGGTAGCGGTTGTTTCATACTCGAACTCAATTTAAAGGAGCTCGTTTTAGGCTACTTTCTCTTGGCGAAACTTGCTTTGTCAAAGCTAGTTAGTAGCCTTGTGATCTCATGTAGTGTCCAGAGTTTGTGGAAAGGTTTCTCCACCTACAAGGAGCTACGCGATCTAGCAGGAGGTGCTCCGAGGAATCATCCACTGATGGATTAGGGATCGCCCACCTCACGGGCAGCCGTGGAGTAGGAGTTTATCTCCGAACCACGTAAATCATAAGTGTTCTTCATAGTTAGTTTTAGTTTTACTTTAGATTTCTGCTTGAGCAACTAACCGTGTAGGAAGAACGATTCAAAAAGTGTTATTCACCCCCCCCCCTCTAGCAACCGGAACGATCTAACACTATAGTGAGCCCGGGCGTCGTACGGTTTATATGCCTTTTGGTCACATTATTACTGACTAGCTCCAGTCAGTCGGTATTGATGTGTTCAAGGGCAGGACTGTGCCGATGGTTCGGCAAGATTGCAGACTTGGGAGACGCGCATTTTCCAAGTCCGGCATCATTGCCGATCCTCGGGGGATTAGGTGGAAGGATGGGAGGGGGCTTGGGGAGCTTCCACGGGCACCACATGTTCATATACCCGCAGATCCAGCTGGCTTTCATGGGGCGCCCGTGGTAGCGGAGGACGACTATGAGGCGGAGCCAGATCTCAGATGGCAGGTCGCCGAGCTCGAGTAGACGATAGACCATAGATTTCACATGTTGGAGCTCGAGCAGCAGGAGTTCCGGTTTGAGATACGTGCCGAGATGTCTGGGATGCATGCTGATCAGCGGGAGATGTTTCCTGAGATGTGCACATGGATGGATGGTCATCCGCCACCGTAGACATTTTCTAGCTTTCCGCCATCCAACAACACTGCACCGGGGAGCTTCCTGCCTATTGATGACACTGCGTTCGATCCGATGCAGTCTGATGAACCTGTTGATCAGGATTGATTTCTTTGGCTGTATTCTGATTATGACTATGTGTGATGACATTCTAATGGCTTTGTTTTGGTGACCATTTCTGTCATGCTCTATAGTCCATGTTTACTTTCATATGATGCATATGAGTGTCTTGCCCTGCTTATTTATTTCACATGCTTTTCATTTATGACTCTATATTCTTTTTGGTTGTGGGGAGAAACCCTTGATTAAGGGGGAGGTTTTTATACTTAATAACCAATCTACACCCTTTTCGGTGTTTGACAAAGAGGGAGAGATTGGTTAGTTAAGTTTAGGGTTTATAACGAATTTAATTATTGTAGGGGAGGACTCTGATTCCCTTGCGATAATGAAATTTGACTTCATTTGACTTCTGATTTACCTAAACATAAATCAGGTTGTCAAACAACAAAAAGGGGGAGATTGTTGATGTAGTCTGACCTGATTGTTGTTTTGGTGTTGACACCGATTTAAGTTTAGTTGAGTAAGATGAGTACGGGTTAAGTCATGGTTGGGGACTGAGCATGAATCCCGGTGAGTGAAGTCGGGTCCTAGCAAGTGAA
Organism: Boesenbergia rotunda; assembly: GCA_024364735.1. Classification (NCBI taxonomy): domain Eukaryota; kingdom Viridiplantae; phylum Streptophyta; class Magnoliopsida; order Zingiberales; family Zingiberaceae; genus Boesenbergia; species Boesenbergia rotunda. Next base: position 53,424 of record JAGFNQ010002998.1, on the reverse strand, counting down.
GCTAGGAGATGGAAACCCTAGTGAGTGAAGTCGGGTCCTAGCAAGTGAAGCTAGGTGTTGGAAACCCCGGTGAGTGATGTCGGGTCCTAGTGAGTGAAGCTAGGTGACGGAAATCCTAGTGAGTGAAGCTAGGTGAAGGAAACTCTGGTGAGTGAAGCCAGGTCCTAGCAAGGGAAGCTAGGTGAAGGAAACTCTGGTGAGTGAAGCCAGGTCCTAGTGTGGGAGGCTAGGATGGCACTACCTCCTGTGGTTGTGGATCAGTCTGGAGTCCGATCAGGGAGTTGGCACGAACTTCCTTGATAGTAGATCGGTCTGGTGACCGATCAAGGGCGTCTGATCGGTCTGGTGAATGATCAAAAACAAATCAGAAACCTTTTGTGAGGTGTCTGAATGGTCTGGTGATCGATCAGAATGCGAACATAAGCTGATCAGAAAGACCCTGATTGGTCAACTGGATGATCAGTCAGGTCTGGATCGATCAGGATGGGTCCTAATCAGTCCAGCCACATGTTGATCGGTCAGCTAAACCGATCAGCAGCGCCATGATAGGTCTGGTGACCGATCAGGGCATTTTGGCTTGGAATCCCAGTAGGCTAAGGAGGGATCGGTCTGGTGACCGATCCCTAGTCTCTGATCGGTCAGTGTGACCGATCAAAGCGTCACGGGATCGATCAGGCAGGAGCCTGATCGATCAGGCCTTTCACTGATTAGTCACTTTGACCGATCAGTGCCTGACTGGAAATAATATGTGGAAATAATATGAAGGTTTAGGATCGGTCTGGAGACCGATCCCTAATTAGTGATCGGTGACCGATCCCTGATTGGTGATCGGTGACCGATCCCTGATTAGTGATCGGTCAGTAATACCGATCAGATAGTTACTGGATCAATCAGGAAGTGACTGGATCAGTCAGAGGTGTAACTGATCGGTCAGGGTGATCGATCAGTGTCTGAAAACTTTAATTTAAATCGCTGTCAGACTTCATGATCACTTCTTATTCCTGCTGATTTTCTTCTGATACATTTTGATTTGCTTCGCTAATCCCTCTGATGAGTGTGCAGGTGATACAGAGACGATACAAACCAAGAAGGAGGGTCAATGGCGACTTTCACTGTATCTGGTTTGTTTGTTTTCTATTTCCAGGATTCAACGACTTCTGGCAGGCTGGCGACTGACCTGAGGATCAGCTGAAGATGTCTTCAATGGATTGAGCGCTCTGTGGAGGTCAATGGGTCAGTGGTGACGAGGCTGTGGTTCAGTGGGTGCAGATGCGCCTGGTGATGAGCAGAAGGGAAACTTAAGAGAAGGCTAGCGAAGCAGAGACAAAAAACTTTGCGAGTCGATTAGAAACCAAGCAGACAATGAGAACGAAGAGCTGAGTGAAGGTTCTTGCGTTAGGGTTGTGCTGTGTTGTGTGTTGTGCTCTGTGAAGTTTTCTCTTCTTCGTGCTTTCTGTGCTCGTGCTCTGTAAGCTTCTTCTCAGTCTCTGTGCTTATTCTGATATTTTCTTAAGACTGTTTGTGGAGAGGTTACTCCACCGAGAAGGAGTTTTGATTATCCGGATTTTCAGGGCTTGATCTACTGACGATCAAGGGATCGCCCACCTCACGGGCACGCCAAGGAGTAGGGGCAAGTTATCCCCGAACCTTATAAACCTTCTGACTTAGCGCTGGTTTGTTCTCTGTCTGTTTCTTTCTGTTCTGTGTTTTTGCTTCCGCTGCTAACCCTATGTGCAGAAAAAGGAGCCAGTTTTTATGGCTGGCTATTCACACCCCCCTCTCTAGCCATCCAAGGTCCAACAATGTTCTCCCTAAACTAAGGGTTCATATATTTTTACCTAGGCATTATAAACTTTGATCATCCACCTAGAATGTTAATTAATGTCAATGTCCTTAATTTTAATAAAAATTAGAATAATGCATGATAATGACTATGACATGCATCATATAAGAATAGAATAAAAAAATTATAGCTAGATGATACATGTATGACATGATATGTAATATTTTCATAATAAAATATGAATGATGAATTATAATTCCATGGCATGTGATAGGGCATATAAAACATGACATAGTAACACAAAAGAAAATACCTAGATTTCCTATCTAAGTATCAATAACTCATCGCTAAGTCATTGATAATTCTAATTTTGCCCCTAATTTCCAAGACAATCTTGAAACTCCCCAACTTAACATATCTTTGGATTCTAACGTAGTTGTGCCAACTTTATTTAGTTCAATCTTTCAAAAATATAGTTTGGCACAATTTTACTCCTCTTAGAGTAAACAAATGACTCCTTCATTTTCAAGGGTAGTAACTCCTTGAAAATGCCCCAAAGTGCCAACTTCATCAAGGTTGGGTTAACTACCCGTCCAATTTCAGTTGACACTCCCTAGGCGAACACACTTTTAGGAACCCAAAACCTATTGGTGCTCCTTGGGTGTTCTAGGTATTCATTAGGGATAACTTCCCTTGACACCTTCCTAATGACTTTTCTAGGCTTCTCCGAAGCCTTAGTCATGTTGGTCTTGTCTTGGTCAACTCTAGGGATGACTTCCCTTGTGGCCTTGACTTGACCCCTAAACCTAGATTGAGTTCCATACCTATATGGAACTTTATGATAAGATGGGTCATTATTCTTGGTTTTAGGTTTGTACCCTAAACCTTTCTTACTCCTAGAGGGTCCTTGATTTCCTAAATCTAGGTTTTTGAATTTTTGATCCCTTAAATAGATTTTCTATTTTCTTAAGGGATTTTTCCAATTTATCAAGTTTTGACCTCAAAACTTGATTTTCCATCATTACCTCATCAAGGCTTGATTTTCTAATATAACCTTGGTGATTATTCTTCTTGGCCTTGTGTTGGGTAGGTCTACCATGGAAAGTTCTAATTTGTTCCCTATCCTTAGATGTGGTAGTCCTAGCATGAAAGACTCTATAGTTCTTCTTAGGTTTTTCATACCTCCTATTTTCATGATAAATAGCATTGAAATGAAAATATTTATTTTTAACATGCATATTATCATGATTTAAATAAGTACTATTACCTAATGGTACCTTAGTCTTATTTTTAGAGGCTCCCCCTTGATTTGATCTCCTTCTTTTTACCTTGGTTGGATCCTTCCCCTTTGGACATTGATTCCGATAATGTCCCTTTTGTTTGCATGAGAAGCACACAATGTGCTTCTTATCCTTCTTTACCACGGGGCTGACCTCCTTTGGTTTCTCCTTGGTCTTGGGTGTCACTTGCACCTTCTTCTTGACCAAATTAGGACACTTACTCTTATAGTGTCATTTTTACCTATACTCAAAACAAATAATGTGATCTTTATTTTTACAAATTGAAATAGTTATACCTTCATGAGGTGTAGAGGTGGCACTCGATTCTTCTTCTTCTTTATTGACCTCAAATGATGATGTTGAAGCTTTTCTTTGGTCCAATGTCAATGATAAATTTTGCTCCCCCTCAATCCTTGAAGTGGAGGCTTCTTGAACTTCATCTTCGGATGTTGAGCATCTCTCAACTTCCGAATCTTCTTCCTTCGATGAATCTCCCTCTTTAGATTTGTCTTGAGTTGGTACAGTGGAGGGATCTTCATGAAGCTTTGCCAATTTGCTCCAAAGCTCTTTGGCATCTTGAAATTCTCCAATTTTGTCCAAGATGGTGCTTGGCAATAGATTGACCAATAACTTGGTCACTTTGTCGTTGGCCTCACATCTCTTGATTGCTCCTCATTCCATTTGCTTTTCTTGAGGAGCTTTCCTTTGGTGCTTGTTGGAGCTTCAAAACCCTCCATTAGAGCAATCCATTGCTCTATTTCCATCATGAAGAAATTTTCAATCTTTTTCCAAAGATCGAAATCTGCTTTGTCGAATGGTGGAGGTGCCCGAGTGGCGTAGCTTACGCCAAACTCCATTTTTGAATTTAACCCTCTTGATGATGACTTCTTGAAATTAGGGTTTCTTCAAACTTCTTCTTCTTCCTCTAGCTCTTGCTCTCTTGGCGATGAGTCCAAAGAAGAGCAACTTGTCTCTGATACCACTTGTTAGGACCGGTAGGAGAGCTAGAGGGGGGTGATTAGCTCCAATTTACTTGTAGAAGATTTATCGCCGCGGAAGACTTCAAGCAATGCTAACGCTCACGGATTTACTTGGTATCCACCTCCTTGAGGTGACTAATCCAACGATCCGCTCTCCTCACTCACTCATACACTATGAAAGAACTTCTTGACGTGGAGAAACCTCTTACAAGCTTACAAGAAGAATACAACAAGAGTAAGAAAATACAATAGGAAATCTTACAAAATTTACAAAAATGAGCTCTCTTTGCTTTTCTTGCTTTATTCAAGCTTGAGATCGCCTCTAGAACCTTGGAAGTACAGCAACACTATGCCCCGAGACTTCTCTTGAAATGGCGAGGAAGGAGGAGAAGAACCGTGCGAGCGCTGCGCTTCAAACCTGCGTGAAAATCCTATACACCCGACGCCTAGGGTTCCCTAATCGATTGCCCAATCGATTACCATGTCAGACTTAGCCGTTCAATGACTATTTTTTTGTAGCTTAATCGATTAAGAACAACCTTAATCGATTGCTGAATCGATTTAACACCTTTCTGTGCTCTTACGCAATACTACGAAAATCGATCGCCCAATCGATTATCGGACCTCTTAATCGATTGATCAATCGATTAAGAGAAGGCTGAATCGATTGCCCAATCGATCCAGACACATTCTGTTCTCGCAACTTATTTCTCCCAATTGATTCACCCTTCCTTAATCGATCACCCAATCGATCAAGAAGACTTCTGTTCACGAGAAACCAAACCCAAATTGATTACCCAATCGATTTAGTCCAAACCTAACTTGTGTGCACAAGTGTATGGTTCCCTTGCTTAACCTTGGTCAACCATAACCTGTTAGGACTTCTCTACCAAGCGTCCGATCAACTCTTTGACCAACTTGGATTTCTCCTGCCTAGCTCCCAACTAGGACTTAACCTGATTTCCAACCAGGTTTGCCTAACCCTCGAGTTAGGTCTAGTCTCTCGGTAGACTTCCACCTTGCCAGCGTGCGATCTCCCCGATCCACCTGGACCTCTCCTAGTCCCACTAGGTCTTCTCCCATGCCAGCGTGCGATCTCCCCGATCCACCTGGACTTCACCTAGTCTCATTAGGTCTTTTCCCATGCAAGCGTGCGATCTCCCTGATCCACCTGGACTTCACCTAGTCCCACTAGATCTTTTCCCATGCCAGCATGCGATCTCCCCGATCCACCTGGACTTCACCTAATCCCACTAGGTGTGCCTAGTCCCACTAGGTTTTTTCCCATGCCAATGTGCGATCTCCCCGATCCACCTGGACTTCACCTAATCCCACTAGATGTGCCTAGTCCTATTAGGTCTTTTCCAGTCAAGTCTCCAGTCAACCTTGACCCACTTGACTGATATGATATTCAAACATCATGCGATATTCAAACATCATTATCAAACATCGAAACATCCAACCTTAAGCTTACCAAGTTTACCATACATAAGCTCACCCGAGCCTAGTCAAATTAGGTCAACCCTGACCTAACCAAGATTGCACCAACAATGCCCAGCTCAGTCTCCAGGGTTGCCACCCTTTGCTCAGCTAGTTGGCACAGATGAGCATTGTTCACCAGGGCCTAACACATACCTTGGATGACCACCCAAAGCTACAAGAACATGAATCAAGCGAGAACTCTATAAGGAAGAAGATATATGAGCAATGATACGCTTTACCTCGAGTATCTCTTGGGAGAAGTGGTCCACCTTGGCCATTGGACCCAGCTCTTTAGTGATTGGATACTTTGGTCCCAAGATTCCACCAAAGGACCGTTTAGCCATGCCATCTGCATAGTACATGTCGTTCCTCGAAGGAGACGAGAGAAGCAGAGGTGAACAATCAGGTAGGCATGGGCATGTTGAAGATTGTCTGGTTTGAGACTTGACCTCTCGGCAATCCAAGGGTCATCGCTGTCCCTGTGGCTTGTTGACCAACCGGAGGTTCCTTAGTAGGGCCGAGCAACAGTGCTTCACTAACAGCCTTGCCCTTCGGTTGCTTGTTGAGCCCTGGCACACTTGTGTAGGCACGAAGGTCAACGGTTCCACTATCGATTCCTCTTCGGGAGAGGTCGTCCGCTAGGTCAGCATTCTAGCGTGACGAGCCTTAAACTATTCGGGTCAGGGAGCCTTAGACGACTCCTGTTCAGGTGAGTTGGAAGGTGTAGTCGGGCGGCCTGCAATTGGAATCTTTGGTAGATCAACGGTAGGAGCGTCAAACTTGTTGCTCTTGTGCCTTATCCTCAAAGGTGTGTCATCCTCCTCGTCAAAAGAGTCTGCCCGCGTAGCTGTCCTCTTTTTATGTGGAGGAGGAGGAGCAGGCATCTCCTCAACAAGTGTGGTCTCACTGCCGGATTCAACCCTTACAGCCAAGTCACTAGCTGATACATCCTATTTCACTATTTCAACCGTCGCTCGGGTCTCTATCTCCACATCATAACCCAAGCTATCGCACAGCTTGACTTTCAAAAGCTTTTCACTGCATAAGACAGAAAAAAATTTCAGTTAGTTCAAAATAATAAGACAAATAAAAACTCATACCAAACAAGGAGTAGGATAGGCAGATGGTATGGGGCTCTGGCCGAAAGCAAACAGGAAGGCCTTCATGCAATAGCTCATTGATATCAAATAATAGACCCCCCCCCCCCACTTTCTGGTAGGCCGAGATAAAAGCTGGGTCGCTCTTGAAAGTTCGCAGCATAATCGGCTGTTCGGGTAGCTCCTCGACCCACTCAATTGGCCATGAGGGAGCGGGGATTGATTGGATGTAGAAGTAGGGGTGATTCTAACCCTTGTTCGAGTTCAACATCTTTGAAATGGACCTAGAGGTGGAAGCATCCCACTTCGGCTCACTTAAGATAATAAAAGAAGTGGAAAATCCTAGGCTCTAAAGGGACTTGGTACAATATAAAAATGATAACTGTACCACAAAGGATACGGATCGTGTTGGGTGTTAATTTAGATAATGGAACCTGGAAGTATCTATAGATGACATTGAAGAATAGATGAAAAGGAAAACGCATCCCTCTGAGCATCTAATCCTTAAAAATCATGAGAAAAAACCTAGGGGAGGTCGATGGGGGAGATCTATTTGACTGGGGATGAGCATCCGGTGATCCTCAAGAATCTTAAATATAGCCCTAATAGCATAAAAAACAATCCCCATTCACTTCTGAGGTTATGGTCGTATACTATAAGCCTGGAACTTGTGGAGGCGCTTCTTCAACCATGGCTAACCAAGAAAGGGGAAGCAAAGGAGGAATAGAAAGGTTGATGAGGAAGAAAGGAAGGGTCAGAACTTACACATAGACCGAAAAGAGAAGGAAAAGATCGCCGGAGAGAAGGGATGAAGAATTGCCAGAAAGGATTAGGGCAAAGGGAATAAAATAGTGCATGAATGTTGCGCAAGACCTCAGCTAATGGCTCATATGCTTTCCCCCCTTTCTTTTTTGAGCCATTGGATGATGCACCAGTATACATGCACTAGAAACTGATTTGAGTGTCGGAGTGCATGCACCAGGGACCTCCCGAGCTTACTACTAACGCTCTTCTGCTTGGGTGATCTCTTTTAAGACTTAGAAGATGGTGGTGTTAGTCAACCAAGGTCAACAATCTTGTCACATCACATTTCATCGATCGTGGATAGGATCAATATACATGCATGCAATAAAAAAAATCTTTCCTCTTTGAGTAATCAACAACATAATGATTTTAATTTTCGAAAGTAACACCATTGTGTTGTTGATTTTTGAAATTAATAACAACATTATTATAAATATAAATTTTGAAATATCATAACTTTTGATTGGGAATTACTATCATAATTTTTGACTGGGAATTACTACGAGATGCAAAGTATAGTAAATTAAATATCTCTGAATGAGCTTCGATTTAGTATATTGTGCGTCTCATGGTTTATTCTCAGTCAAAAGTTATGGTCTTTTAAAAATCAACAGTAAAATTTGCAACACAATACATTGTGTTGCTAATTTTTCAACAACAAAATGTTATGTTGCTAATTTCGAAAAATCAGCAACACAATGTATTGTGTTGTTGATTTTTTCCTGATGATCTTCAAAAGATTATAATTTTTGACTATGATTAAACCATGTGATGCACAATATATAAAATTAAAGCTCTTTCAGATATCATCAATTTGATATATTATGTGTCTTGGGATTCAATCCAGTCAAAAGTTATGATCTCTTAAAGTTTAAGTCAGCAACATGTTGATTTCGAAAAATCAGCAACACAATGTATTGTGTTGCTAATTTTACTGCTAATCTTCAAAAGACCATAACTTTTGACTGATTTTAAACCACATAACACACAATATATCAAATCAAATATCATACAGAGATATTCGATTTGATATATTATGCGTCTCCAGATTCATTCCGAGACAAAAATTATGATCTCTCAAATATTAAGTTAGCAACACATTGTTACTAATTTTGAAAAATTAGCAACACAATGTATTGTGTTAACAACATGTTATTGCTTATTTTCTTGTCTCAAATTAAACCATGAAACACATAATATATCAAATTAAAGCTCGTTCAAAGATATTCAATTTGATATATTATGCGTCTCGTGATTCAATCTCGATCAAAAGTTATGGTCTCTCAAAGTTTAAGTCAACAATAAAATCGTTGCTAGTCTTTCAAAGATTAGCAACAAATTATAGCAATACGAAGTCATAGCTGCTACAACTATATATTATAGCTTTGAGATGCTATACCTTTTGATTCAAATTGAATTACAAGATATATAATATATTAAATAGAAGCTCATTTAAATATCAGCAACACAATGTTGCTAATTTTCAAGATTTAATAACACAGTGTTATTGCTAATTTTGAAAATCAAGAAGACTATGTTGTTGATTTTAAATCAACAACAACGTTATTGTTGATTTAAACTTTGAGAGATCATAATTGTTTATTTAGATTGAACAATAAGACACACAATATATTAAATTGAAGATTTTTTAATGAGGTTTGATTTGATATATTGTATGTCATGTAGTTAAATTCTAGTCAAAAGTTATGGTATTTTTAAGATCAATAGTAAAATCACAACACAACACATTGTGTTGCTATTTTTCAAAATCAATAATACCGAGTTGTTGACTAAAATTTTGTGAGATTATAACTTTTGATTGAAGTTGAATCGTAAGAAATATAATATATCAAATCGAAGCTTGTTCAGAGATCTTTGATTTGATATATTATGTGTTCCACAATTCAACCTGAATAAAAAATTATGGTCTCTTGAAGTTATAACATTTATCGTAGCAGCTATGATTTTATAGCTACTATAACGTGTTGCTAATGTTCAAAAGACCAACCACAACATTGTTGTTGACTTTAATTTTAAAAGATCATAACTTTTGACTAAAATTGAATCATGAGACGCACAATATATCAAATCGAAAATATCTAAATGAACTTTGAGTTAATATATTATGTATCATATAATTTAATCTCAGTCAAAAGTCATGATGTTTTGAAAATCAATTATAAAATTAGTAACTCAATATATTGTGTTGTCGATTTTTTGAAATTAGGAATAATATATTGTTGACTCAAACTTTGAGACATGATAACTTTTTTCTTAGATTAAATCATTACACACAATATATTAAATCGAAGCTCTCTAACTTTTTACTTAGATTATAACTTGTTCTTTTTAAAAAATATTCTTTTAATGATTTACATAATTTTAAATACCATTTCACTTTTACCCCTCTAGATTAGAATGGGAGACTATTTTATTTTATGAGTCATAAAACTAAAAAATAGTATTATAAACTAGGAGGATTAGATTAATAAATAACAAAATATTATATATTAGGGATGATAATAAACTTTAAATAGAATTTACATATAATAATTAAAAAAATCAAATATTTTTCATATAATAATTATTTTTCTTTCCATATAACTATCATCATTTAACAAAATGATATTAAAATTTAATATCATCTCAAAAATATATATGTAATTTAAAAAATAAATTAAACATCAAGTAAATTTTATATATATATATATATAGAATTTTAATCTCCTGCGGATCGATTCTTGCGGATCGCATGCGTGGCACGACGCTGTACTGGTCTGTGTGGCAACGACACCATGCCGCTCCCGCCCCCGATTATAGCTCGGCGACGACCAGCCGGCTCAGCCGCTCCCCCGACTGCAACTCCGGCGACGTCGTCCAGGCCCCCGACTGCAGCTCCGGCAACGACCAGCCAGCTCAACCGCTCCCCGATTGCAGTTCCGGCGACGTCGTCTAGGGCATCACCCCCGACTGCAGCTCCCCCGACTCCGTTGCGGCTGAGCCGCCGATCGGACTCTGTCCAACGAGGAGGCTTGATTGGTCACGCTGACCGGTCAGGCACTTGCCTGATCGGTCAAGCATTTGCCTAACCGTTCAGGCAATATCCTGACCAGTCAAGCAAGTACCTGATCGGTCGGCGTGACCGATCAGGCACCCCCGACTTGCCATGCGATGCGAACGTGGTAAGTCGCGTCCACATGTCCGCAGCGTCGCGTTTAGAGAAGTCCGCAGGAGATCAAATTCGTGTGTATATATATATATATATATATATATATATATATATATATATATATATATATATATTAATTTCCTGTGCTTCTTCTAAAACGCCCCCATAGGCGACATCTGTCACGCCCCCAGAGGCACATGCTTCCTCAAAAATTGGGCAGCATCTCTCCTGTACGGCGGACAATATGGGACAATAATACATAATATCTCCACCAATATAGCTCAGTCACAAGCAGCTGGCATCACAACAATAAGTAAACACAACCACGCAGTTTATAAAAGATAATGGGTGGCTCAGCCACCTTAATCATAAAAGATCTACAATTCAAAGAGAACACCAAAAGACTGATAACGACAAAACCCGAAATGAATATAATGTGACTACAAGTACTGAAAACAAACAACTAAACCAAATACGGAAGACTAACTCAACTCGACACTGGGGACTGGCAACTGGATCCTCTCTTGGCTCCAAGAAATACGTCTATCTGCTATCTGAAAATAACAAACAGAAAAGCAGGGGTGGTGAGTCCGGGCGGACTCTGCGGGTATATGAGTAGACAAATAAGCATGGCATAATAAGGATAACGGAGTAGAGAAATCAACAGTGTACAGTCCATAAGGAATATAAGATTTCCTAAACATGCATAACATATATAAAACAACAAGATATAAAACCGAATAATAACTGATATAAAACAGAACATCAACTAAGCAGGTATAAACAACACGACAACGAGAAATCCAACATATGCATGTCAATCATGTGCAACAACCATAGCTCATAGAAGTGCATCAAACACAAGCAAATGCATAAAAGAAATACGTATGCATATGATGCAATGACATGTGTCACCCCTGACGCCAGTCAAGCCGTCAACACATCCCATCTGTGTGACCGAGTGGGTAGGGTTGTGACAACTGTACCACTCTAACAACAAATACCACAAAAGGTGTGGTTGAGTGGACAGGATGCTGGGGAGTCTACACTCCAGACCCACGGTACATCGGGGGAGCTATCAACTGCTCTAATATCCCTCAAAAACAAACAACGGTGAGGGTGAGCCACCAACGGCTCATCCCTCTAAAAACAACTGTGAGGGTGTCACTGTTTGGCATAATAGGACAGATGTTCGCACTCTAATAACTACCACGATAACAAGTGGTTGAGTGAATCGAGCAACAATATGACTAACGACGGCTTAACTAAATGTAAGCCTAACAGTCGTTAGTATGCAACGTGCAAGTATGGTGCATGCTATACGATGCACAAACAACCGAAGAAACAACGATGCAACAAAATCCAACGAGTACACGATGCATCGATACAACCATCCAGAAAACAAAAACCAACGATTATGCACCTACACTACTAGGTAGGGTATTTCTAATGCCAAATAAACCTATCTGTGTTTAATGGACTTCTAAGTACTCGTGTACAAGCGGCACTTTATAGAATAGAAAAGCAATAGAAGACTGTACGGATACGAATCTGAAAATACTCGAAGATCAATGAAGAATAAGTCTCAACGGCGATGTTTTAAATAACGACAAAGAACAAGGTCAAGCAACCTATCAGACATAATATAGTCATGCTTTTAAGGTAAAGAAAACTACTCGAGTACAAAGGAGAAGTACCCGCCTTATAATTGTAGAAGTCCGTAAACGAAGACCTTCCACGATCAACCGAACGCGTCCGAATCAAGTCCTGTATCAATGACATCGTTTAGCTATTTATAGAATTAATAAATTAGCTAAACGAAATATTATATCTACTTAAGATAATCTTAACGGTAATACCTATTTAATTAACTCATATAATGGTTAGAACTATTATGAATCCAATTCCCAAAATGAACGGATATATAAAGCCTACCACAATCTAGCCCATGGTATAAATTTATAACAAAGCTAATCATTTAAATGTTACTCACAACTTCATGCTTCAATTTTCAACTGAAACTCACTGCCACAGACCAGATTAAACCAATCCAACATCACCAAACCACAAACCCCCTTACAATCGATCAAACATCCAATGTCAACCTTAAACTCTAAGAACTAGGACTGTGGTTTCAAAATAAAACAATGATAAATTGCTACCCAACTCCACAGCCTATTTGTCATCACACACAACCCTACTTAGCTATTCTACGGCAAGAAACCAAAGGAAAACAACAATTAACCCAAAATAAACTCTCATTAGATCTCTCGGCAACCAGCACAGAATTATCTACAAACAATCTTATGAGTTCAACCAATAACCAAATCCATATCAATCTCATACCTGAGTTAGCACCGACCACAGTTCTTCTGCCCTAATCGAAAACCCACACTAGGGCACGGCTAAGAGGAGTTGATGCGCGCTCGACAAAGAGGAGTTGCGGCTCAGTGTCGATCGCCTGAGATCGCACGAGGGAGAGAGTCGCACTGTCTGTGGCGGCGTGGACAGCGTCGCCGTTGGCTTGCTCGGGGAAGAGGAATCACGGCTTCTTGTTTGTGCGCTCGTAGAAGACGAAGAAGAAGAAGAAGAGGCTGGGGCGGTTATCGGCGTCGCTCGGTGTCAGCGGTCGGCTAGGGCTGCGGTGGGTGCGGTTTCGCGCAGAGGGGAAGAAACCGCAAGGGGAAGGTGTCGGGGAGAACTTAGGGAAGTTAGGGCTTTTTAAGGGATTTAAATAATGATTTGTTTTTTTACAATAAAGCCCTCTAAGTTTGATTAATCCAAACAAGGCCCCTATGTTTCAAATTTTACTTTTTAACCCCTTTAATTTCGGTATTTAACATTCTCCCCCACTAATAAAAATTGGGTCCCCAAATTTAGCTAGTAAACCACAACAAATACTAGTCGACCATAAAACCAACCCAGACTAGTCCACAACCACAAACTATAAACCATAAATCACAACAACTACTAGTTTCCTCAACAGGTACCAGTCAACGACAACAGGTATCAATACCTCAACTATAATATAAATATGGAGTAAAAAAAATAACCATACACACCTCATGTAAATAGATGAGGGTAGCGAGCTCTAATCGTATCCTCGAGCTCCTAAGTAGCTTCCTCATCAGAGTAGTGTTGTCAACCAACCTTAACCCTGATTGCGAGTCAAATACATTATCTATCATATTGGGAAATGTTCAACATCTCTCTAACGGTAGCTACCCAGTTACAAGCAGTGACCTACACGTAGATACTCTATAGCTCTTTTAATATCTCGAAAAATCGATTCATCGACCTGCTGTGTCTTCTCTCTAGTGAGCGTGTAAACCCGGTCCATCTCTAGAACTGATGGTGGCATCGTCTGAAGAGGCAGTGGCCGAATCATCTAAATTGCTGCTAGCTGCATAGTCTGAGGTGCTGGAGCTCCCACCGTCTGCTGAGTCTGATAACTTGTAGCTTCGACCATCTGCTAAGGCTAGTAAACTGATGACTAACATGCTGGGCACAGCTGATCTCCCGATCTAATTATCATATTTTGGTCCATTCCTAAACTCAATTATAGTTACCCCTGGTTTCAAATAGTCATTTAAGCATACCTAAGTAACACTGCTACATGCAGGCTGGAGTGAAAAGTATATACACAACAATTACATCAACCTCCTAGAGCAATTCAGCTTGACCGATGTTTACTGAATATATAATATAGTACATAACCCTTATGTGTAGGATACCCTTTGTCCCCTAAAGCATAATCACAAATGCCTCTGTAACAAATTCTAGAATTGCACTATCTTAGTATAAAAATAAATCATGGTTTTATAAGGAAAATATGTGGATTGAGACATGATCGAAAGAATCAATCTACGAGACCAAAGTCCATTCACGAGACAGGCACAGAGAATCCAACTATGGAACTGCTTGACAGAATCGACCTCAATGAAGTGCACACAAATTGTCAAAGTAGTCAAGCTCCCAACTACACCACGACACCATTTGTGTATGCATCCTACTTGCTCAAGTATCCTTTGCGTTGTCTTCGCCGACGTCATCATCTACGATGGGGAAGGATCCACAGTCGCTGTGGAAATCATCGTCGCCGTTCAGATCGTCCGATCCGGCGAGAAGAGACAAAATAGATTAAAATACTGGGTTTGTTTTTTTTTCAAAAAGAAGAATCTAACTTTAGTTTGTTTCTCCCAATAGTTTGATGTTTTTCTCCTCAAGTTTCATGCATGTTGTTCTTTAAGTCTATGCCTCCGTGGAACGGTTAAAGAACATTTTGTTTATCTGATTCATGTCGTTAGAAGCCCCATGTCAACAGGTAGATATATGATCCTTAGCCATCAGTCAAGAGTTCTATTGATAAAGGCATCAAAGGGAATCGCTCCAAACAAAATAAGGCCAACAAGTTCAAAATCAAATTTAATAATAAGAAACCAGATGCAAAGTCTGTCACTACAAACTAGCCAGTTGTTAATTTAATATTCCATGAACACAAGTCCTAATGCACCAAACAACAATTATTCCATTATCACTATTAACACGAAGCATTATAGCGTTAGTGTCACTTGGTACCTGGTTTTGGACAAAGTACAAACTACAAAGAGTTTGGTATCTGAACAAAAAGAAACCAAACTAAAATCAATTGAAGTTTACTGATTTAGTTTTTGTTTCAGCAGAAAATAATCCTAACAGAATATGCATTATTCATGGTAAATAAGTACATTTATAATGTAAATTTATTAATGATTCTGGACTAATATAGCATCTTCACTAAAGATAATTATACCATGTTTTAGACTGCTTAAAGTAGTTTAGTTCAAGGTATAGTATCATTCTATGCCAGAGTTTATGTCTCAAAATGAGACAGTACAGTTTCAATACCACATCATGCTGGCATTCAGCATGATACACTTCAAATTGTGATAACATCAACTCGTTAGTTTTAATCCTATACATAGCTTTGATATACCAACAATTGGAGACATGTCTATTTTCATTAGGTCAAAGTAATTATTCTGATTTAGCTTGAGTTTCATGCACAAAGCCATATTTAGATGAGTTGTAAGCACAAAAAGTGTTTCTGGCATTTTCATTTATTTACTCTGATTACTTGATATATAATATTAACCTTATCCATAGTCCAATTTGTTCTTGAATATGACTTCTAAGCTAGGCAAAGGCCAGAAATAGACCTTCAAAATGAAGAGATGCCCACTACAAGAAGCATAGTGAGTAATCTTATTATTGGCAATATTTGATCTTTGAAATTGTTCAAGGACAACAAACTTACATTATCCAACTTAATAGGGTTGATTGATGACACTATGGTATGATCTTGGATTATGTAGTATGTAATATTAATGTTTCAATTTGATACTTAAATGTGAACTGTGAGTAATTTGAATATGAATAAGTTTATTATACTTAAGGTGTGGTATTTGATTTTAAGGTGTTCTTAAGACAAGAGTATTGACAAAAATTTAACGAATAAGAAATTGTATAGGTTCACCATCACTGTCGAGTTTACAAAGTATGATTCTTTTGGCCTATTTGATGTGCTTGAAGTGTGGTATTTAGTTCTGGGACATCTTGTATTTATTAATCCCATGCATATGAAGGGGGCACCATTGAGGAACTGAACAATTGCACCAAATATACATATTTTCCAGTTTTTTCAGTATTAGACTAATCTTTACAAATAACATTGAGTCATTTTATACCATTAAACTATTATTTCATATAATAATATTAATAATTTGCAAATAACATCTACTTGTTCATATAATGTGTAGAACATCTTTTCTAAAAAAATTTTCCACTGTGTCTTATATGCGTCTTTTTAAATCATTATAATTGTATGCAACGAATAAATTGAGAAAATATTGGGATACATACAACCAAGGTTTAATTCTGTGGCTCTGAGCATGACTGCTAGTGACTACTAGCCTATTGAGAGACATGCATCTAGGCCTCCACAATCAAATGAACTATCACACTCAATAAATACTAAATAATTGTGTAGAAAGCTTTTGTTTTTGTTTTTTTTTTACTATTGTTCCTCCCAAAATTAATTATTGTTGTTAGTTTCCAACCTTTACCAAATCACTCATAGTTTCATCTTTTAGCATGAACGTGAACGATAGTGCTTTCACGTTTTATTCATGCAATGCATCCTATCATTATGTTGGATGCTTCATTTCATTCTTTCCATTTATAACCGCAAACAAGATTGAAGGATGAGTCATTAATCAGTTGAGACAAGCTTTTCCTAAGGCTTGGATTCAATAGCATTTCACCGTGCTGACACAGTAACAAAATTGGTTAAGCACCAAATCAATATGTTTCAATTTGCTAACTGATTTCAACTTCACTAAACTTCCACTAGCTTGTTTATCTTCCTAAATGAACAAGCTAGTGGAACCACAAATGTCGAACCACAAATTCCCCAATGTCCTGATCCAAATGTCAAGAGGTCGCTAAACAAATGAGTGAAACATCTTATCATGACAACTTAACAAACAACATTCTACTACAGTCTTCAGTAACGCTATACCAAAGAATGACAACAACACCGTACACTAAAGATATTCAAGTAGAACTTGATATACAATTCGATATAAACAACAAAATTTATTACTGGAGTTGTTTCTTAACCTCCCATAAATGATTGTCGGTTTAGACCCTTACCTTTCGACTTGTCATCGGTATCGAACAGATATACCATTAAACTAGGAAATATCTAACCGATTCTATATCAGATAATGAATATCGAAAATTAGGAGAATTCCAAAGAGGTATACCTCCTGTCGCCTGGAGAAGTCCATCGCTGCCAAGTCCCAGAACACAACCAGACCAAACCATGTCCAGAACATGACTCCGCTAAAATACAACCAAATCCGTAAAATACAGATAGACCTCGTAAAATAAAACAACTTCGTCAACCCTCAAGAAAAAGACTTCGCAAAAATAAACAAATCTGTAACATACAGATTGACCTCGTAAAACAACTCCGTAAACCCACAGACACCAAAACACCGCAAAACTTCATAAAACTGACACTGATAATCCACCAAAACAACAGCATAAAAATCCACAGATCCCAAATGAACTCGCAAACTTGGCTTTGATACCAAAAATTGTCAGGCCCCCAGAGGCACATGCTTCCTCGAAAATCGGGCAGCATCTCCCCTGTACGGCGGACAATATGGGACAATAATACATAATATCTCCACCAATATAGCTCAGCCACAAGCGGCTGGCATCACAACAATAAGTAAACACAACCACGCAGTTTATAAAAGATAATGGGTGGCTCAGCCACCTTAATCATAAAAGATCTACAATTCAAAGAGAACACCAAAAGACTGATAACGACAAAACCCGAAATGAATATAATGTGACTACAAGTACTGAAAACAAACAACTAAACCAAATACGGACACTATTAGAAAAATGCTTATTAACCATAGGCGTTCACTGTTGTCGTAGGCTAAAAACACTGTTGTTAAAGGTCATGTTGTTAAAAGGGGTGCTCAACATCAACAGTTACAAACCGTTGTCATTTATAGTCAATAACAACAGAATAGCAATGTGTTTTTACCGTTGTCTTTTAATGTGATCGACAACAGGTTAACAATACTATTAAACCGTTGTTTGAGTGTGATTTAAACAATAGTTTGACAATAAATAAAAATCGTTGTCTTTTGGTTGAGGCAGCCAACAATTTACAACAAATACCATTTAAAAAATAAATTAATTAAATAATTAAATAATATTGAGCAAACACACTTCAAACTATCATACATCAAAATATCATCAAATATTATACATCATACTGTGCAAATATCATACATCAAGATATCCCCAGTATTAGTCCAAACTGAGATAACATCATCAAAATACCATAAAGAAAATGGGATCAATGCGACGAAAAGAAGAGACTCTAATCTTGTGCATACTTCCACTTGAGTTTCTTCTCCGCTTTGGCAGTGCTGGCATAAATTCAGCATCGCCAGGCCGTCTCGCAGTCAGGATCAGAGGAATTTTCTGAAATAATAGTGTTAGAGACCAACAAAAAATACCAAATGAACAATAGAAAGTTTGCAAATTTCTATCTCAACAACCTGCAATGTGTGAGATGTTGTAGGACCTTGCCCGACACCTTCTCGAATGCGGCCACCATTTCAAACACTGATGTCCCCTTTCCGGTTCCTAAATTATAAGCCTCACAACCTGCAATCAGAACAACTTTGTCAGACCCAACCCAACAGAACTTTTGAGAAATATAAAATCCATTTATAAGGAGACTCGCATGAAACTTTTGCGATGATGCAAGATGTTCAAAAATTTCAGTGCAGTGTGATTGTTTGGGAAACCCAAGATGTGATTGCCTAGGACCTCAATCTCCTGCTTTCAATTCTTTCTTATAGCTAGGACCAGATTACTTTTGATCCTACTGTTAAATACGTGAGTTTCATGTTAGACGTAAGGCTATTGCTATAAAATATATTCTGCATCAGTTATTGTCAAGAAAAACTTCTTCGGGGTGATAAGAGCATGTTATTTCAAGATTACATCGTAGCAAAGGAGGTAGTTAAGAAAAAAGCACTAGATTACCATACAAGTTGTGATCATCAGCATCACTCTTATGCTAATAGAATAACAGACAACAGTTGATAAATCCAAATGGTAAGGATAAAACAATTTAACGAAAGACTAAATAAGGCAAGAATTCTTTAAAATATCATTCATCAAAGAAAACCATGGTTGCCATTTCACCCAATTCAAATATGTTAAGTGCCCTAATCAATATTAGGAAAAGGACAATTTACTAACTCTAACGACACTGAATTTGTTGGAATAAGGAAGTCATGTGAAGGATAGACAAGGTGAAGAAACTAGGCTTCCACAAAAAATGCATAGAACACAAAGGATGACTGTTACCCATCCAACTCAACTAAAAGTTGGTTAATAAATGCTTCATGGTCTTGCTTTTGAGTGTGAATAAATTTGCCTCTAACACCAGCAAATTGGTCAAAGTCCTCCACAAAAATAATCACTGGTGCCTATAGAACAGAAGTCAATCAGTGTCATAGATGAAAAGCTAAGCAAGTTTTAGAACATGAAAAAGTTAATTACAACCTTAAGAAACTAAAAAACAATACATCTTAAGCTAAAAATGTTATGCCAAAGGTCAGTATTGAGAAAATTGCATGCTAATTATGCGTTAGCACATCCCAAAAGATAGCTAAGGAGGTTTTTTTATGAAAAGATAACAAATTATCAATGTTATTTTATTAATTGACGCATATATGTTCTAAAGATTAAGGAACAGAGATAGACAATAACCAGATCCCTTGCAGTCTGGAACAACTCCCTAATATTTGATGCACTCTGACAAACTATTGGTATAATTTTGATATCATATTATATGGACAAAAGCTACAAAATCTAAAATTATCTTGCTAATGTATTGTAGCATGCTAAGGGGTGTCAAATGTCAACATGATTGACGCAGCAACAAGAGAGATTTCATGTGTTGAATAGTTTTGATAATTTATTAGAACAACATACATTTCAGTCATGCCGCCCGACATGAAACGAGATTTCAAATCATGCACTAACCGTTAATTATGTTAAAACAGCTAGAGGTTTACATTTTGTTATCAAATGCCACCTATGTGAGATCAATATAATTATTTTACCCTTCTAAAGTGCAAAACTTGGGGGATTTTGATATTAAACAAATGTTGTTTGATGAATTGAAGAGCTTTCTTAGTAATCAAATGACTGAATACAGGAAAACATTTTCTAATCTAAAAAAAATAAGAGAACAAGTATATAATAGCAATATAAGAGCCGCAATAGGAGCACAAACTGGCAACTCTTCCAAATTAATCTAAGATTCTGTATGATGAAACAATCAAAGAAAAAATCATATTAAACAATTTTTGATGACCTCAATGACAATATTTAACGATACAAATTGCAAAGTTGAAGAGAAAGCAAAAACAATTGTCGACTGTAAACATGGGAGTCGAAGCTCTATTACTTAGTGTGATACTTCTCATTTGTATTTATTCAGAATCTATTGGAACAAGGTATAGCAAGCAGAAGTAATCAAATGTTTCCATACAACATGAAGCAAAGTGTAAAGATAAAATATTTGAATAGTGAATTTACCCTTGGAGCACGAGCTCCCTTTTCTTGGAAAGCACGGGGATTGCGCAAGCATGTTACAATGTCATTGATTTCCTCTCTCATAGATTCCACGCTAGAAAAATCCTGTAATGGTATCGGCGGATTCTTCACCCTCTGCAAAACAAGTCAACGAGAAAATATGATGCGAGAAATAGCTTGAATTGCTACGAGACAGTGCAGTGGCCTACAGCAAGCTGAGAGTTTTGCTTTGGCATATTCTCACCTTCATTTGCTCAAATGCAGAGGTTATTGGATCAACACCATCTTTCTTCCTTTTTATGTTTCTTGTTCGTGCATAATTATAGTAAGCTTTCTGTCCATGCAGTAAAATACAATATCAAGACTCAAGAGTCACAATATAGTAGTAGTATTATCCATAACCAGAATCATGTTGAATACAGGAAACAACAATTTATAAAATACATCACTGAACACAAGGCCTTATATCTTGAGTCTCTTCAAGACAAATAGTCCAAATAGTAATAAAGCATGAAGTTCCTGCTATTCATGCATTTTAATTTCTCTTTTGAAATCCTACTTTAGCATACACATTTTGAAATCCTACCAATAACAACATAAGCCTATCCTTTAACAGAATTTGGAAAAAAAGTTTAAATATTTTAAAGGAAAGACCCCCCAATGGGTGTCTATTAAGGTGAAATGATCCAAGAACATATCACACGCCGATGGATTAGTTATTCTTAGGATGTCATTCTCTATTCCTCTATATGCTAAATTAAACTCTCCGATGGCTAAAACAAACATGAAAAATCTTACTACAAGTAGAATTAGACATCTAAAGATAAAGAGCTAACAAACATCAATTTTAGCATCCTAATTCCATGAGAAAATGATAAGAATGGATGCACTAAGAATAGAATTATTAGTGAAGAGATGCGATCACCTTTGGAAATTGTAAGAAGAATCGCAATCGAAGAGAAAAGGAGCAAGAATTCTTCATCAATTGGTATGCTCTAAACGAAGAAAGAATGCTCCTGTACATAAAACTACACTATGCAAGAAAATCCACTGGGTTAAGAAAGCATAGCATTTGAATAAACCTTATATGTAGCTACTATCATAAAAAACATCCAAAAGAAACTAGTTAAGGAGTCAAGCCAAATCTACTTCCATGAGTTAGCAAAGTGACAGGCGATAAGAAGCAGACAACTTACCTGTAGTTGGCCACAAATTTGACCCATAAAATGGTTTTTCTGCATTTAGGTCATCTTCAGGTATTTCAATACCAATATAGTATCCTTCCTTATAATCACCTAGAACAAAGAGAGCAATAAGTTTGTATTAAGATGAATGTTAATAATGATAATCAAGACAAGAAAAGCATTTTCAGAAGTTTCAACTTCTAGATCAAATCTGTTTTCAAAATATCGAGCAACAGATGTCAGGCAGCCATATAAATTTGATTGATTCATTATTAGGCTATACTAGCTTTTTCTTTTCAAAAGATCATTTGCAAAGATGCAATCTTTATGTGATATAACAGTCCTAAAAGCAAATCAAACAGCTTTTAGGCTCAATTGCTGAAGGAGTTCTTTTAACCCACAAAGATACTGCTTCGTGAAAGTAAAATAATATATATCTCAATTCCCACAAGCGATGATCCTCGAACTGAGAATCGTGTCTAGGGCTCCGGAGGAGGGAGGAGAAGTGGCGGTAGCTACGGCAGTGGAATGTGCCCTAGAGCAGGCGTCGCAAGGCGAAGGCGGCAGAGAAAAGAAGCAGCTAGCGAGAGCCATGGATCACACACTGAGTTTCTGATGGAATGGATTGTGGATGGCGAGCTTCGAGCGTGGTTGCCCTAACAGCGAGGTTGAGGAACATATGCAAGCGTTTGGTTCGGCGATGAGAAGAGGAGAGGCTGGCTCAACTCCGGTGAGGACAGGTGGTGATCGGCTAGGGAGGGGTTGGCGACATTGGGCGAGAGGGAGAGGAGGAAGGGAGAGGGGTCGGCGAGGGTGGTGTTTGGGTGTAGAAGCTAGGGCACGACAAAAAGGGGAGGTACCATGTGTTATAATGTAAACGGTGGGCGTTTTCGTTTTCGCGCTCGCTCGCTCGCTGTTGTGTATTACCACATAAGCAACACAGATAGACAACGGTTATTTAAAACCCGTTGTCGTAGCCAACCAAATAGACATCAGTTTTTAGAAAACTGTTGTCTTTGACATACATAAGACAACGGTTTTTTTAACAACCGTTGTCTTTTTCCGCAAAATTTTTTTCAACAACAACAGTTTTTGAAAAAACCGTTGTTAAATAAAAAAAGACAACGGTTTTTTTAAAAACTGTTGTCTATTGGGTGTTGTTGAATCCAAAATTTCTTGTAGTGGGAAGACTAACTCAACTCGACACTGGGGACTGGCAACTAGATCCTCTCCTGGCTCCAAGAAATATGTCTACCTGCTATCTGAAAACAACAAATAAAAATGCAGGGGTGGTGAGTCCGGGGGAACTCTGCGGGTATATGAGTAGACAAATAAGCATGACATAATAAGGATAACGGAGTAGAGAAATCAACAGTGTACAGTCCATAAGGAATATAAGATTTTCTAAACATGCATAACATATATAAAATAACAAGATATAAAATCGAATAACAACTGATATAAAACAGAACATCAACTAAGCAGGTATAAATAACACGACAACGATAAATCCAACATATACATGCATGTCAATCATGTGCAACAACCATAGCTCATAGAAGTGCATCAAACACAAGCAAATGCATAAAAGAAATACGTATGCATATGATGCAATGACATGTGTCACCCCTGACGCCAGTCAAGCCGTCAACACATCCCATCTGTGTGATCGAGTGGGTAGGGCTGTGACAACTGTACCACTCTAACAACAAATACCACAAAAGGTGTGGTTGAGTGGACAGGATGCTGAGGAGTCCACACTCCAGACCCACGGTACATCGGGGGAGCTATCAACTGCTCTAATATCCCTCAAAAACAAACAACGGTGAGGGTGAGCCACCAACAGCTCATCCCTCTAAAAACAACTGTGAGGGTGCACTACAAGAATTTTTGGATTTAACAACACTCAATAGACAACGGTTTTTTGAAAAACCGTTGTCTTTTTTTATTTAACAACGGTTTTTTCCAAAACTGTTGTTGTTGAAAATTTTTTTGCGGAAAAAGACAACGGTTGTTAAAAAACTGTTGTCTTATGTATGTCAAAGACAACGATTTTTTAAAAACCGATGTCTATTGGGTTGGTTACGACAACCGTTTTTAAATAACCGTTGTCTATTGGTGTTGCTTACGTGGTAATACACAACAGCGAGCAGCACGAAAACGAAAATGTCCGCCAGTTTATAAAACCCTTTTCCTTCCTCTCCCGTGTCGCATGCCCTACCCCGCAGCCGAGTGCCCGACTCCCCTCTCCTCTTCTCCTTTCGCCCGGCAGCTCCACCGACCGCACCCGCACCTCCGTGGGCAGGCACTACTACACGGTGACAGGGGAAGGCCGCACCCACACCATCTCCCAGTGATCGGGAAGGCCAACACAAGTAGCGCCTGCCCACCGTCTCCCAGTGATCGGGAAGGCCGACATCTACACCATCTTCATCACTCCCCCATCGACCACACCTCCCGGTGGCAGCCCGAGATCGGACGTCCAGAGCCCTGAGGCGAAAGCTTCTCATCCGGCTAAGGCAACTCCTTCTCCTCCCCCGCCAGTACAGGTCCCGCCTCCGAAGTTTGAGAAGTCGGCTGCTAAGTCTGCCGGATCTGTGTTAGGGTTCTTCTGGGACATGGTCGCCAAAGTCCAAAATGGTATCTTGTGTGATTTTTTTCGTGTTTACGGGCGCAATGACTCCCTTCATTTCTCCTTTCTTTGATTCACAACGCATTCGAGCTTGGATGAACACTTGGCGAATTGGTTCTTTTGCCTTTTCCATTTAAGTTCCTTTGGCGAATTTCTCCTTCATTTCTACTTTTCTCACGGAAGTATTTCCTGCCCAATTTGCTTTGTTCTTCTAGTGTTTCAAATCTTGTTTATTTCAAACAAGATATTGTTCTTGTGTGATTGATTATAGTTGGAACATGTTCCTCTTAAAAAAACCTATACCTTACTATATGTTTTGGAATGAAAGTTCTCTGTTTTTCTTTATTTGTAGCTACGTCCTTTATTCCCCTACTTTGATTTTTTATGTGTCACATTTCAAGCCAGTTTAGATTGGTTAACGACAATGCATTGACATCCTAAACAATGAATGATAATGAGCCAATAAAACTGGGGTATGCAGATCACTTTGCTAATTGATCAGAAAGCTTACTTTCTCATGCAACATTGTAGCATATGCACCTTGTAGAAGGCTAGCAGTTCCTTATTTAATGATTTTGATTTTTCTTCAAGATATTCAATTTTTTGAAATAATGCTTCTAGTTTACACATGCCTTTCTTCAGACTTGAAATAATTATTAAGGTTTTGTTGTTTAAATAAGAGTATTTTTAAACATGAGTTGCATCCACTCATTGTTGTGATATCTCATTTATTCTGTACGGAGAATTTGGAAATTATATCTGTTATAATCTCTTTTCTGCCACCTACGGAAAAAATTTCAGATAAATAAAAGAGGTGAAACGGTTGATGAGAAAATCAAGAAGCTTGATGCTGAATTAGCCATATACATGGAGCAGATTAAGAAAACACGACCTGGTCCTGCTCAAGAGGCTGTTAAAGCTCGAGCAATGAGGGTTCTTAAGCAAAGGAGGATGTAGGTTATCTTTGTCTTCTTACATTCATCTAAACATGACTTCTTTTTTTTTTTGACTGAAATGCCTTCTTACTGTGGCAGTATTTTTATTATTATACATTTCGTTGCTCTTTTATCCCCTAAAATCAATTGTGTATTGTATGCTTTCTTGCCAAATGTATGTCCTGCTATTGTTCTTTTATTTGACATACTTATAACTTATTCTATATTGCTATATTATTGTCATAGTTCTTAAATATGCCTTCTCATTCCACAAGGTTAAGGAAGTAGCGAAACATTCTTCACTTTCCTATCAATAGAGGAATAAATTCTGTCACATTCATTCTTTCAACTGACTTCACCTATGTGTTTGCTCAAATTATCACAGATCTATAAAAGTTAACATAAATTTTAAAGCTTGGTTTCAAAGGCCTAGCTAATTGATAACTAGCAACGTGTGTTAACAAGTCCAAGGACTCTTATGAAACTTGTTACTTAATTTGACATTCTTATAACTTCTTCTATGGGTAGTTAGTGTATATAGTTTTCATCATTCTTAGTTATGTCTTTTCATTCCTTAAGGAATGATGAAGTAGACCATCAGTTAATCAATTGATTTTGGTGCCAAGTTGCAACGGGTAATTGACATTCATAATATCATTTTCAATTATTTTTTTAGTGAATTGCATTGATTATGTGTTTGTGTGTAGTTTCCATTGGAATCTCACTGTTGTGATAACGTTATCGCATTCGAGCGGAAGATAATGAAATGCCTTTGGCACACTTTGTGGCAAGTAGCATCTTTACATGGGTACTCCTGATGCATTTATCTCTTGGTCGTTGAAGGTTTTACCTACTTAGGGGCACACAAGAATTGATGATTCTCTATACTGAGGGATTGCTTTTAATTAATTGCTTCACTTTAGTAGTCTGACTCATTGTTGCTTCTTTTGAAGGTTGAAGGCCTTGTCCTTGGTCATGGATCTTGACATCCTGATATGAAGCGGAGGGCAAAAAATTGCTATATCTTGACTTGCAATGTCTCCTTGGAATATGATAAATGGTAAATTTTGATGTGTTTCTTTCTCATTCAGTTTTTAACTATTTATGGAAAAAAAGTCGTAGGAACTAGTACATGAGGTAATTCAGTTTTTGCTACTTGTAGATTTTCGATTTGTTGTCATTTGTCTTATTCTCGTGGCTACTATGAAACTGAAAATTACTTCACCTCCAAGTTTTTGAGTGTACAAACTGAATTTTTATTGTTCAAAATAACCAGGAATCTGCTCTAATGGAAGTTTAAAATGACTTCATCACTAAATTACTGGGTGCAAACTGAGTTTTATTTGCTCGTTAGAATCTACAAATTTTGACAGTCTAATCAAAGAATATAGTTTTGTGAGTTTCTTTGTAGAAACCCAAGTTGTGATTAGTATGTTGTGTTTGAATGCTTTGTTCTGGTCATTCTATCAATCAATTTCATTGAATCGTTTGTTAACATCTTTCTTGTGTTGTACAAAGTTCGTCAAAACATTGTGTTCCTCAACTAGTTAAAAGAATGAAATTGGCTGATATCATGACGATACTAGGTAGTATAGATATCATTATGGGAGAAGTTGATCGTTGAAATGATAATTGATACACAATATAGAAATTCTCAATGTTTATGTTCATGTTTATGTGAATTACTATTTTGTATATTACATTAGAAATTCTCAATGTCCTCGAAACTCTACACAATATAGCATTTTTTTAATTATCACGATAAATTATTTTTCTTGCGACTCTAAATTCTACTGTTGCAGCCAAGTTGCTTATATGATTTATCAAATGTCTTGATGGAAGAGATTTGGAGGCTTGCATTTCAAGTATCAAAAGATGAAGTGGCTCGAGCTAGGAATCAGGTTTGTAGGGGTCAACTGTTTTTTCCCCCTTGGTAGTTCGTAGGCATGCATGTGCCCCTGGTTTATACATCATAGACACCATTTGAACTAATACACCGTTGGTTCATACCGTTAGTTCGTAGGCTTGCATGTGCCCCATAATACCGTTGAGGTTAGCAAGTTTGCTTTGGTTCTCTATTCAACCATTAACCATTTATCTGTGGCTGGATACTGTTGTTCTATTACTTGATTATACAGACAAGCCATTACATATTGATAGAAAAAAAATCCTTTCTTTAACTAGGATATGCTTGAGGTAATTCCTTCATAGATACTATTCTTCTTGGCGCTTATCTTGAAAGGTATAATTCACATTGCTCATTTTTTGCTTCTCAGAGTGGTCCAGATATAAAGTCAGAAAGTACAATGGGTGTAAACTATCGAGCATTAGATGACTTATTCCATATATCACAATCAAGACAAGGTATTATCTCATATCAATTGAGCGTTCAAATGATTGAAATTTACAATGAACAAGTGAGGGATCTTTTAGTGATTGAGGAATTACTTTGTTGTTGATACAATACCCACATCTTGCATGTTCTTCCACTACTTTCGACCTGCCAATGAAACTAACAAAACTTGAATGCATTTGTATGGTCTTTTTGTTA
The DNA here is from genome assembly GCA_024364735.1 of Boesenbergia rotunda. Taxonomy (NCBI): domain Eukaryota; kingdom Viridiplantae; phylum Streptophyta; class Magnoliopsida; order Zingiberales; family Zingiberaceae; genus Boesenbergia; species Boesenbergia rotunda. The sequence goes on along the minus strand of JAGFNQ010002998.1, from coordinate 25,342 downwards.
AGCTGCAGAAAAATCTGAAGCTACTGGGGATAGATTAAAAGAAGCCTTGTAGACAATCCAGAAATGTCCTCCCACATTCTGAATCTTGCATCGAGTGATCACCATTGTGCTGTGAGCAAAAATGATTGTGACAGCTTATCTCAATGTATGTCGATAAGGTATGAATCAATTCTAGAAGCTTTAGCCATATCATTGACAAGATGTTGCAAACTAAATAGAGATTTTGACAGCTTATCTCAATGCATGTCGATAAGTGATACAATGCATGTCGATTGTATCACTTGCTGTAAGTGTTTTACAAAAGAACTCAGCTGGTTGCTTGTTTTGTTTCAGACCAATTTCAGATGACAACATTGCATCTCTGTCGTACTATAATATAGTTGTATCATAATTAACTTCTAGAATCTTTTGTTTTACTATTTTTAGTTGTGAATGCTCATTTTATATTTCTATTTGTTGTGACAATTCATATCCAAGGGAAGGAATCAACTTATGGTGCAAAGCTAAGGGGTGCGGCTAACTTCATCTGGTTGACTGCACTTGGATGAAGCTATTGGTGAAATTTTGATGATGTTTGGACTAATTTTGATGGTGTTTATCTCAGTTTTTGGTTCTTGATGTATATGATATTTTGATGATGTTATCACAGTTTGGACTAATACTGGGGATATCTTGATGTATGATATTTGGATAGTATGATGTATGATATTTGATGATATTTTGATGTATGATAGTTTGAAGTGTGTTTGTTCAATATTGTTTAATTATTTAAATAATTTATTTTTTAAATGGTATTTGCTGTAAATTGTTGGCTACCTCAACCAAAAGACAACGATTTTTATTTGTTGTCAAATTATTATTTAAATCACACATAAACAACGGTTTAATACTATTGTTAACCTGATGTTGATCACATTATAATACAACGGTGAAAAACCATTGCTACACTGTTGTTATTTACTATAAACGACAATGGTTTGTAACTGTTGATGTAGACCACCCCTTTTAACAACATGGCCTTTAACAACAGTGATTTTCGCCTACGACAACAGTGAACGCCCGTGGTTAATAAGCATTTTTCTACTAGTGAGGTAATGACTTTACCACTCTGCATCAATACAGCTCCGAGTCCCAATTTGGAGGCATCGCTGTACATATCGAATCCCTTGTCATTTTCCGGAAGAGTCAGGATCGGAGCACTTGTAAGTCTTCTTTTCAGCTCCAAGAAACTCTTCTCGTACTCGTCTATCCATATATATTTCATGTTCTTCTTGGTGAGAACCGTCATCGGTGCTGCGATTCTGGAGAAGTCTTCTACGAATTTCCGATAATATCCCGCTAATCCGAGAAAACTCCTGACCTCGCTAGCATTCTTGGGCCTGCTCCAGTTACTCACGGCCTCAATCTTCCTCAGGTCAACCATGACTCCATCCTTGGAAATAATATGATCGAGAAAGGACACATGGTCCAGCCAGAATTCGCATTTGGAGAACTTGGCATATAATTTCTTTTCCCGAAGAATCTGTAGTACCATCTTCAGGTGTTTGGCATGCTCTTCTTGATTTCTCTAGTAGATAAGGATATCGTCAATGAAGACGATCAAAAACTTGTCGAGGAAAGCCGAGAATACCCGATTCATCAGGTCCATAAACATTGCGGGAGCATTGGTCACTCCGAAGGGCATAACGACGAACTCATAATGTCCATATCTGGTTCGGAAAGCCGTCTTCGGGATATCGTCTGGCTTTACTTTCACTTGATGGTAGCCAGACCTGTGATCAATCTTTGAAAAGATGGTGGCTCCTCTTAGTTGATCGAACAGATCATCTATCCTTGGGAAGGGATACCTGTTCTTGATTGTCACATTATTTACCGCTCTGTAGTCTATACACAGGCGCATATTACCATCCTTCTTCTTGACAAATAATATCGGAGCTCCCCATGGAGAGTGACTAGGGCGAATAAGTCCCTTGTCGAGTAGCTCCTGTAGTTGTCCTTGCAGTTCTTTCAATTCAGCTGGCGCCATACGGTAGGGTGCCATGGAAATCGGATTTGTACCAGGAACCAGTTCCATCTCAAATTTAACCTCTCTGTCAGGGGCTAACCTCGGTAACTCATCTGGGAATACATCTGGATAATGGCATACTACTCTGACATCTTCTAGCTTCTGGTCCGTTGCCTGACCCGTACTGACCACATGTGCTAGAAAACCAGTGTATCCCTTGTCCAACATCTTCTGCGCCTTGAGAGCCGATAAGAATTTCCCGGTTCTTTGTAACGCCCACCCTTAATCCCCTAGGGATTCGGCGGCGCTACTTTAATTTTCGTACATTACAACTACACGCATGCATTCATATTTTTTTTTATCTAATCTATGCATGGACATATGTATCATTTAAGCATGCAAGGTTCATGTAGCGGAAGCATGATTATTTTTATTCATCTTCAAACATAGCATGGGGTTTAACATGACAAGTTCCAAAACTTGAAGCAACTAAAAGCAAGATCCTTTTTATCCACCAGCACTATCACACACACACTTGCCCTTCTCCCGCAGCCTCCATAGTTTAGCGTCCTTTATCTGTAGCATAAGGGGAAACACTAAACGATAAGCAATAGCTTAGTAAGACCTTGTCCTACTCACAAAAATCGGATATCATGAAAAAGGTAATAGAATATATATATATGTCACATCCAAGCATGGTAAGCGTTTAAGCATGTTAAACATCTAAGCATGTTAACTTCATAGGAAGGTTTCTTTGAAAACATATAAACATAATACTTGAACATAGCATAATCATTAGGGCCCGGCTTGTACTTCATGTTTTGCGCGCGCCCCTGAATGGGAACGAGGTAGCTAATCCCGAACCACTAGGGTTTAATAGGCCTTCTCAAAAGTCCTTTAGCCTAGTATCATAATCATTTGACTCGCTTTAAGAGTCTATAGTATAAGCCATTACAAAATAAAATAGTTATCATGTTCTTCATTTTCATAAAGTATGCTCTTAGTCCTAACCTTCTAGGGAAGCATTCTTTAGGCCCTAAGCCTTCTTCGTTCATGCCCTAAAGGGCTCATTCTTATGCATATGTATGCATTCATAATCATGATAACTAGCCTAGTATAAAGCATGCATTTCATGGGTTAATTGAGTTCTTCTTAACCCTAAACCTAGGGTTTGGCCGAAAGTCCTAGGGTAGGGATAGACTAGGCTTTGACATTAAACATCCCATACAAGCATCACATATATATACATCATGTATCATTCTAAGCATAGCATACATCATGGGGTAATCAACCTTTACAAACCCTAATGTTCATGTCTTGGCCGAAAGTTCCATGCTAGAGCAAGTTGAGTTTTTCCAATCAAGCAATCCATTCAAACATCACATGCATATACATATAGTCCTACTAAACATTAAACATATCTCATAGGGTAGTTTAACCTTCACAACCCTAAAGTTTCATGCCTTGGCCGAATGGTGTAAAGTAGGGAAACTAGGGTTTTTGAAATCAACTTCCACACAAACATTTACACAAACACCTCATATACATATCATGCCACATATTAATCATGGAATACATCATAGGATAGTCATGCACCCTAAACCCTAATTCTCCTAGGGTTGGCCGAAAGTGTAGGGTAGGGATATTAGGGTTTTTGAAATCAAACCTTCACACAAACATTTATATAAACACCTTGTCTACACTACTAAGCATGGATACATCATAGGATAATCATCCAAACCCTAAACCCTAGTTTCTTTTCCTTTGGCCGAATCTTGTAGGATGTTCAACCCTAGTTTTTGTTCATGGCATCATGAAGGGAAACAACATATAAATATACCCTAAGTTCCAAGGGGTCTTCTCATGCATCAAGGAGTAACCAAAGCCTTCCCCTAAGGGGTGGCCGAAACTTACACAAGGGCAATCCCCATTTTCGAAAACAACAAGAGAAGAAATCATTCAAGAGCAATTATGCTACAGGTGAGGGGCACTTACATCTTTCGCTAAATATCCTTAAGGTATACCCATAGGTGCTTGTCCTTGCTCTTGAGGTCCTTGACTTCTTCTTGCCTTGCAAGAGTTTCAAACCTTCAATGGGGTCTTGGGATTTTCAAAAATTGAAGAGGGAGAAGGGAGTTCAATTTTCGAAAATTGGAAAGGGAGTCTCTTGGATTTTCGAAAATTGAAGAGGGAGAAGGGAGTTCAATTTTCGAAAATTGAAAAGAGAGTCTCTTGGATTTTCGAAAATTGAAGAGGGAGAGTGAGTGAGGGGTTTGCAACAATGATGGTTAGCCCCTTAGCATTCCCTCTTATTTATACTAAGGGAAGAGGCAAGGTGCCTCTTGTCCAAGTGTCTCTTCACTAAGGGGTTCCTCATCAAGAGTCTCTTCCTCTACCCTTTCACATTCCATAACCCTTAACAAGAATTTCCCTTCCTTTCTCTCAGCAATCCCCTGCTGGGTGAATTGGTTACTTCGTTGCTTTTCAAGGCTTTGCTTACTAAGAGTTCCAAGGTTCGATCCTCGGCAAGAGCATATTTTTGCTCCTCTTTGATTTTCACTTTTGCAAAGCCCATTAGCCCAATTCACTTTCATATTCTCAAATCTCATTTATGCAATCACATATTCCAATTCATGCAATCATATATTCTAATTTATGCAATTACATATTCCTAATCCTTTCTAATGAAATCACATAACATTAAATCATGAAATCACAAAAATGTAATTTTATTCATTTATGAAATAAATGTCATATAATCTGATAATATATATCGACATTTTTGTGCCCTTTTTATAATCGAAAGCAAGCCCAAAATTTGGGGCGTTACAATCCCCTACACCTTATAGAAAGTTCATCCTCAAACTAAAACAATTCTGGGTACTAGTATGAGGTAATAGTTATTCTTACATCCATGCATAATTAACTAGGAGTAGCACATACTATCATGCATAAAGGAAGTAGTAGGTTTAGAGTTCTTACATGGAAGTGGCAGGATGAGGGCTTGATGAGTGTGATAGTGGTGAGGTAGACCTGCTCTGATACCAACTTGTAACGCCCGCCCTTAATCCCCTAGGGATTCGGCGGCGCTACTTTAATTTTCGTACATTATAACTACACGCATGCATTCATATTTTTTTTTATCTAATCTATGCATGGACATATGTATCATTTAAGCATGCAAGGTTCATGTAGCGGAAGCATGATTATTTTTATTCATCTTCAAACATAGCATGGGGTTTAACATGACAAGTTCCAAAACTTGAAGCAACTAAAAGCAAGATCCTTTTTATCCACCAGCAATATCACACACACACTTGCCCTTCTCCCGCAACCTCCATAGTTTAGCGTCCTTTATCTGTAGCATAAGGGGAAACACTAAACGATAAGCAATAGCTTAGTAAGACCTTGTCCTACTCACAAAAATCGGATATCATGAAAAAGGTAATAGAATATATATATATGTCACATCCAAGCATGGTAAGCGTTTAAGCATGTTAAACATCTAAGCATGTTAACTTCATAGGAAGGTTTCTTTGAAAACATATAAACATAATACTTGAACATAGCATAATCATTAGGGCCCGGCTTGTACTTCATGTTTTGCGCGCGCCCCTGAATGGGAACGAGGTAGCTAATCCCGAACCACTAGGGTTTACTAGGCCTTCTCAAAAGTCCTTTAGCCTAGTATCATAATCATTTGACTCGCTTTAAAAGTCTATAGTACAAGCCATTACAAAATAAAATAGTTATCATGTTCTTCATTTTCATAAAGTATGCTCTTAGTCCTAACCTTCTAGGGAAGCATTCTTTAGGCCCTAAGCCTTCTTCGTTCATGCCCTAAAGGGCTCATTCTTATGCATATGTATGCATTCATAATCATGATAACTAGCCTAGTATAAAGCATGCATTTCATGGGTTAATTGAGTTCTTCTTAACCCTAAACCTAGGGTTTGGCCGAAAGTCCTAGGGTAGGGATAGACTAGGTTTTGACATTAAACATCCCATACAAGCATTACATATATATACATCATGTATCATTCTAAGCATAGCATACATCATGGGGTAATCAACCTTTACAAACCCTAATGTTCATGCCTTGGCCGAAAGTTCCATGCTAGAGCAAGTTGAGTTTTTCCAATCAAGCAATCCATTCAAACATCACATGCATATACATATCGTCCTACTAAACATTAAACATATCTCATAGGGTAGTTTAACCTTCACAACCCTAAAGTTTCATGCCTTGGCCGAATGGTGTAAAGTAGGGAAACTAGGGTTTTTGAAATCAACTTCCACACAAACATTTACACAAACACCTCATATACATATCATGCCACATATTAATCATGGAATACATTATAGGATAGTCATGCACCCTAAACCCTAATTCTCCTAGGGTTGGTCGAAAGTGTAGGGTAGGGATATTAGGGTTTTTGAAATCAAACCTTCACACAAACATTTATACAAACACCTTGTCTACACTACTAAGCATGGATACATCATAGGATAATCATCCAAACCCTAAACCCTAGTTTCTTTTCCTTTGGCCGAATCTTATAGGATGTTCAACCCTAATTTTTGTTCATGGCATCATGAAGGGAAACAACATATAAATATACCCTAAGTTCCAAGGGGTCTTCTCATGCATCAAGGAGTAACCAAAGCCTTCCCCTAAGGGGTGGCCGAAACTTACACAAGGGTAATCCCCATTTTCGAAAACAACAAGAGAAGAAATCATTCAAGTGCAATTATGCTACAGGTGAGGGGCACTTACTTCTTTCGCTAAATATCCTTAAGGTATACCCTTAGGTGCTTGTCCTTGCTCTTGAGGTCCTTGACTTCTTCTTGCCTTGCAAGAGTTTCAAACCTTCAATGGGGTCTTGGGATTTTCGAAAATTGAAGAGGGAGAAGGGAGTTCAATTTTCGAAAATTGGAAAGGGAGTCTCTTGGATTTTCGAAAATTGAAGAGGGAGAAGGGAGTTCAATTTTCGAAAATTGAAAAGGAAGTCTCTTGGATTTTTGAAAATTGAAGAGGGAGAGTGAGTGAGGGGTTTGCAACAATGATGGTTAGCCCCTTAGCATTCCCTCTTATTTATACTAAGGGAAGAGGCAAGGTGCCTCTTCTCCAAGTGTCTCTTCACTAAGGGGTTTCTCATCAAGAGTCTCTTCCTCTACCCTTTCACATTCCATAACCCTTAACAAGAATTTTCCTTCCTTTCTCTCAGCAATCCCCTGCTGGGTGAATTGGTTACTTTGTTGCTTTTCAAGGCTTTGCTTACTAAGAGTTCCAAGGTTCGATCCTCGGCAATAGCATATTTTTGCTCCTCTTTGGTTTTCACTTTTGCAATGCCCATTAGCCCAATTCACTTTCATATTCTCAAATTTCATTTATGCAATCACATATTCCAATTCATGCAATCACATATTCTAATTTATGCAATTACATATTCCTAATCCTTTCTAATGAAATCACTTAACATTAAATCATGAAATCACAAAAATGTAATTTTATTCATTTATGAAATAAATGTCATATAATCTGATAATATATATCGACATTTTTGTGCCCTTTTTATAATCGAAAGCAAGCCCAAAATTTGGGGCGTTACATTCTTTTCCTTGGCTCTCCAATAAATTCGAACATGGGTTCTGCCTCGGGCTGGAAGACCACTTTGCGTCTACGACACTCGATGGAAGCATCGTATTTGCTTAGAAAATCCATACCCAGTATGACATCGAAGTCTTGCATATTGAGTACTATCAAGTCGCAATAGAGTTCCCTTTCTGCGATTCTGATTGGTACGGCATGCAACTGGTGGGTGGATGCCATTGTTTCTCCCGAGGGCAGGGTTGTTAAAAACTTGCTGTCTAGAACTTATAAGGGTATGTCTATCTTCTTAGCATGTATCATGGAAATATAGGAATGTGTTGCCCCAGTATCAAATAAAGCAGTAGCATGCTGACTGTAAATAATTATCTGACCTGTGACAACGGTGGAAGCATTTGCCGCATCTTCCTTTGTAAGAGAGAATACCCTGGCATTCGTAGTAACAGGCGGGGCCTCCAATTTGCCTTGACTTAATTGAGGGCCTCCTAGTGCGGCTTGCATATAGTTGATAGATACCATTTTATTGATCATTTGAGTTGCTAAAATCTATGTTTGACCTATGTTTTTATTGCTTAATTGTGAAATTGCCCTAGGCTTTAGGATTTCCTCTTATTTTGGACTTAATTGTAAATTTACACATTTTTTGGATTATTTGGCCACTAATTTTCTGATATATTTTTGTAGGCATGAAAGGATCCTGGACCTAGAGCATATTGGGTCAAACTTGAGTCGGAAGTGAACCGGATCGAATTGTCAAGCTTACGATTAATCTGAGCCGTCCAATTCAAGAGCGGCTAGATCTGAGCCATCCGGGACAATCTAAAGCTATCCGAGCTAGGGTTAGGGTTGATCAAACTCTATGATCAAGATCTGAAGGTTTCATTCCAATCAGAGCTCAATCAACAGTTGGATCAAGCAAGGAGGGCTCTAGATCGTCCATTCAAAGACTAAGTTGATCTGGACCATCCGTTGCACATCTGGAGGATCCGAGCTACCACGAGGCAGATCCTGACCCCAGATCATCATCATAAAAATTTGGATCAAATCAGAGCAAGATCAGCCGTTGGATCTCCTCCAATCAATCTGGGTCGTCCGTTGATAACTATTTAATCAAAACGCAGCAACTTTCCTTCCTCATCGCGTCTCCACCGCAGTCATCTTCCTTCTTCGTCTTCTTCAGTTCTTAGCTAGTTTTCTTCAATCCAAGGGGCGCGACCCCTCGATTTCTGACCTAGATCGAGTGCTAGATCCTTGGGGAGCTGCTTCGGTGAATTTCCAGCTCCAAATTGGCCAAAACAGAGTTGTTGCGAGGTTTCCGCAGCTCTGTCACTTATTGCTTCAATCTCGGTTTTGCTCCATCCTTCATCCATCCGAGCAGTTCAGAGGGGTTCCCTGGAGTGCTTGGTTCATCCCCACACCATCCGCGCGATTGGACAAGGCATGATTGAAGAAATTGATTGGGAATTCAGCTTGGCACAGACTGTGAGCTGGATTGCTTCGCAGAGGTCGTTTTTCCATTGATTTGCTGAGCTTGCGGGTCCGAGGCTCACTCTTGCTTGACGACCAAGAAGCATTCGAGCTAGGGAAGCATCGAGGAGTAGATTTCTTTAGCTAATTTCAGTTGTTTGTAGCTGTAATTTCCATTACTGCTTAGTTTTGTTTCTCTTGGTTTCAGATTGGTTAATTTCGTTTTCTTAAGTGTTCTTGCTTAATTAAATTTCATTTCTTCAAGTTAAGTAACTAGGAATCTCGTTTATTGAATATAGTTCTTAGTTTCAGTTCTTTTATTCTTTAATCTGTTGCGTGCCAGCTCCTTCCCTGCGTATCAGAATTTCTTCCTGCGTGTCACTTGTGTTTACCTGCATTTCAATTAGTTCTTTTGAATTGAGATTGAACTTTCGTTTGTCCTCTGAATTCACATTGCAAATTGTTTCTATTACAGTGAATCTGGTTTCAATGGTGCGTGCCAATTTTAGATTGCTTACCAACTCAATTTCTGCAGTCCAAGTCTGCAAGTTCTTTTCAGCTTATGGTTTCAGGAATTCGAGTCAATTATACATTGGTTTTTCCTAATACTTTTTAAACATTGGATTGTGCATTCGATTCCTACCTCTTCTGCTGATCTGCACTAGGTTATCACTGTCATCTCTGAATTCTGCATCCAAAATCTGCACCCTTGCGGTTGCAATCAATTCTGCACACCATTTCTAAATTTCTGTTGTTTCTGCCATGGATCAACTCTGAATTCATCATTTCTGCAGCTAGCTTCAAGCATTAGATTTTAGTTGCTTGCTGGATTATTTTTCGTCCATTACATTGCAGCATTCAATTTCTGAAGTTAAACTTAAACTCTGCATCTGAATTGTACATGAATTCTGCACATGTTCTGCCTTAACGTGTCTGATTTGGAGCTGCATCTGGATGCTTAAGTTCTTCCTTCATCTCTTGCAAATTTGTTCACTAATAGTCTTGCTTTCTAAGCTCAATTGACCAGGTTCAACTCTGAATTCTGAGCTGGCAATTTTCTGCAAAGGCAACAGAATTTGTGAAGCAGTTTTCCTTCTCTTGCGTGCCAATTTCTGAAATTCGGCACTTTGTATCAAGTTCATGTTTAGGAAGTGATTGGCACCTAGTTATAGGGTATTTTTAGTGTGCTATATTATCTGAAATCAACTGGTACTGCATTCATCCATTTCCGAATTTTGTTTGCATTTGTTGGCTTCCAAAACTTGTAGCTAAATTGAGTTGAAGTGGTGCTTGTTGAATTTCTGAATTTCGCATATTCTTATTTGTATCAAGCTTGTTTGTTTCCAAATCTGCCATCACTGTATTTATTCATTTGCTTAGCATCAAGATTGCATTTAATATCCATTGTGTTCCCTTTTAATTTCGATTTAGTTCCCTTGGTTGAGTTGGTTGACTTCCGATTGAGTTATCACTCACTATCGTTTGTTTAATTCCTTTGTTTGGTTTTCGTTCATTTTCATTGAGTTTTCCTTTCAGACTGAAACCGAACCTAAATCTTTATTTGAAACCCAAAAACATAAACGACACCTAAACATGAGCTCGAATCAAACAACCTCAACTAGTCCCGAGGAAAAATACGACCTGTGGCCCCTTTACTACGTTTTTCATATTTTGATTGCAAAAAGGGTTTCCAGCATTCATTCATATTTAAATTCTGATTGGACCCACATTTCGTGACAATTTAATCTAGTATATTTTGGGTCTGTCAATAGTGCATCTGTGCAGGAGCATTCTGATACTGTATCTGCTGCTGAGAAGGTGCCGGGGCCTTGGCTGGACAGGTGAAGGCCTTGTGTCCCTCTTGTCCGCATATGATGCACTTGTTTATACCCTTGCGGCATTCTCCAGGATGCGTGTTTCCACATTTTGCGCACGGGGTGTACTTGGGCTTCTTATTTGCTAGGCCGCCTTTAGAATTGTTCCACTTTTTCTTATCATTGCGGTCCCCCTTCCATCTAGTACCCGCGTGTTGAGGCTTCTGACCTCCTGAGGGGGCTTGGCTCTTACTTTCAGTTGGCGTCTTCCTCTGCTGATCTATGTTGTTCAGATAGTGCTCGGTGATCATAGCACTGCTGAACAACTCCTCGGCGGTCTGCGGTCTGTTAACTCCGCCGGCCACGTTTAGAGCTATCTCCGGTCGTAACATCTTCAGCATAAGGCGGACCTTTTCTTTCTCCGTGCTGACCAACTCAGGACATAGGTGAGCCAATCGGTTGAATCTCTTGATGGCTTCGCTGATGGATAGGTCTCCTTGTCGGAATTCCGTGAATTCATCATAATGCTTGTTGGTGACCCGCATGTGGAAGAACTCCTCGAAGAATTCCGTCTCAAAGTCTGTCCACTTCATCAGGTTCACGGGTCTCTTAGTCTTGACCCTCTCCCACCACATTCTGGCAGAAGTTGAAACCATTCCAGTTTTTTCAGCCCCAATTTGAGCAACAATTTCAACAATTTCAGCCCCAACCTCAGCCATGGCAGCAAGAATCTCAACCTATACAGAATTTTCAACAACCTCTTCAATATTCACAGTCATACGAGCCAAATTTTCAGCAACAAAATCAGAATTTCCAGCCCACGCAATTCCAGTTTTCACCACCACAATTTCAACCTCAGATTCAAGATTTCCAGGGCTACCATTCTCAGCAAGTTCAACCATCCTTTCAACCACAATTTCAACATTTTCAGCAAGATTTCCAGTTTCAAGGACAGAATTTTCAGCAAGACACTCAGAATTTTCAGCCCCTCCCATTTCAGCAGTTTAATCAAGGAGGCTATGGAAGCTCAAGTGGAGGAAATGCGTCCCAACAGAGGGTTGAGGATATGTTTCAACAGATGATGCAGCAACAACAAGCTCAACAACAACAAGCGCAACAAGTCGTACAACAACAGCAAAGTTTACAACAACAACGGCAAGACATAGAACAATGCCTTGCAAAATTGGTTGATCAATGGAATCAAATACAAGCCCAAAGATCAGGGCAATCAGATGAATCTATAGGTGTAGGGGATTGCACAGAGCCCCAGGAACCACCTACATTGATTGATACATCAGAAAATTCAGAGGATAGGATTGAGAGTGTAGGGGATTGCACAGAGCCCCAGGAATCACCCATTCCTACTGATTTAGAGGCCTGGGAGGAGATGGATAGTAGAGCTTGTAACAACCTTGACCTCGACTCTGAAACTTTACAGGACCCTTCTAAACTTTTATTTTGTAAGGATATTGCTATTGATGATCCTAATTTTTCTAATTTGGTTGATACAGGAACGGTTGAGGAAAATGATTCCATAGGTGTAGGGGATTGCACTAAGCCCCAGGGACCACCACAATTACCAGAAAGTGTAGGGACTTGCATGGTGGAAGCAAGAACCCAAGGATCACCTGCTTTAGTTGAGTGTCCACCAGAATTTGAACCTGAAATGGAGCAATTACTTGACCAAGAGGAGAACACGGATGCATCTACTTCTGTAGAACCTTCAGGTATTTTTCAGCACGATCAGGTAAATACTCCTCCTAATTTTTCTGAAACTTGCATAGAGGTACCTCAAATTGATCTTATTGTTTGTGATACACTTAGGGATGCATCTCTTATAGAATTTGATTGTGAAAAATCCCTAGAGGTACCTAGTGTTAAATTGGTTGAAAATGAAGCATGTTGTGATACATATCATGAAAAGGCTGAGTGTGAAAATTTTTTAGAAGTGCCTAGACTTGATGTTGATTGTAATGAGTCTCTTGATATATCTTATACTGAAAATAATTGTGAAAAATTCATTGAGGCACCTAGAATTGATTTTATTGACTGTGACACATTGCTTGATACATCCTTGGTAGAAAATAATTATGAAATTTCTATTGAAGTGCCAAGGATTGATTTTATTATTTGTGATAAATTTCAAGATGCAAATTTTGTAGGAAATAATTGTGAAAAATTTATTGAGGAACCAAGAATTGATTTAATTGGACATAATGCAGTTTTGGATTCATTTTATGCAGAGACTGATATTATTTTATTTCTTTCTGACCCTGCACGCTTGAGAGAGGTATTACATTGTTTTGCAGGGTCTAGAAGACTTCAGGAGTGGGTGCTCCAACTGAACAAACTTCAACCTCCTGGAAGGACTTCTAAAAGGCAGAAAGAAGGAGGAGATGATTTTACTTCAATTCGAAGCACTCCATTCCTTCAATGGATTTTGAACCTAAATCGCCTTCGGCCACCGGAGCATATTTTTGCAAAGTTCAAGTGTGGGGGAGTCTTAATTCTCTCAGCCACCCATTTTCCTCCACTACCACGATGGAGGCTACTTCTGGATAGGCTCCGTCCACCTGAAATAAAAGGGGAGTTTGTTCCTTTTTGCATTTTCCTTCACTTTTATGACTTCTAGAATTTTCTTTCAAAATGAGTTCTTGTTAATAAATGCATGAGTAGAGTAGAATGCATAGGAGTCATTATAAATATCATGTCTTTTCTTTTCGCACTTTTCTTGAATGTGTAGAAATAAAAGTATCCCTCTAGGTTATTCCATAGCATTTTAGAATCTCTTGGAAAATAAATTAAATTTGGTTGTCAAAACTTAGGGTTTGAGCTAATGGATGAATTCTTGGATGCTTGAGTACTATTTTACTTTAGATTCTTAATTGAGGACTTGGGATGAATTATTTTTACCTAGTGAGAATTAGCCTTATATTTGTGACACATATGTTATTGTACTCTAGAACTTGCTTAGGTTCTTTCAAAATCATATTTCAATGATTGGATCACATCTATAGAGACTAATCACCTTGTTTACCTTTCTATATCAATTTTGGCAAAAAATCATGTCTACTCTATTTGTCTTTCCTTATTCCTAATCTTAACCCCAATTTTTCTATGGATTTATTTGCTTGGGATGTTTTCTTGATACTATTTTGCCCGAGACGGACAAAGATTTAAGTGTGGGGGAGTGATTAGTGTGTTGGAAAAGTTTTGTACCAAGGATGCACTTCATTTCGAAAAAAAAAAAATTTGCCAAGTTGATTTGAGTTGGTGTCAAAAATTGAGCTAGAAGAAGTGGTCAAAGATTGAAAACAATTGAAGATTCTTGATCATCATTTTAAGATCCAAGGAAGTTGAACCTCAAGTTGAATTCGACACTCAAAGTTGAAATGAAAAAAAAAATAATAATCAGAAAATCTGAGACTTGCCAAAAATCAGCAAAGAGGGAAGAAAATCTACTACTTGGAGTTGCCACCTCTTGTGCCAAATGTGTTAATCAGTCCACTTGAAGCTCACGGAAGGCTAGATTAAAGTTGTTCTGATAGAGGTTGAAGCACAGCCACAACATAACTGAACCCAAAAGAGAAAATGGAAGAGGAAAACAAAAGGAACAAGTGGCTAGTATAAAAAAAATTTCTGTGCCATTACAAAGAAAAAAATCTGCCACTTGGAGCATGTTTCGGCCAGCTTACTAATTGCTGAAAAATCTGTGCCAAACTGAGGGAAGAAAGGAGTTTTTGTGTGCAATTTAGCAATGGAAGGGCAGCTGAACTTGATTTGAGATCAAAAGCTGAGATGAGATGCAAGCATTTCTGCAATTGAAGAAAAACATTTCTAAATTGATGCATTTCTGAATTCTCAAGACTTTTCATTGCTGATTCCCGGCAGAAGGTCTCCTGCAATTCATTGAATGTGAAGAAGAGAAGGGAAAGAAAAGAAATGGAAGCTGAGATCAATGAAGAAATCTGTGAAAAAACTGATTGGATTTGAGAATTCTGTTTGGATTAGAAGTTGAAGAGAAGGAACTGATTTGAAGACCGAAGATGAATTAAGATTGAAAGGCCGCTTATAAGGATTGAGAACAGAACTAAATTGGAAAGGGAAGCTGAAGATGCAGCCGAAAAGATAAAAATTCAGAATGGAATGTTTCCATTCAAAAAGTTTGTATCAACTTGGAATTTAATTTGGGTTTCCTAGGCTGTGAATCAGGAAATTTTCGGGAATGCATCAAAGAGTATTGAGAACACCATATGCTGACCAAATCTGGAAGAAACAACATGCTAGAAGCTGCTGATCAGAAACAGAATTCGAAAGGCTGACAAAAGGCTGAAAGAAGCTGAAAAACTGCACTACATTGCATTATTAGAAGGTAATCTGTCGAGTGTTGAATTTGGAGCTACTGAGATCAAACAAACTGATCTGAATTGAAAGCCATGCAAGAATTGCTGACCAGAGATCGAAATTTCTGAAAATGGCAGTAGAATTATGCTTGTGCAGTGGCCGGAAATTGATTTGCTACTCAACCATCTTCGAGTGGGATACTTAAACTTTCCACTTTCAATTGATGCAAATACTATGGATGCTATTGTTTTGAGAGATCAGAGAATTGTCATGAATCTGAAGTGAATCTGGAATCTGAAGAAAAAGAAAAAAAAGAAAGAAGTGAAAGTAGGTGCCAACAAAGGTGAAGTGTATCAAGAGTGAGTTATAAGGGTTGTTGAGTGAAAATTTTATGTTGAGTATCTATTTCACTTGATATCATATGTTCTTTGATACAAATCTGAGCTGGAAAGAAAGAAGAAAAAGAAGAATGAGAAAAGAAAGCAAGCAAATGACACGCAATTGAAGGAAGTGGCACATTGAAGTCAAATGGAAGTTTCTTCATCCAAATCAAAAGAATTATTCAAATTGGACTCCATCAAACTTTGGAATTCACTAGGGGACTGACAAGAGGGGCAAAGCACATTGGAAATATCCTCAAGCACTCAAGTCTTCCACTTTATCAATTTTACCATTTCCTTGGCTTTTATTCCATTTCTCACCATTTTCTATGCTTTCATTTATTTTTGTAGATGTTGATCCTATTCATGATTAATGGTGGAGAATAGATAATAAGCAAGCCTATGGTAGTGCAAGAAGCATGTGTGTTTGAGTGAGCTCCACTTCCATCATCAAGTTAGAACTTAAGGAGAGAGCCACCAAAATCTTCCTTGAAAGGCTATGAGTTAAATTCATCTCAATGACTCATGATGGATGAAAAGGCTAAGTTGTTAATTTAAGGACAAGATACTAATCCATAGAGCTTAGATTTATGAGAATTGATAACCTTAGGTAATTTCTTTTCATTTGCTTTTAATTATGCTTAAGAAAATCTAGGGGATACTTACTTAGTGTTTTCGCGAGACGCTCAAGGTTAAGTGTGGGGGAGTTGATAAGCACTATTTTATTGATTATTTTAATTGCTAAAATCCATGTTTGACCCATGTTTTACTTGCTTAACTATGATTTTACCCTAGGTTTTAGGATTTCCTCTTATTTTGGACTTAATTGCAAATTTATAAATTTTTGGATTATTTGGCCACTAATTTTCTGATATATTTTTGTAGGCATGAAAGGATCCTGGACCTAGGGCATACTGGGTCAAACTTGAGTTGGAAGAGGACCCAGATCGAGTTATCAAGTTTCGGATCAATCTGGGCCGTCCGATTCAAGAGCGGCTAGATCTGACCCATCCGGGACCATCTGAAGCAATCCGAGCTAGGGTTAGGGTTGATCAAGCATTCTGATCATGATCTGAAAGTTTCATCCCAATCAGAGCTAAATCAACCGTTGGATCAAGCTTGGAGGGCTCTAGATCGTCCGTTCAAAGATTAAGTTGATCTGGACCATCCGTTGCACATCTGGAGGATCCGAGCTACCACGAGGCAGATCCTGACCCCAGATCATCATCATCAAAGTTTGGCTCCAATCAGAGCAAGATCAGCCGTTGGATCTCCTCCGATCAATCTGGGCCGTCCGTTGATAACTATTTAATCAAAACGCAGCAGCCTTCCTTCCTCGTCACGTCTCCGCCGCAGTTGCTTTCTTCTTCGTTTGTTGCTTCATTTCTTCAGTAGAGTTCTTCATCCAAGAGGCGCGGCCACTCGATCCTTCATTAGAACAAGTGTTAGGTCAGTGGGGAGAGCTCACTGAGATGTTTCCAGCTTGAATCTCGCCCAAGACAGAGTTTCATGAGGTTTCAGAAGCTCTGTCAATTGATTTCATCAATCTCAGTTGTGCACCATCTTCATTGCATCCGAGCTAGCTGGAGGGGTTCCCTGGAAGGCTCGGAGCGTTCCCAAATCATCATCGCAATCCACCACAGTGAGGTTGAAGAAATCGATTGCTATTTTCAGTTTGAGCATGGTTCGAATGGATTTGATCGCAGAGACAGATTTTCTACTGATTTGCTGAGCTTGCGGGTTCGAGGCTCACCCTTGCATGACGAACAAGGAGCATTTGAGCTAAGGGAGTGATTGAGTTTAGTTTGCTTAGTAATTTTTATTGTAGTAGCTGTAATCTCATTTTCTGCCTCGTTTCTTACTGTTTCTAAATTTCAGATTGGATAAGTTTGGTTTCTGAATTGTTTTGCTCTAATTAGTGTTCAAATTCAGCTTCGTAATTAGTTAGATTGCTTGTTAATGTCTAGTTATCTTTAATCTCAGTTTGCTTCATGTTCCCTGCTTGCGTATCAGTCCCGTTTCAGCCTTGTTTCCTGCGTATCAAATTCAATTAGTTTTAGTTTCAGTTTTCTGCATTTGTTCAGTGGTAATTAGGTCTCAGTAATTAGTTAGGCAGTTTGTAGTGAGCTAAGTTTCATTTCTGCAATTCCATTAGCTGTTGTGTATCAGCCTTCATGCTTGCGTGCCATTTCCATTTGTTGCGTATCAACCCCTGCCCTGCAAATCCAGCTTGGTTTCTGAACTTCTTCAGCTTAATTTCCATTCGATTTATGTTTAGTTCAATTCCTGCCATTGAAGACCAATTTCGTGTGTGAACTTAGTTGATCCAAGTTTGATTTCACATGTAGTTTCAATTCTGAAATTCGTTGTGATCAGCTTGGATTAATTCCGTGTATCATTTTCAGATTTTGTATCAAACCCCAAGTCTGCATTCTCCAAGTTTGTTTCTGCATTTTCGAGTTCAACTCAATAAGAAGTTCCCTGTTTAGTGAAGCATCATATCAGATCTCAACTTGATCCATTGCATTTTGTTTGCATTTGAGTGTTGCTGCATTTCGGCATTTTCATTTCTGCATCCAGCTGTCTGAATTCCTGCATTCAGATCTTGAAATTCTGCATTCATCCTTACATTAAGTTGATTCCGAATTGATTCTGAAATGCAGTTCTTCTTATTTACATTACCTTGCAAATTGATTCATTCACATAGCAGCTAGGATCACTTCTTGTGTATCAGTCTTGTGCAATTTATTTCTGCTTATTGAATTTCTGAATTCTTCCCTGCAAATTCTGCAGTTCTGTGTCCATATCTGATTGGTTGCATTAAATTGTGAATTCCTTCTAAATTCATGTTAGCACCTCATTAACAGCCGAATTTTCCAAGCTTGATCAATAGTTTTCAAGGTTGAACTGTTGGAAGTATTTTTGGCACAAAAGTTTCAAGTTTTGGCACAAAGGTTTCCCTTGCTTGCCAAGCTATTTTGGGGCACTGTTTTGCATCCGAAATTAACATGCTTTCTTGGTGTATGATTGTGTTTGAAATCAATTTCATATACATTTGATTTGTCCCTAAATTGTAACTTCATCTTGACACATAAGCTTCTTCCTCTTGTATCAAGTTGGTTGTGTTCTTTTCACTTTGTTTCAAGATAAGTTGCGGCTTAGTTGCAATCAAATTTCAGCCTTGTTCTAATTCACTTACTTAGTATTTGGGCTGCCATCAAATTCAGATTTGTTTCCCAAATTTAGTTAAGTTGCCTTGGTTAAGTTAGCTTTTCATGGGTTGAGTTATTAATTGCAACACACTTGTTTAGTTCATACAGTGAAGTGATTTCTTTTTCATTTCTAATCGCATTCCAAACCCAGATTCACATTTGAAACCCAAAATTCACAAACGACACATAAACACGAGCTCGAATCAAACAAACTCTCAGTTAGTCCCCAGGAAAAATACGACCCGTGGCCCCTTTACTACATTTTCATATTTTGATTGTAAAAGGGTTTCCAGCATTTCATTTATAAATTCTAAATTTGAGACTCATATTCGTGACAATTTAATCTAGTATTTCGGGTCTATCAATCATCTCACCAAGGTCAGGCAGACCTGGAGGGACCTCGGTTTCGGTCCGATGAGTGTTGGAAAGTTTTTGAGAATGCGACCTTCATCTTAATGAATTGTCGCTACCTCAACCGATCATATTTCCAGGAGATTCCTCCCATCATTGAGATCATTGCATATTTTGGGTTGGAACAACTGGTTTATTGTCAGCACTTCATCAATTTTGACCTATGTAAGGAATTCTATGCGAACCTTACATCTACTGATGCCTAGAACATGGTGTATGAGTCAATGGTACAAGGGATCACCATTCCCTTCACACCTAATGTGTTAGGGTCGTTTTTGTTGAGACAATCTGTGATCCGGAGTGATCATGAGTTTTGATGTTTGGGCAAAGGGTTTAAGTTAGGTTTACCCTTGTGTTCTTATATGTGTATGTTGAGTATGCAGGTTGTACAGGTTACACATATGGACTTTGGCCTCAGTACGGTGAAGGGTGGCATGGAGGCAAGCTGGAGGCTTGCGGCGCATCCGAGGGACCTTGGAGAGGAAGGACGATGAGCTGATGGACGCGGACTTTGAGGCATGCGTGAAGGATGACATAGAGGCAAGCTGGAGGCTTGCGTGCATCCGAGGGACAAGAGCCGAAGATGAAGAGGGCGCGAAGGCAACAGTCGAGGCTGCGAAAGAGGAGTCAGTCGAGTCGTGGGGGTACGAGTGCTGTGTGATTGTGTAGAACCGGTGCCGTCGATAGAGGGGGGGGGTGAATATCGATCGTAAATCTTTCGTTGAAAACTTCGTACGACTTTTGTTCGTTCTAGACTTGGAGCGTTAGTGCAGCGGAAAATAGAAAAATAAAGAACAGAACAAAACACAGATTACTCGCGGGATTTATTTACTTGGTTCCCGACCCCCCTGGGTCAGTACGTCCAAGGCCTATGTACTCGGCGTGAGTCTACTATTGGTCTCCTTTCCGGAATTTCTGGAGGTGGAGAAAACCCGTCTTACAGTGTAGAAATACAAGCACAAGTACAGAAAATTAAGTACGGAAATTTAAATGCAAACCGAACAAAACAAAAGTTGACGCTCGACCGATCTGGACCTCCGAAGTGCCGCACACTTCCTCCTGGAGCCTCCCGGTCGTAGAGCCTCGTCTTTAGCGCGTTGTCATCGGTCAGAATGATTAGAATGGCTTGTAGCAGTTGTGTTTGAAGTAGAGGGGTTGAAGCCCCTTATATAGGCCTCCTGGGGGCGCCCTGGACGCTGGGGGCACCCCGATAAACCCGGTCAAACTTTATCCCCGCGTCGACCTCGACGCAGCTTTGAACCTTTGACCAGGGTGCCCCGAACCTCCCGGGCGCCCTCATGAGGGCTTATCTGAGTTTCGGACTCGAAACTGCAAAAACATCTTTGAACCCGGACGCTCCGGGAGCCTCGCTTGACACCTATTCTGCTTACTTAACAAAAACTGCATTTTACTCTTGACTGGGGGCGCCCCCATCATCCCGGGCGCCCTCATCAAGCCTTTAAACCCAATACTGGGTTTTATGCCTTGCTCTGGGCACCCCCAACAGTGGGGGCGCCCCCATCAGCCACTTTCCAGCAACTTGCCTGCTTTGTCTCCGGTTCTTGGTACCTGCAAGATACACAAACACAATGCACATATACACATATTCTTAACCTTAAGGACTTGGTTCTGACTTCAGATTTACACGAAACCCTAGGTCGAACCGGCGCAAGTTCCCACCCCCGAGAACGCGTCTTTCACCTACTCCTTTCAGGAGACGGTTGCTACCCAGTCCTTCGGGTGGACTTTTGCTTAGCTTCCGATACTTCCGGACCTCGAGACGCTCAAACCCTGACCCGTCTCTACTCCTGTCCTTAGTCATCGCTCAGCTAAGTTGCCCAGTCCCTTGGGCCAAGACTTCATTCCCTTGCAGTCCTTTGTCAGGTGCCTAGCAGCCCTTTGCTAGGTCTTCGTTACCAAGCAGTCCTTCGCCTGGTGCCTAGCAATCCTTCGCCAGGTCTTCGGTACCAAGCAATCCTTCGCTTGGTGCCTAGCAGTCCTTCGCTAGGTCTTTAGACTCCTAGCAGCCCTTCGCTAGGTGCCTAGCAACCCTTCGCTAGGTCTTTAATTCCTAGCAGCCCTTCGCTAGGTGCCTAGCAGTCCTTCGCCAGGTCTTCAACTTCTAGCAGCCCTTCGCTAGGTGCCTAGCAGCCCTTCGCTAGGTCTTAGGGTTTCGATACCTAGCATCCCTTCGCTAGGTGCCCAACGACCCTTCGTTAGGTCTTAGGGTTTCGATACCTAGCAGCCCTTCGCTAGGTGCCCAGCAGCCCTTCGCCAGGTCTTAGAGTTTCGATGCCTAGATTAACTAGGACTTTTCTTCAACTTAGGTTACTTCTCCTTTGCTCCCCTTTGTCAGTTCAATGTATCACTGACTTAAGTATATTGTCAAACATTAAAACACTTAAAGGAAAACATCATTGATGCAACTTACACCAACAATCTCCCCCTTTTTGATGTTTGACAATAACTTAAGTTAGATTGGTTGAAGGGGCTAACTCACTATTCTTGGGAAAAAAAAGCAAAAAAATGATATAAGTTTTGAAACTATATTTTTGATTTTTGGGAGAAAATTTTTCTAACTTAAGCACACCTCTCCCCCTTTGTCATACATCAAAAAACTTTAAGAAAATACTTGCACCAATAATGAAAAACTTTTAGTTCTTTTTTGAGAATACTTAGTGCAAAATTTTTGAAAGCATTGCATGATATATTGTATTTTTTGAAAAAAAACATAGTTTTGAAAAAGATGCTATGTACTTTTGAAAGATTATGTAATTTTTGAAAAATATAAGTACCTTTGAAAAATGTATTGAACATATTTTTGAAAAATTAAGTACTTTTGGAAAATACATAATTTTTGAAAGAATGCATAAGGGGTCGAAGCCCCTTATGCATATTTTGCAAGTACTAACTATTTTTGAAAAAGATGAGACTTTGAAAAATATAAGTAATTTTTGAAACATAATATTTTACTTGACTTGGTTTATTTTCCAGTCTGATACCATCCTGGGAAACCTTGTTGACTACAAGGGCATTTCCTAAGTGTCCTGGAAATTCTCCAACCCAAGTAAACATTATTTCAAAAATAATTTCATAAGTCACACAAACAAATAGAATAATAGTATTTTGAAAGACTTAGATTTTTAGCATGATTTTGAAGATATAAAATGTTATTAAATAATTCTTTTAATTTGACCTCCCCTTAAACTTGACTCAGTCCTGGGAAGCTTGTTGACCACAAGTACTCTTCCTCTGAGTCTTAAGGTTTGATTCAGATTAAAAAGAAATATTTAACAACAAAATGAATAATTACCAAAAAAAACTTTTCTGAAATTCTTCTTTTGACTCAGACTCCCCCTAAATTTGACACATCCTAGGAGTCCTTGAAGATCATGAAGTGGACCTTTCCTCTGTGTCTTTAGGGTTTATCAAAGTCAAAGAAACAGGTAAATTTTTGAACATATAGTTTTTACAACATAAACCCTTTTTGAAAACACAAGTAATAATGATTTAAAGAACAGTTTTCGAAATATATTTTTCAAATGATAGTAATGTTTAAAGTCCAGTTTTTGAAAACCATTTCAAAAAAAATAAAAAGCACTCCCCCTGTACCCGATATCGTTTGACTCTATCTAAGTGCCTTAAGGAACTTTAGTGTTGTCCTAAGAGGCTTGTGTCTAATTGTGTGAGTCAAACAATTTTTGAAAATAATATAATTTTTGAAAGCATATACTGTATTGGCAATCAAACAAGCATGAATTCCATAAAAACATTATTATGTTGAAGTACTATTTTAAAAATATATTTTTAGGAAAATATTCTAACAATTTTGAAAAATAATTTTAAAAAATATTTTTCAATTCATTAGTTCTTAACATCTCACCCATTTTAGATGTATCAATGCAACAAGCATGGTTGCCTTATAGGTGTATTGTGAGATGCTTGAATCATTTTTCTTAACTTATTATTTACTCTAAGATTTAATTTGAAGCTTGTGTTAGATTTGAATTTGACAAGAGGTAACTTGAATTTGAATTTCAAAAATTGGCTTCCAGGTCTTAGCGAGGCACTAGGCCTTCTTTGGCCGTAGCCTTATTGGATCATCAACCCTTTCCTTGACAAAGCCTTTTAGTGAAATTTCATTTTCAAAATTACTTTTTGAAAAATTCTGGTCTAACTAGTTTGGGTCTTGGATCGGTAGCTTCGGCTAGTTTTACCAGTCTAAAGAGACCAAGTAGAGTATACTTGACCTTATTAGAATTGGTTTCCCTAACGTACTATCTGTTGGAACCCGGATGGCTAGAGAGGGGGGGTGAATATAGCCAATCACTTAGACCTTTGGCACAAATCGAATTTTCAAACACTTAGCAAGGACAAGAACACAGCAAGCTTTCCTGAGCTCCACCCAGCGGCGATCTCACGCAAGAAACCCTTCCTCGTGTCTTCCCGCTGTCGGACTCCAAGCCTCTTGTTCTCTCCTTCAGGCGCTCAAGTAATGGATGATTGCTTTGCAGTAGCTTGCTCAAGGTGATGAAACTTCAGAACGCGCAAGCTAGATGTGGAGAACACAAGGCGCAGCAAGAACTTCGTTCGCAAAGACTAGAACACAACCTCTGCTTCTACGAACCCTTCTTCCACCCTTTTGTTTCTCCACTCAGTACCAGGTGACAGCATCTCCTGCAGCCTCCAGCTACTTCCCTGCTAACGCCAACTACCACTGAGCCCTTCCTGGACTTCCTGAGCTCCCCTCAGCCAAGCTCCAGTCAGCAGCTCCAGTCTGCAGCTCCGGCCGTTGCAACCTGAGATGGAAAACGGACAAACCTGCTCCAAGGAAAGCCTTCATTGACTTCTCCTTGAGTGTTTGAATCCTCCCCTGTCACCTGCAGCTTAATCAGAGTGTTAGAGCAGCATATCACACAGTAAATCAAGTATCAGATGTAAGTAGCAGAGAATCGAATACGGTCAGGCGCGATCAGAGCGTCTGACAGTGCAATTTTAATTAAGGTGATCGGTCACCAGACCGATCGGAGAACCTCGTGATCGGTCACCAGACCGATCAGGCTGCGTCCAGACCGATCAGGCTCCGTCCTGATCGGTCCCCAACGCTCGATTAGAAATCGCGATTTCTTTGGGACTCTCCTGGATCGATCACCAGACCGATCCCAGGTTGTGGATCGATCACCCGACCGATCCACCCCTTTATCGGGCGATTTCTGAGCTTCGCAGTCCAGACCTCCTGATCGATCACTGGACCGATCAGGAAACATCCTGATCGGTCACCAGACCGATCAGGCTGGGTCCAGACCGATCAAGCTCCGTCCTGATCGATCATAGAGAGGAACCTGCGACACTGGATCGTTCTCCAGAACGATCTGCGCAGTGATCCTGATCGGTTACCAGACCGATCAGGAGCAGATCAGCAAGGGAACTCAACCTCATTGTTTGC
This sequence comes from Boesenbergia rotunda, assembly GCA_024364735.1. Taxonomy (NCBI): domain Eukaryota; kingdom Viridiplantae; phylum Streptophyta; class Magnoliopsida; order Zingiberales; family Zingiberaceae; genus Boesenbergia; species Boesenbergia rotunda. Next base: position 652 of record JAGFNQ010002998.1, on the reverse strand, counting down.
TCCCTGATCGGTCACCAGACCGATCAGGAGCCAAGCAATGGGTGAAACACATACTCACTGATCGGTCACCAGACCGATCAGTCATCGCTGGATCGGTCACCAGACTGATCCATGAAGGAGCACCGTGCCAACTCCCTGATCGGTCACCAGACCGATCCCGGGGCTCCAACCACCTTAGCCCTCCAAGCTAAGGATTTTTCAGCTAACCCTCCAAGTTGAGAATTTGCACCTAACCTTCCAAGTTAGGACTTTTCACCTAGCCCTCCAAGCTAGGACTTTTCACCTAGCCCTCCAAGATAGGACCTGACCCTCCAAGCCAGGACTTTTTCACCTAATTCTCCAAGATGGGAATTTGCACCTAACCCTCCAAGTTAGGACTTTTCACCTAGCCCTCCAAGCAAGGACTTTTCACCCACCACTTCCGAATTAGGACTTTTCACACACCTAGCTCTCTAAGCTAGGATTTTCAAGACCTAACCCTCCAGGTTAGAATTTTCCAACACCTATGTTGATGCAGTCTGGCCCTGATTGTTGTTTTGGTGTTGACAACGATTTTAGTTTAGGTTGATGATTATGATGATTATGATTAAGTCCTGATCGAGGATTAGGCATGATATGGAGAATCCTAGTCTGGGAGGGTTAGGTATTGGGA
>JAGFNQ010002997.1:0-41726 GCA_024364735.1 Boesenbergia rotunda | reverse complement strand
CGGTCACATGTTTCTGATAGGCCAACAATTGGTCTGGAGTTGCATTCTCTGGAGGATGGTTGGGAAGTTGATTTTCAATGACATAAGCAAGCTTTTCCGCCTTGAGGACTATCCTTAGGTTTCGAAGCCAGTCCATGAAGTTCGGCCCAGTCAGTTTATTGGTGTCCAAAATGGAACGCAAATTCAGAGAATACATGATCGAGTGATTAACCTAGAAATACAAATTGAGTTTATGTGAGATGATTGATTAAAGAATGTATCAACATACATTAATAAAATCCTATTTATTTTTCAAATTGAATAACCCTTCTCATCAATTCGGGAGATCGTAGGAACATCTTCAAATAGGTTGATATCCAACCATAGATAAGAACAACCATGGCTGTGGCCATCAAGCCATTCTTAGCTATGAAGGTAGGTAATTATACCGATTACATATCACATATATGCAACTATCACATTATGCTATCAACTAATTGAATGTTTGCATAAATCATTGGGTTGCTAACTCATTAACAAGTATGCATCATATACATAGCACCCAACTGCACCTCTTTTCGCATCGACCTTGGCTGTGGCACAACAAATCGATGCTCCAAGCTTAAGGCTGACCCATTAATCAAGAAATAGTTTTAATATGGTTGGAGCTCATTCAACCGTTTAGTCAGGCTTGGATGTGTCCAACAACCAAAACTAAGGATTGACCTCTGACTCCAACTATATTATACATAAACTAATTCCATGGTTTGAACATGTTGAGGTTCAAGTCGGGCATGGATGTGTCCATCAACCCAAACGAGAAACAAAACTCCGATTCTAACCATATTAATGGAAGGTGTTGGCCTTAATATTTTGTAAGGGGTTTTGGGTCTCATCTTTTCTAAGCACATTCATGACATTTGTCATGACTAACGATTTCCTTAATAAAGTATGTATGTGACTTAAGTTATCAAGTCTCATTAATTGAATTAGGAACCGGATTTCCTAATTCTAATCTCATACTATATTAAAGGAATTGTTTTGGGAAACAATTTCCTAAATTGTCATAATTAATTTCGGAAATAATATGTTCAAGACTTTGTTTCTCTAATTCAAATCTCATTAAATTAAGAGACAAATCCCTTAATTCAACTACATATTATTTTGATGAAAATCTTATTTAAGAATACTCTATAGGAAACCATTTTCCTAATTAATTTTGGAGACAACAATATGAAAGAGTATCACCTCTTCAACATATTTTATTCATGGATTTAATTAATTACAACAAATTGTTTTCTAAGGGTGGCTCCCCGAGGCTCAGATACCCAAAGAAAAGTAATGTGTTGTAAATCTAATTGGACGGCTCCCCGAGGCTCAATCCAAATCAAACATGACAATTTCAATTAAAAATTGGGAAATTAAATTACAACAACTAACTTTAAATTGGACGGCTCCCCGAGGCTCAATCCAAAATAAAGAATTTTGTTGTCAATTTAAAAACCAATTCAAATTTAATTGTCAATTAACTGTCCATGAATTTGTCTAGACTTTCTCAAAAGAAAGTGCCCAAAATTGCGAGATTTCAAAAATAATTTTTCAGAATAATTGTAAGTTTCTGGTAAAAAGAAAACTTACATATTTCCAAAAATTAGAAAATTTCTAAAATAGAAAATTTTCCAAAATTTGGAAAGTTTCCAAAGATGGGAAGTTTTCACAATTATCATAAAATTTTAGAAACTAGAAAATTCCAAACGTTTGCGAAATTTCATGAAGATTTCCAAACTTTGAAATTTCTAAATCTAAAATCTATTATAATTTGAAAGTTTCCATAATTGAAAAATTTTTCCAAAATTGAGATCATGACAAAGTGTTCCGCAAAACAATTATATGATAATGTCGAACACTAACCGGCTCTGATACCATTGTTGGGACCGGGTTCATGTCGACAAGGATACGAGTTCGTAAAATTTTAAATTTTTACGTGCAGCGGAAGAATTTGTATAAAAGAATTTCCTAAATTATTTTAACTTCGTATCTAGCATGCAACCTTATAGTGTGTTGACATAATCATAAAATAAAACTTTGCGGAAAAGTAAACTAATTTACATTATACCTCTCGTAACTCGAAGAAAAGGGACGAGATCCAACCGTAGCGTCCCTTGGAAGCTTCGCCTCTATTCGCGTCCACGCCGAGTTCTCTTCGGGATGACTTCGCAAAGTCATGAGTTTTGTGCCGACGAGAATTACTAGATTCTCGGAAGGCACAACTAGAAGAACAAGAGAAAAATTAGGAAACTAACCAATGAAGTAACGGAATCGAATTCTGGGAAGAGAGGAATCGCTATCCGCTTCTTCTTCTTCGTGTTCGGGTTCTCCTTCTTCTTCTTGAAGCTCACGGCCTCCACCACCTTGGATGTAGGTTGGGCACCGGCCCTAGGGGAGCTAGGGTGGGCGCCGGCCCTTAGGGAATAGAGGGAGAAGGAGGAGAGGAGAGATTAAGAGAGAGAGGGAGAGAATAATTAATCTCTTGATTAATTGATTGGAATAAGGGCTAGCCTTTGGTTCCTTTATATAGTAGCAACTCCTTTGCTAAGTCTCCCTCTAAAGCGAATTAACGGAATTAACGGAATTAGTTATAAGAAATTTATCTTATAAATTTTCTTATTAATTATTCCGTTTAAACCGAGTCTTTATTATAAACCAATTTATAATAAAACTAATTCTTCTTCTCTTTAAATTATGGAATAAATTTTTATAAGAAATTTATAAACTTTCGTATTATGGAAAAATCAATTCATAATTGATTTTATAAAATTAAAATAAACCAATTCATGGATTATTTTAATCTTCCATAAAAGAATAAATTTCTATAAATTTTATTTATATAAATTTCTTTATACAAATTTATTTATCCATAATTTATAAAACAAATCACACTAGATTTATTTTATTAATTAAACCAATTAAATTGGTTTAATCTCCCTTTAATGGCCGGCCACCACAAGGAGGGTTAGCACCCTCTTTGGCCGGCCAAACCAACCCGAACCGGTCGCGAATTAAACTCATTTAATTCGCCCAATAAGCCTTCAAGAGACTTAGCTATTTTTAGCATCCATTGCGCCTCTGATTAACTCAGATTCGACTTAATTCTCTTGATCGGAAAATCTAATTTTCAACTCGTTTTAAATCCCTCGGATTACTCGTAGTGCGTGTGACTAAATAGGCTTTCGATTTATGTTGGTCGTCTATAATCAACTAATTATAGAACGATCATGAGTGGCACCTAGTAGTACATCATGATCCCCAATTAATCGAAAGATCAACGGTTTGACCTCAGAAGAAATTATTCTGAAACCCTTCAGCAGCTCTAATGAATCATGCCTCATTCCCTTCACCACCTTATACCCACTTGGTTCAGGACACGGTCTATGGTGTCAGTCCCCACTAGGCTGACTACGTCACACCTAGCCCAAGTAGTGTCTTTCTCGTCCTTTGGATTTCTAATTACTCTCATGTAAGAGACTCGCACTCTAAACATGATATACTCTGGCCAGAGGTTTTGAGTAACAATCCGACGATAGGCCTGGGTATACATCTCCTCGCAAGGAGTGGTGAATCCTTTGTAGGCTGTTCAAACATCTTCGGGCACTTCGGCTTATACCCAATCATCCTGGGTCCACACCTCCTTGGAGATGCTTGCTTAAGATGTTAAAGTATAAGTCTTCATGACCAAGATGACTTGAACACCGCAAGTCAAAGGAACATCGCACTTAAGCTGCAGTAAGAACTTCATTGACATATCTATATAGATAACCATATGAAGTTTTACAGCTAGTCACTCCAATGAACTAGTTCCCTTAACTAGCATCCATGTTTATCTCCGGACATCCCAATGTCACCAGCCAGTGAGAATCAGCTAATTAGAGAATAACCCATGCTAGTCTCAACAGAATTGATAGTGTCCGTTTTTATCAATTCATCGACTAGGGATATTTTCAATACTTCACATTTGCACATATAGAGATAATCACAAGTTGTGATCCCATCACAAATTCTCTTATGCTGTGAGCTGTATTGCGGACATTCAGTAGATGAGTTTAAGATCCCAATCAAATACACAAACATGTATACTCAAATAGTGAATTATCATTTATTAAAATAAATGTTTACAACCATAAGGCGATTGCCTTAGGACACTTCTCTCATATCACTAACAATTGGGCGGTGAAGGCTTGTAATTTCGATGCTACCAAGGTGGGAGAAGAGAGAAAACTTCAACTTCAAGAACTTGAGGAGATTAGACTAGAGGCATTTAAGAACTCAAGGATCTACAAGGAAAATACCAAGAACTTCCATGATAAACATATATTGAGGAAAGAATTTCAAATTGGTAACAAGGTCTTATTGTACAAGTCAAGGCTCAAGTTGATTAAGGGTAAGTTAAGGTCAAGGTGGGAAGGTCCATTTATTGTCACTAATATTTTTTCCTATGTTGTTGTTGAAATTAAAGATGAGACTAATGGTTTTGTGTGGAAAGTAAATGGCCACCGACTCAAGAAATATTTTGAAGAACTAAAGGAGCTAGAGTTGGATGGAGTGGATATCAAAGATGCTATCTACCCAACCTAAAGGGGAGTTTCCTTTTCCTTGCATTTTACTTTATTGTAAATACCATTTGATTGTTTTTAAGTAGTTAAATTTTCTTTTCCAATGAGTTTTGATAATAAATGTTTAGGAAATGTAGGATGAATAAATAGTGATTGTAGATATCATTTCACCCTTTTGGCACCTTATTTTTGCATGATTAGGAATAAATGTATCCCTCTAGGTTTTCTCTATATCATTTTAGAGTCTTTTGAAAGCAAATTAAATTTGGTTGTCAAGACTTAGGATTTGAGTCAATGGATGAAAATTCTTGGTTGCTTGAGTACTACTTAGTTATGAACTCTAGAGTGATGACTTGAGATGAATGCTTTTTACCTAGTGAGGTTTAGACTTTATTTGTGAGATGCACACATGTAACGCCCGCCCTTATATCTACTCTCGGGGCGGGGTTACGTACATTCAATCATATAGTAATATATATTTTTTTCTTTTTTTTTCTATTTCTATCTTCTAGCATGACATTAAAACAACAAGGGAAGGACTTAAGGGAACTAGGTACTAAGCATGCTTGCAAAAATTATCAAATGTCATTCTATAACCCGATAACATCACTAGTAATGTAACTCATAACATAATCAAGTATAAGAGACCTCCAAGGTAAACACTATCATGTCATGTCAATCCTAATCACTATCATTCATTGTCAAGGAGCATAACATAAGCATAAATATGTAGATATAGAAATCTTTCTTCCCGAGCCACCACCCCACACATCTTCAGCCTCCTGCCTCTTCCTTCCATTTAAGTGTTATCTGCAGCATAAGACAACACATAAACTAGTAAGCAAAACGCTTAGTAAGGATCCTGTCCTACTCGCAAAATCCGTATGAAAGAACATAACATGTACACATAATGAGTTCATTAAAGCATGTTAAACATCCAGGTTTCTAACATGCAGTATCAAGTACCTCAAGCATACTCTTCACATATTACAAATATTTTCAATGAATGTTTTCAAAACATTTCCATAATGGTATTACTTAAAAATACATCCATATCATATTGGGCCCTGTTGTGTACCAACTATCGCGCGGAACTATTGCGCGTTCCCTAATGAATTGGGGTAGCGAGCCACCAAGTCATTAGAGCAGGACCCTTCCGTCCTACCGGAGCCACGTTAACATGCACCCCGGATTTGTTTAACGACCCCCTTCCGAGTCAGGTACACAACTTAAAAGTAAAATACTTATCATGCTGTTACATATATGCTAAGGAATACTCCATATTTACTCTTATGGGACACACCACTCTTCAAGGGTGCTCTTGATCCCCTAGGGACACACCACACATTCGGGTGCTCTTGATCCCATTCTATTTGAGTATCCCTTCAAGCATTTTAACATATCACATGCAATTTCATAAGTGTGCCCCATGGGTTATAAGGCATGCTCATACATACATCATATTTCATGCATGTCCATACATACATCATATTTCATACTTGTTCATACATGCATCATATTTCATACATGTTTATACATACATCATATTTCATACTTGTTCATACATATATCATATTCCATACATGTTCATACATACTTCATCATGCATCATATTTCAACCACTTAACCTACCTTAGACCTGACAAGCTTTGGTCACATAGGTCATACTCATATCGTAGGAAGTGGTAGCATGCTATCAATTACGATTTCAATCAGACATCTCATTTAAACACCTCATACATAAACATATCAAAGCATGCTAACAATTCAGGTTTCCTTATCAACCATTCCATTTAACACCACATACATATACATATGATCATCCCCAACCATAAACATATATCATAGGGTAGTTTGACCTTTACAAACCCTAGTCCTAGTGGGTTGGCCGAAACATCAAGAGTAGGGAAATATCAGGACTTTTGCATTAATCATTCACACATACATTTATTCAAACACCTCATACATAAATATATCATAGCATGCTAACAATTTAAGGTTTACATATCAACCCTTCCATTTAACACCACATACATATACATATGATTATCCCCAACCATAAACATATATCATAGGATAATTAATTTTCACAAACCCTAAAGTCTATGCCTTGGCCGAAAGTCCTATGATAGGGCAAGTTCAATTTTTGGCAATGAAATATTCACACAACCATCTATACAACACCTTGTATACACTATCATACAATATACTAAGCATGGATACATTATGTGATAATTCAATCCTCACTAACCCTAATTCCTAGGTCTTGGCCGAAACCCATCTAAACCCTAACCCTAGTTTCATAGGGTAGGAGTATCAAATATTCATACAAACATATATTCAAACACTTGATCTACATTCCTAAGCATGAATCCATTATAGAAAATCATAAAATCCCCAAACCCTAATTTCTATCATGCTTGGCCGAAAGTTGTAGGGCACTAAAACCCTAATTCTTGTTATCACACATGATGGAAAAATAACATAAATTCATACTCTAAGTTCCTAGGGATATCCTCATGCATCAAGAAGCAACCAAAGCCCATAAGTGGGTGGTGGCCGAAACTTTGTAGGGTACCAAACCCTAACTTTTGTTTTTCCAAAAATTTGGAAACATCACATATGAGTATAAAGTTCCTAGGGGTACTAGCATGCATCAAAGTATGATCAAAAGCCTTCTCTTGGACCCCCTTACAAGGAGTGGCCGAAACTTCCACTAGGGAAGTTCTTGTGAATTTTCCAAAGAACAAAACAAGCAAACATTCAATAGCGATTATGCCACAGGCGAGAGGATACTTACATCCTTTCACTTGGATTTCTCTTTCTCTTACTCCGTAGGGTACCCTAGATTTGTAGGGCAAGTGAAAATCCTTTCCGAATCTTCTCTAGGGCTCCTTAGACTTAGTAGTGGCAAGAACCTTCAAAGGTCTTCTTCCTTCCAACTTTTCTAGGGCTAGAACCCTAGACTTGATTTTCGAAAATGAGAAGGAGAGGGGGAGAGGGTCTCGGTGGGGAAGAGTGAAGAGGAAGAAGAAAAGAAGAGAAGGAAGTTACTCCAACTTCCCCTTATTTATACTTTTCTCATGAAAAGACATGTCTCTTCACTCTTACACACTTAACAAGCATGTTTCTCATCCTCTCAACAAGAAACAATGCTTGGTGTAGTGGTTAAGACATGGAGAGTGCAACTAGGAGGTTCAAGGTTTAATCCTTGCCCCCTCCTTTTTATCACCTTTTGCACTAATCCATATCAAAGCCCACTAAGCCAAGCCCATCATGAAATTTCATAATATTTCATGTTTATGAATTCATAATATTTTCTAATATTTTTCCTGAATTCATAACATTATTTACATAATATTTTATAAATATTATTCACATAATATTTCATGATAATAATATTTCATGAATTCAATACTATTGCATTTTTATGAATTCATAATATTTCATAACATTTCATGATACTATTTCATGAATTCCATAATATTTCATATTTATGAATTCATAATATTTCATAATATTTCATGATACTATTTCATGAATTTCACCATATTTCATATTCATGAATTTATATATTTCCTAATATTTCATATGGGAAATTTCGAGGCGTTACAACACATGTAATTGTACTCTAGAACTTGCTTAGGTTCTTTCAAAACCATATTTCTATAATTGGACTACATTTATAAAGGTTAATCACTTTGTCTTCCCTTTTTCATGTAATTGTTGCATTATATCTTGTTGATTCATGCCTTATTCTTTTTTCCTTCCCCTATTTTTCTGCTCGTATCCATATTTCTCTATATACTTGGTTACTTGAGATTTTTCTTGATGTTATTTTGCCCGAGACGGACAAAGGTTTAAGTGTGGGGGAGGTGGCTAATGTTTTTAAATGGTTTTGGTGAGAAGTGATGTATTTTGAAGCTTATGTTGTGATAGTAATATGTTTTTATGGATTTTTAGATGGATTGGTGTGGATTCCGAATGTCTTGATGGGATTAAAGGAATGGAAGAGCATGAGAAACATAATGCGAAAACAAGAAAAAAAAGAGAAGAAGTGTGCCAAATTTGATGGGTAGTGTATCAAAGATGAGTTGTGAGTATTGGAAAGTAAAGTACACTCTTAGAGCAATTTGATTTCTAAATGTTGTTTGATGTTTCAACTCTATGAGGCTAATTTTGGAAGGAATGGGAGCTCACAAAGGTTACTAACTAGTGAAAATTTTCAAGCCTACCAAAAGCTTCCATTTAGTCATTGAATTGGCAAGTCAAATTGTTTTCAAAAGTTCAAATTGTTGCCATGACTTAAGTGGAGATGAAGGAGTAAGATGTGGTCGTGGGATCTGAATTGAAGCTGCAAGAAAAGAAAGAAAAAAAAGCAAGAAGTAGCTGGAAAAAATAGAAAGCAGAAAAAAAAAGAAAAGAAGAAGAGAAGAAAAGAGAAGTAAAGAAAAGAAAGATGAAAACATGAAAGTTCAAAAGTTGGACAGATTTCTGGACTTGAAGTCGTTAATAAGAAGCCAGATGGGTTAGAATTTAGTGATGATTGGAAGAAAGGAGAAATTCAGGCAAAAGGCAGTTTCAGAATTCTGGAATTTGGCCACTGATCAGTCCCTGATCGGTCACCAATCCGATCAGGGAGATCGAGTCCGATCAGTAGAACGATCAGGCAATGACTGATCGGTCTCTGGACCGATCCGAGAAGCTGGCACAGGACAGAACATTGCTTTCAGTATTAAACCTCCTCCAATTCAGCTCATAATCACTCCCCTTGGCTTGGAATTTATAAGAGGCTATCACAAAAGGGCAAAGAGCATTAGAAATAATTTTGAGTATCCAAGTTTTCTATTTGTCATTACTTTTCCATATTTCTTCTTCATGCTATATTTCTTTACCATAGTTCTTTCCTTATCATATCATATTCTCTATTTTCTTTATCATGAGTCTTTGGTATCAGAATTCATGGGAAATTCTTTTTCATTCTATCCATTTCATACTTCTTTAATGTTTCTAATAAATCTTTGTAGATGTGGATCCAAGGCAAGAATAATGGTGGAGAGTAGATAATAAGCAAACTTATGGTAGTTCATGAAACATGTTGTGTTTGAGTGAGCTTCACTTTCAATGAAATGTAGAACTTAGGAAGAGAGCCACTAAAAATCCCTTTGGAAGGTTTTGTGTGTTGATTTCATCTCAATGAGTCATGAAGGAGGAAGTAAGCTAAGTTGTTGATTTAAGGACAAGATACTAGTCTATTGAGCTTAGATTTTTGAGAATTGACAACCCTAGATATTTTTTTTTCAATTGCTTCTTACAATGATCGAGAATAATCTAGGGGGGATACATCTTAGTTTCCTAGTAGCTTGTGTGAAACACCCAAGAATAAGTGTGGGGGAGTTGATAACATTCATTTTGTTGATTAAACCACACCCTCAAATCCATGATTTGATCCAATATTATGTGCTTAAGTTTGCATTTATATAAGGTTTCATGAATTACCTCCATTTTGCTTAAGATTCAATTCTTTCTATATTTAATATGTTTTGGCACTTAAATTTAATATCATTTTGTAGGTTTCAAATGATCATGGACCTGGATCATATTGGGTCAAACTTGGGTCTGAATTGGATCCGGATCAAATGGATCAAGCATCGGGTTAATATGGGTCGTCCATTCAAGAGAACGCTTAGATCCGAACCATCCTTCAATTTCTGGTCGATCCAAGCTCAAGATATACTTAATCAAGTTCATGGATCAAGATCTGAAAGTTTGGGCCAGATCAGAGTTAATTCAGCCGTTGGATCAAGCAGTAGAAGATCTAGATGGTCCAAGCTAAAGAAGAGAAGATCTGACCCATCCGCTTTAGATCTGAGTGATCCGAGCTAAGGAGCAGTAGATCAGAGCCTTTGATCAAGATCTGGGATGTTTGGGTTCGATCTGACTTGATCCGACCGTTGGATGGGATCGGAGTAATCACAGCCGTCCAAATTCAAAGTCAATTGATTAAAATAGAATTCCCTCCGCGCTTCGTCGTTGCCACGAGATCGCATCCAAGTTTCCAGTTTTCTTCTCCGTTCGTCTTCTTTGATCGCAGGCGACCACTCCAGTTTCAATTTCTCTCCAGATTTTCAAGTCATCAGGGTAGAGTCTCCGGAAGGTTGGTTGTCAGATCTGTTGCTGCCATCTCCGGCGAGGGTCTCGCTGAGCTCTGCTTCGCCCAATCGATTTTCGAGCGATCGCTGGCTTCACCGATCGGGATCCGTCTGATTAGTCTGAGAGGTTCTCTAACTTGCGCTGAAGGGTCCTGAGCTAGAGTGCAACCAGCTGATCGAGTGGAAGAGCCAATTCAACTCAACCGACTGAAGGAGTTTGATCTGAAGACTTGCGATCTAAGGGGTTCTTGGATTGATTCTTGTGTGACGGCAGGAAGCTAAACTTGGTGATGAATCTGATCTGGAGTCATTAGTTAATAGATTTCATTTCTGAATTTTCTTTGGTTGTTTCTGAATTTTGTTTTTATGTTCTGTATCAGTGTGTTTTCAGTTACTGATTGGACTGTCATCCGATCCAGACTCCACCTGATCGGTCACCTGACCGATCAGGCTTACATCTGATCGGTCAGCCGACCGATCAGGAGATTTTCCTACGCAAATAGACTCTGATTTACTTTACAGCTTGCTTAATTTCCATTTCCGACTTTAGATACAATGTTAGTGAATTTCTACAATTGATATCAGTTTTATACTTCAATTTTGCAACTTTAAATTGTTGTGTTAAATTTTCCTAGTGGTTAAGCTTCATTCTTACAAAACCTAGTTAACTCTACTAGTTACATCAATTCCATTTCAATTGTTGCTTCCATTCTTACTTGGAAAACAAAACCCCGATTTTATTCCGAAAACCCAAATCATTTAATGACAAATAACTTTCAAGCTTAATTCGAACACTCGCAACTAGTCCTGAAAAAATACGACCTGAGGCCCCTATTCTACATTTCTACTATGCTAGCAAGGGTTTTCAGCTTTACAAATTTCTAAATTTGAGTCCCACATTCGTGACATCTATTCTGGGACACATTAGATACACATAGACTTTTTTGGACGTCTTCGTGTCCGGTGAAGGATGGCATGGGGAGACGAGCCGTGGGCTTGCATGCATCCGAGGGATCATGGAAAAAGCAGCGACGATAAGCCAAGGGAAGAGAACTTTGAGGCATACGTGACGGGTGGCATGGGAAGACGAGCCATGGGCTTACATACATCCGAGGGACGAGGGCCAAAGTCGAAGAAGGCTTGAAGGCAACAAGTCAAGGCTGCTAGATGAAGAGTCAGCTGAGTCGTGAGGGTTCGAGTGCTGAGAGAATTGTACTCGGGAAGGGAAACCCTAGGCTTAGGGAGCTAGCAGTCGACTGATGCTTGGATCAGTCAACTGATGTAGAGCACAAAAAGATCAGTCGACTAATGCAAGGATCAGTCGACTGGTATCGACTAAAATTTGAATCATCGGGCTGTGACATTCGAATTCATGAGGACCAGTCGACTGGTGTTATCACTAGTCGACTGGTAACGGTCCTTTCAGCAATGAGTTCTATTTAAATAAGCTCGTTTTTGGCTGAGAGTCCTTGGCGAAACAAGCTTGGGTAAAGCCTGTTAGTAGCCTACAAGTGCTCAAAAGTTGTCAAGAAATTGTGGCGAGGTTTCTCCACCCACAAGGAACGACAAGAGATAGCCGGAGGTGTTCCAGGGAGTCATCCACCGATGGATCAGGATCGTCCACCTTACGGACAACCATGGAGTAGGAGTATCATCTCTGAACCACGTAAAAGTTTGGTGTTAGCATTGTTTTAGTTTGTAGTTAAGTTTTTGCTTCCGTTTGCTAACAAGTGTAGGAAGAAATCGTGATAGAAGTGGGTGAACGACTATTCACACCCCTCTAGCCGTACGTCAAGGTCCTAACATCGTCATCGTATCAAATGATTCGAGTTACAACTTAGCCAAACTCAAAGTTCGAGCCTTGTAACTTGCCTAACCAATTGACCACGAAAAAGATGACAAGCGGATCGCCGATTTTTGTGTTTATTATCAGGGTCCAAATAATTAATTATCAACAATAATTAACAAATAATTATGAACATGATAATTAATTAATCTCCACATAAAATGATAGAATTAAAGGAGCCAAGGAAGAGATTATACCTTCCCAATACCTCGCGATCTTCTATCGTATGACCCTCCCCTCTTGGACGTCGTGTGGGCGACGATCTACCAAGAACCAGAATCACTAAGGCCCTCCAATTAACCGCTTCTTCATGCGCCAATCAAAACCCTAGAGCTAGGGTTCACCGCCGGCCTCTTCCTCCTCCAATCCTTGCGTCGCCGGCCATCTAAGGTCTCTCAACCTCGTCGATCACAAGGAAGCTCCAAGGGGAAGCTAAGGAAGATGAAGAAGAAGGCAAAGAAGAAGATGACAATCCTCTTCCTCACCAAAACCTATCCGGCCACCACTCTTCCTCGCCCAACCCGTCGCCGCCTCCTTTTGCACCGCCGACCAACCACCTCTCCTTCTTCTCCTCCTCTTGATCGAACTAGCCAAGAGAATAGAAGAACTCTCTTCTTCCTTGCACCAACCACCAAGAGAAAAGAAGGGAAAATGAAGAAGAGAAGAGAATTCTCTTCTTCTTTGCTCGTCGGATGCCCTAGGAGAGAGAAGGTGTGGGAGAGATGAGAAAAGCCTAGGTTTTTATGATCAATTGAATTAGCCTTGGTTTCTGTTGGGTATGGCTTGGCGGGTTTCCTTAGTGAAAACTTGATCGTCCTTGGGAAACCTCTCCATGTCTATAGATTAAAATAATCCGAATGGAGACCTGTCTCCCAACGACCATCTCGTGTCGTATCAAACGATCCAAATTACCGCTTGGCCAATTACCAAAATCGGCCTTGTAATTTTCTCAACCGTTCGACCATGGAAAAGGTGACGAGTGGATCGCCGACTTTTGTGTTTATGGTCGGGGTCCAGTTAATAAATTATTCATCATGACACGATATCAAAATAATAAATTTACTAGCATGAAATGACGAGCTAAATGAAACAAGCACATGATTGACACAAGGGTAATCAAAGGAGCATAGGAAAAGATATACCTTCCCGATCACCTTGCAGTCTTCTACCTTATGTCGCTCCCTTCATGGTCGTCGTGTGGGCGATGATCTACCACGAACCGAGATCACCAAGGCCTCAAATCAATCACACTATCTTCTTCCTTCTATCCAAACCAAACCCTAATTATAGGGTTAGCGTCGCTGCCCACCTTGCTCCCTTCTCCTTTGCGCCGCCGGCCAACAGTAGCCACCAAGGCCACGCTGACCAAATGCTGACCTTGAGAAGGAGGTGAGGAAGAAGATAAAGGGAAAAGAGTGCTTCCTTTCCCACCATACTCAAGCCGAGAACCCCCTTCCTCCTTTGCTTGCGCCGCCGCCGCCCAAGGGCTTGCGCCGCCTCTCACCGGCCGCTGGAGCTCCCTCCCTCACCGACACATACCACAAAAGGGAGAATACCCTCCTCCCTTTGTCTAGTGATGACAACTTGCGATATGGCTGAGGGAAGAAGGAGAGAAGAGAAGAGGAAGGCTCCTCTCTTGCCGTGACCTAAGAGAGAGAGAAGGAAGAGAGGAGAGAAGGCTTGGGGTTGGATTGATTAGCCTTGGTTTCTTGATCTCATAGGGTATTTATAGGGCTAAGGTAGGGACCAAGAGGAGGAGTTGGATCTTTGCCCACTAATGGATCTAAATCCGATCCATTAATTAAGATCCATTCCACTAAAGGATCTTAATTGAACCTCCTCACCAACCCCCATATTTTCATATGAGCTCCACATATTACAAGTCGTCCATACGCCCATGTTTAAAATCACGAATGCTCATTAATTAATTTAAATTACTGATAATTCAAATTAATTAACTTCTTAATCCTTGACTAGTACCACTTAACCTTATCATTGTGCCGAATCAAATCCATCTGCAGGGTTTAACACGATGAACCTTTTGAGCTCATCAAGGGGGCATCATCATCCTGACTAACCAGGGCACGAATTTCGTCAATAATCTACAATACATCATATTATTAATATTATCTCCCAACTTATAGGGCTTATCGATCTAATAGAATAGATCTCGCCCATTGGTAAATCAATGAAATAATAATTAATAATATATGCTCGTTATTATTTTGGGATTAAGGGATCGTACTCTATAATATAAACTGAGGTCCTATCCAATTATTGAGTTAGTACAAATTGGATAACCTCGGATTTTGGTCCTGCTCAATGTACTCATAGCACACTGATGTAATTCTATGGTCAAGACCAACCACACCTAATTACACTACAACCATTCTGATAGGTTGTCCAATTCCATCTCAGTTGTGAGCCTCTATTTATACTAAGCCAGGAACTGATAACATGATCTTCCATGTGATACCACATACCATGTTATCTACAATGCAAAGTAATTGGACTTCATACATGTACTAATATAAACAGGCACCTAGTGTAGTTGTGATTCTCTTTTCAAAATTAAGATGTTCATATAATGAAATTCATGTCTTTCAGTATACACTTGTTACAGTTTCATGATACCATGGGGTATTTATAGGGCTACGATAGGGACCATGAGGAGGAGTATAGGTCTTGGCCTGCTAATAGATCCAAACCCGATCCATTAATGAAGATACATTCCACTAAAGGATCTCTATTAAACTACCTAACCAACCCCCATATTTTCATATGGGCTCCACCTATTATAAGTACATTTTCTTTCCATGTTTAAGATATCGAATGCCCATTGATTAATTAAAATTATTGACAATTTTAATTAATCAACCTCTAAGTCCTTGACTAGTACCACTCATCCTTATCATCATGTTGGACCAAGTCTACCTGCAGGTTTGTCTTGAGCATAGAATTACACTAGTGTGCTTTGTGTGCATTGAGCAGGACCAAAATAGAGGTAGAAGTGCCTTTCAACATCTTTAGCACAAACTGCGAGGCAGAAGTGCCTTCCTGCATCTTAGTGGTGAAGAGGAGTCTGGAGACTTCGAACCTTTCGGATCTCGCCTGCTCTTCAAACAACTCATGAAGATAGAAGATGATGGTATTAGCATCCATATGCTCATGCTGCTTTTGCAACTCAGGTACCATAGAGGCTAGCATGATGCAACTCGTAAGTTCAGAATCGGTCATATGTTTCTGATGTTGGAGCAATCGGCCCTAGGATGGTCCGGAGTGACCATTGGTTTTGATGTTTGGGCAAAGGGTTTAAGTTAGGTTTACCCTGTGTATTTGATATGTGTATGTTGAGTGTGCAGGATTGTACAGGTACACATATGGACTTGACTGGACGGCCTCAGTACGGTGAAGGATGGCATGGAGGTCAGCTGGAGGCTGGCATGCGCATCCGAGGGACCATAGAGTGCAGAGACGATGAGCTGATGGGCGCGGACTTCGAGGCGTACGTGAAGGGTGGCATGGAGGCAAGCTGGAGGCTTGCGTGCGCATCCGAGGGACGAGGGCCGAAGATGAAGAGGGCGCGAAGGCAATAGTCGAGACTGCGGAGGAGGAGTCAGTCGAGTCGTGAGGGTACGAGTGCTGTGTGAATGTACTCGGGAAACCCTAGGGGTCGAGTGCTGAGTGGAATGTACTCAGGGAGGCAAAACCCTAGGCTGGTAAGCAGGGCAGTCGACTGCCAGGTTGGGCAGTCGACTGCGGGGACTCACAAAAGGTTTTTCCTTCAGAGCAGTCGACTGCCACTGGGGCAGTCGACTGGTGCAGTCGACTGCCCCTAGGGGCAGTCGACTGGTGAAGTCTGGAAACAGCTAAGAATTCGAACGTTGGGGTGTAACGGTCGGATTTTAGTGGTACCAGTCGACTGACCCTGGAGCAGTCGACTGGTGGCGTGATTTCCAGCCCGAGTCTATTTAAAGGGGGACTCGATCGGGCTGGGGTTTCTTGACGAAACCTGCTTGGGTAAAGCCGGTTAGTTGTCTACTGTGTTCACAAAGCGTCCAAGGTGTTGTGGTGAGGTTTCTCCACCCACAAGGAGCGACACGTGATAGCCGGAGGTTATCCGGGGAGTGATCCACCGACGGATTGTTGGATTAGTCACCCGGCCGGGGTGGATACCAACTAAATCTGAGGCGTTAGCATTGGTTAGTCTTTGTTCTTATTGTTTTACTTGTATTTCCGCTGTGCTAACATCTTGTAGAGAACGAAGACATCAAAAGATAGCTATTCACCCCCCTCTAGCTAGGGCAACGATCCTAACATCTGATAGGCCACTAGCTGGTCTGGAGTTGCACCTTCTGGAGGAGGGTTAGAAAGTTGATTTTCAAGGACATAAGCAAGCTTCTCTGCCTTGAGGACTATCCTCAGGTTTCGAAGCCAGTCCATGAAGTTTGGCCCAGTTAGTTTATTCGTGTCCAAAATGGAACGCAAATTCATAGAAGACATGATCGAGTGATTATCCTAGAAATACAAATTGAGCTTATATGAGAAGAATGATAAAGAATGCATCAACATACATTAATAAAATACTATTTATTTTTCGAATTGAATAACCCTTTTTATCAATTCGGGAGATCGTAGGAACATCTCCAAATAGGTTGATATCCAACCATAGATAAGAACAACCATGGTTGTGGCCATCAAGTTATTCTTAGCTATGAAGGTAAGTAAATATACCGATTACATATCACATATATGTAACTGTCACTTTATGCTATCAACTAATTGAATGTTTGCATAAATCATTGGGTTGTTAACTCATTAACAAGTATGCAACATTATACATAGCACCCAACTGCACCTCTCTTTACATCGACCTTGGCTGTGGCACAACAAATCGATGCTCCAAGCTTAAGGCTGACCCATTAATCAAGAAATAGTTTTAATATGGTTGGAGCTCATTCAACCGTTTAGTCAGGCTTGGATGTGTCCAACAACCAAAACTAAGGATTGACCTCTGACTCCAACTATATTATTCATAAACTAATTCCATGGTTTGAACATGTTGAGGTTCAAGCCGGGCATGGATGTGTCCATAAACCCTAACGAGAAACAAAACTCCGGTTCTAACCATATTAATGGAAGGTGTTAGCCTTAATATTTTGTAAGGGGTTTTAGGTCTCATCCTTTCTTTTCTAAGCACATTCATGACATATAATTATGTCATGACTAACGATTTCCTTAATAAAGTATGTATGTGACTTAATTTATCAAGTCTCATTAATTGAATTAGGAACCGGATTTCCTAATTCTAATTTCATACTTTATTCAAGGAATTGTTTTGGGAAATAATTTCCTAAATTGTCATAATCAATTTTGGAAATAATATGTTTAAGACTTTGATTTCTCTAAATCAAATCTTATTAAATTAAGAGGTAATTCCCTTAATTCAACCACATATTATTTTCATGAAAATCTCTTTTAAGAAAACTCTATAGGAAACCATTTTCCTAATTAATTTTGGAGACAACAATATGTAAGAGCATCACCTCTTAAATCATATTTTATTCATGGATTTAATTAATTACAACAAATTCTTTTCTAAGGGTGGCTCCCCGAGGCTCAGATACTCAAAGAAAAGAAATTTGTCGTAAATTCAATTTGGTCCGTTTCTGAAGCGTAACCAAATTAAACATGACAATTTCATTCAAAATTGGGAAATTAAATTACGACAACTAACTTTAAATTGGACGGCTCCCCGAGGCTCAATCTAAAATAAAGAATTTTATTGTCAATTTAAAAACCAATTCAAATTTAATTGTCAATTAATTATCCATAAATTTGTCTAGACTTTGTTGAAAGAAAGTGCCCAAAATTGCGAGATTTTATAATAGGTTTTCAGAATAATTGTAAGTTTCTGGTACAAAGAAAACTTACATATTTCCAAAGTTGGAAAATTTCTAAAATAGAAAATTTCCAAGATTGGAAAGTTTCCAAAGATGGGAAGTTTTCACAATTATTATAAAATTTCAAAACTAGGAAATTTCAAACGTTTGCGAAATTTCATGAGGATTTCCAAATTTTGAAATTCCTAAATCTAAAATTTATTATAATTGAAAAGTTTCCATAATTGAAAATTTTTCCAAAATTGAGATCATGACAAAGTTTTCCGCAAAACAATTTTATGATTATGTCGAACACTACCCGGCTCTGATACCACTGTTGGGACCGGGTGTATGTTGACAAGGATACGGGTTCGTAATATTTTATTATTTTACGTGCAGCGGAAGAATTTGCATAAAATAATTTCACAAATTATTTTAACCACGTATCTAGCATGCGACCTTAAGATGTGTGGACGTAATCATAAATTAAAACATTACGGAAAAGTAAACTAATTTACTTTGTACCTCGCGTAACTCGAAGAAAAGGGACGAGATCCAACCGTTGCGTCCCTTGGAAGCTTCGCCTCTATTCGCGTCCACGCCGTGTTCTCTTCGTGATGACTTCACAAAGTCACGAGTTTTGTGCCGACAAGAACTACTAGATTCTCTAAAGGCACAACTAGAAGAACAAGAGAAAAGAATGGAAACTAACCAACAAGAAACGGAATCTAAATTCCGGGAAGAGAGGAGTTGCGATCCGCTTTTTCTTCTTCTTGTTTGGCTCCTTCTTGGTGATCCTTGCTCACGCCAACCCTTGGAAGGGGTGAGGTTGCGCCGGCCCTAGGTTGGACAAGGGGCGCCGGCCCTATGAGTGGCAAGGGGTGCCGGCCCTAGGAGGGAAGGAGAAGGAGAAGAGAATAAGAGAGAGAGAGAGGGAGAGAATTAATCTCTTGATTACTCTATTGATTGGAATTCAAGGCTTGCCTTTGGCTCCTTTATATAGTAGCCTCTCCCTTGCCAAGTCTCTCTTTTAACGGAATTAACGGAATTAGTTTTCATAAGAAATTTATCTTATAAATTCTCTTATGAATTATTCCGTTTAAACCAAGTTTTATTATAACTAACTTTATAATAAAACAAATTCATCTCTCCTTTAATTATGGAATAAACTTTACAAGAAATTTATAAACTTTCTTTTTATGAAAAAATCAATTCATAATTGATTTTATAAAATTAAAATAAACCATTCCATGGATCATTTTAATTTCTAAAAAGAATAAATTTCTATAAATTTATTTATATAAATTTCTCTACACAAATTTATTTATCCATAATTTATAAAACAAATCACGCTAAATTTATTTTATTAATTAAACCAAATAAATTGGTTTCTTCCCCTTGGTGTGGCCGGCCAAACCAAAGTGATTTAGCACCCTCTTTGGCCGGTCAAACCAAACCGAACCGATCGCGAATTAAACTCATTTAATTCGCCCGATAAGCCTTCAAAAGACTTAGCCATTTTAAGTTTCCGTTGCGCCTCTGATTAACTCAGATTCGACTTATTTCTCTTGATCGAAAAATCCAATTTTCAACTCATTTTAAATCCCTCGGATTACTCGTAGTGCGTGTGACTAAATAGGCTTTCGATTTATGTTGGCCGTCTATAATCAACTAATTATAGAACGATCATGAGTGGCACCTAGTAGTACATCATGACCCCCAATTAATCGAAAGATCAACGGTTTGACCTCAGAAGTAATTCTGAAACCCATCAGCAGCTCTAATGAATCGTGCCCCATTCCCTTCACCATCTTATACCAACTTGGTTCAGGACACGGTCTATTTGTGTCAGTCCCCACTAGGCTGACTACGTCACACCTAGCCCAAGTAGTGTCTTTCTCGTCCTTTGGATTTCTAATTAACCTCATGTATTTAAGAGACTCGCACTCTAAACATGATATGCTCTGGCAAGAGGCATTGAGTAACAATCCGACGATAGGCCTGGGTATACATCTCCTCGCAAGGAGTGGTGAATCCTTTGTAGGCTACTCAAACATCTTCGGGCACTTCGGCTTATACCCAATCATCCTGGGTCCACACCTCCTAGGAGATGCTTGCTTAAGATGTTAAAGTATAAGTCTCCATGACCAAGATGACTTGAACACCGCAAGTTAAAGGAACATCGCACTTAAGCTGCAGTAAGAACTTCATTGACATATCTATATAGATTACCATATGAAGTTTTACAGCTAGTCACTCCAATGAACTAGTTCCCTTAACTAGCATCCATGTTTATCTCCGGACATCCCAATATCACCAGCCAGTGAGAATCAGCTGATTAGAGAATAACCCATACTAGTCTAAAAGAATTGATAATGCCGTTTTTATCAATTCATCGACTNGTTAACTCCGTCGGCCACGTTAAGGGCTATTTCTGGCCGCAACATCTTCAGCATAAGTCGGACCCTCTCCTTCTCAGTACGGACCAGCTCAGGCCATAGGCGAGCCAGTCGATTAAATTTCTTCACGGCTTCATTGACTAAGAGGTTGTCCTGTCGGAATTCCGTGAACTCGTCGTAGTGTTTGTTGGTGACCCGCATATTGAAGAATTCTTCAAAGAACTCCGATTCGAAATCTGACCACGTCATCTGGTTCACCTGCCTCTTGGCCTTGACCCTATCCCACCACATTCTGGCATCTCCAGAAAGGCAGAATGATGCACACTTGATCTTCTCATGCTCAGGCCAGTCCAGCAGCTCCAGTGTACTTTCTACTGTCTTGAACCACGCCTGGGCGTCCCATGGTTCGCCAGCACCCGAGAAATTTTCCGGTTTCAACCTCAACCACTGAATCAGATAAGCCTCTTGTTGTCCTATAGTGGTCGGGCCCGTCGGAGGGGTTTGCGTAACCGTGGGCGCGACTGGTATAGCAGTTAGGTTCGTAGGTGGAGTGGTAGAATTTTCTTGCTGATTCATCAAGGTATTAATGGTTTGCTGCTGCTCAGTAACTTGACGCTGAAGTTGGGTCACTAATTATATCAGATCAGGTGATGGAGTTGTCTCATTTAGTCTGTTACTCTGCCTTCTAGCCATGCTTTTCTTCATAAAAGACAAGTAGGACTAATATAAGTTATTGTTATTCCTACCCGCATATCAAAATTCTAAAGTATTCGAATTTCCTAAAATAAGGTAAAGTATCGTTCATATACCATATCCGTCAAAGTACTTTCTATCATAAATATCCTTCATACTTGCATATTCTAGGATCATAAAATATCATCTATACTTACATATTCTTGAATCATAAATGAACATCATAAAAGAACATAAGGTATACATAGAGGTACTTACTTGGAAGTTGAAGGAAGGAGGCTTGATGTGTGTGTAGTGAGATGGCAATTGGCTCTGATACCAACCTGTAACGCTCGTCTTTTTTTTTCTTCACACCTTACGGTGGCCAAAAGATGGCGTTACGCTAACATACATCTAGGCACATGAACATCATAATGCAGCGGAATAATTAAAACCTTTATACATGCACCTAACATTTGTATCTTGTGAACATGCTTTCTACCTATCATTCCTAAACATATTAGCACATTAACATCATCCATAACATCATGATATAAAAATGACATAAAGCAGCCTTAAGCAACATAGGTAGTCGGTAGTTCTTCAAACGTAACTATCATAAGTATAGCATGTAACTTAAGCAAATAGTGTGTAACGCCCGCCCTTATATCTACTCTCGGGGCGGGGTTACGTACTAGTAATCCATTCATATAATAAAAATTTAACATATAATAATTGCAAGTGCGCAAGGACTAAGTGCTAAGCATGCTAGTCAATACATGTCAATCACATGTCATGCTTGATCAAAAGTTATTCTAAGTGTAATCATTATCATGCAATATCAAACCTAATTACTAACATTCATTTTTGGAGAAAATGTTATCATAAACATAGTAATGTAGATATAAAGATCTTTCTTTCCCGAGCCACCACCCCACACATCTTCAGCCTCCTGCCTCTTCCTTTAGTTTAAGTGTTCCTTACCCTTATCTGCAGCATAAGACAACACATAAATTAGTAAGCACAAATGCTTAGTAAGGATCCTGTCCTACTCGCAAAATCCATACGAAAGAATACAACATGTACACATAATAAATCATAAGCATGAGTTCATCAAAGCATACTAAACATCAAAGTTCTAAGCATGCAGTATAAAATACCTTAAGCATACCCTTCACATATAATAAATATTTTCAATGAATGTTTTCAAAATAATTCCATAAAGGTATTACTTAAAAATACATCCATATCATATATGGCCCAGTTGTGTACCACATATTACGCGGATCACATATTGCGCGTTCCCTAATGAATTGGGGTAGCGAGCCACCAACCAATTAGAGCAGGACCCTTCCGTCCTACCGGAGCCATGACCTTACGTTAACATGTACCCCGGATTTGTTTAACGACCCCGTTCCGAGTCGGGTACACAACTTCCAAAGTAAAATACTTATCATGCTTTTACATATATGCTAAGGAGTACTCCAAATCCACTCTTAAGGGACACACCACTCTTCAAGGGTGCTCATGATCCCGTAGGGACACACCACACAACATAAGGGGTGCTCTTGATCCCATACTTAGTGGAGTATCCTTTCAAGCATTTTATCATACATATCACATGCAATTCATAAAGGGTGCCCCATGGGCTATACATACATGCTCATACATACATCATATTTCAACCACTTACACATACCTATATATGACAAGATTGGTCACATAAATCATATTCATGTCATAGGAAGTGGTAGCATGCTTCATGAGTTAATTGAGTTCTTCTTAACCCTAAACCTAAGGTTTTGGCCAAAAGTCAAGGGTAGAGGTAGCTTAGGTTTTTGACATCAAACATCCCATACAAACATCATATATATATACATCATGTATCATACTAAGCATAGCATACATCATGGGGTAATCAACATTCACAAACCTAATATATCATGCCTTGGCCGATAATCATGCTAGGGGAAATTAAGATTTCCAATCAAGTATTCCATTTAAACATCACATGCATATACATATTATCTTATTAAATATAATCTTGTCTCGTAGGGTAGTTTCACCTTCACAATCCCTAATGTTCATGCCTTGGCCGAATATCACATACTAGGAAACCTTAAGATTTCCAATCAAGCATTTCATTTAGACATCACATGCATATACATATCATCTTACTAAACATAATCATGTCTCGTAGGGTAGTTTAACCTTCACATATATTTCATGCAACATATTAATCCTAGAATACATCCTAGGATAATCATGCACCCTAAACCCTAATTTTTCTAGGGTTGGCCGAGAGTCAAGGGTAGGGGAAACTAGGGTTCTTGAACTTAGGTTTCACACAAACATTTACACAAACACTTTGTCTACACAACTAAACATGGATACATCATAGGAAACCATCCAACCCTAAACCCTCTTTAATTTATGTATTGGCCGAAACCTTATAGGGGGTTCAACCCTAATTTTTGTCATCAAAACATGTAGGGAAAACAACATATAAGTATACCCTAAATTCCAAGGGGTCTTCTCATGCATCAAGGAGTAACCAAAGTCTCCCACTTAGGGGTGGCCGAAACCTACTCAAGGGTGAAACCCTAAAATTTTGTTCATAACATCAGGAAGGAAACAACATATACATATACCCTAAGTTCGAAGGGTCTACTCATGTAACAAGAAGTAACCAAGGCCTCCTCTAAGGGGGTGGCCGAAACTCACTAAAGGGGAAAGACTCCCATTTTCGAAAACCACAAAAGCAAAAGAATCATACACAACTATTACACTGCAGGCGAGGGGATACTTACATCCTTTCGCTTGAATTTCCCTTAGGGTACCCTTGGTTGAAGTTAGAGTGAGAGTTTCCTTACTAGCACTTCACTAGAACCTTTGGCCCTTGTAGAGGGCAAGATCCTTGGATGGGATCTTCTTCCTTCCAAATTCCCTAGGGTTAGAACCCTAGGGTGAAATTTCGAAACTTGAAAAGCGGAGAAGAGGATGAATTTTCGGTGGGGAGAGTGAGGAAGAAGAAGAGAGGAAGTTATTCCAACCTCTCTTCTCTTATTTATACTTTTCTCATAAAGGGACATGTCTCTTCACTTCCCTAGCTTTAACAAGCATGTTTCTTATTCTCTCAACATGAAACATGGCTTGGTGTGTTGGTTATGACATGATTAGTGCAACTAGGAGGTTCAAGGTTCAATCCTTGCTTCCTCCTTTCTACATTTCTTTTTTATCACATTTTTGCACTAATTCACATCCAAGCCCATTAAGCCAAGCCCATCATGAAATTTCATAATAATAATAATGTTTCATGAATTTATAATATTTCATATGAAAAAAATTTGGGGTGTTACACAGTGCCAAACATAAGCCATGGGATAAAATATAAATATGAGTCTTTTTCCTTGCCATGTCACTACCACACACATACTCTTGCCCCTCCTGCAGCTTCCCTTAACATCCTCTTACTTGATCTGCGGTATAAGACAATAAAACTATAAGCACATAGGCTTAGTAAGACCCTTCCCTACTCACTAAAACCATACGTCACATAAAATATAAACATAGGAAACTTTATCATAACATGATTCTTAACATAAAGTGTAAACATAATAATCATTCGACAGGTCATGGTTCTTAATCATAAACCATAAACATAATTCCCACTTATAACCAGAAACATGATAAACATGGTTCTTAATCATAAACACGAACATAATAAACATGGTTCATAATCATAAGACATGAACATAATAAACATGATTCTTAATCATAATCATGAACATAACAAACATGATTCTTAATCATAAAACATAAACATGATAAACATGGTTCTTAATCATAAACATGAACATAACAAACATGGTTCTTAATCATAAATCATAAACATAATTAACCATTTAGCATGGCATAATTCATAGCCTAAACCATAAACATTCATAGTATAAACCATAAGCATAATAGGCATTCATTAACATGGATGCATAACATGGATGGATGCATGAGTCAAATGCACATAACATTTGGATGCTTATTTGAAAAACATACTTATAAATACTTAAACATAATCATCACATCATGGGACCCTGGCCTGTACCACATTCATACATCATATGCGCGCATCCCTAAGAAAATATGAGGTAGCTAATCTCGACCTACTAGGGTAAGGACAGCTTCATCGGTAGTCCCAGAACCGTGGACAACTTCATCGGTAGTCCAGAACCGTGGACAGCTTCATCGGTAGTCCAGAACCGTGGACCTTACTTAGGTCCGATACAAGCCCATTCATAATGTAAAATAATTTCACATGCTTCTTCATTCATAAAACATACATGGCATAATCATTCATTCTTAATTTCTTAACATCATCGTTAGGCCATGAAGGCATGAACCTTATATTCATCATTTTCATTCCATATCATCATTATGCCTCGAAGGCATGAACATTATTTCATTCATCATTTTCATTCATACAACATGACATACATACGTATCATTCGTAAAGCATGGCATACATACATATCATTCATAAAGCATGACACACATACATAATTAGCATCTTAATTCGTAAGGCATGCATGATCATGGTACATAGGTAAACATGCATAGATCTTTACATACATGATACATATTCCCTAGGTTCATGGCACATGGTCTAAACATTCATGAATAAACATAGCACATGACCTAACATACAAAGTCATGATACATCATACATGAAGCTAGGGTTTTAGGTCACATACAAATTCTTACAACATGCTTAATCATCTACATACATCCTAGTAAACCATAAATAAGTATCTTTGAAAACATAACCCAACCCAAACCCTAACTTATGGTCTTGGCCGAATGTTTCAAGGAGGAGGCTCCATCATTCAATCAACCTAAAAGGTTCCATGAGTAAAGGAAAAACCCATACATTACATACAAAGCCATAGGGAGCCATTAAACCCCATAATTGGAGCTAACCCTAATTTCCTTGCCCTAGAAATGTTCTTGGCCGAAACCCTAAAGACCATAAATCCATTGGAAAAATTCATATAACCCACACATAATATCCATTAGGTCATAGAGGAACCATATAAACATGCTTGAAGGGTTAGATCAAATTCTCATCATGGTATAGGGATGGTGGCCAAAACTTTTGGGAGTCACAAATCCATGGAAAATTCATATAACATTCATACTTTATTCATCATGGAAAAACATTGGGAAACATTAATGAAGCTTTAACATCATCCTAAGCCCTAGATCTTACCTTGGTCGAAACCCTTAAAATGCCCTAGCCCTAGTTTTCTTCACATATAGTCCAAACAAATTCTTATATCATGAAATCAACTTGAAAACCATTATACCACAGGTGAGGGGGTCTTACCTTGGGTTATCTTGATTATCACCTTGAATAGAGAAGCTAAAAGAAATTTTCTTGACCTTAGACTACCCCTATCCCTTGTAGCCTTGTAGAAAGCCCTTAGATCTTGAAGAAGAGGACTCCTTGTGAAACTTTTCCAAAGGAAAACCCACCTTGTAGGATTCGGCTAGGAGGAGATGGAAGAAGAGAAGAAGGAAGAAGAGAAGACAATTAACTTAAGTGTTAAGTTGTCTCTTCCTTTTCCCCCTCTTATATACTAGATGAAGGAGGCAAATGAAGAGACATGGTGCAATGACTCTTAACTTCCTTTAACCTCAACTAAAATCCCTTCCCTCTTCCAGTAGCACTCCCTTGCTTGGTGAATTGGTTAGTACATGCATGGTAGTATACTAGGTGCAAGGTTCAATCCTTGGTGCATGCACTTCATTTTTATTTTATTTTTTTTATTATTTTCGAAATTTCCCCCTAAGACCCACCCATAATCATGCTAATATTCCTAATTAAAACCCATTTCTATTGATATTAAATTCTACCCAAAATCCACTAATAACCATGGTACTAGAAAAGTCCATGTAAGGTCCCTTAGTACTTAGCTTCACAATTTATATGGGAAAATCATGGATAATTAGGCTATAGTTCATACTAGTATTTCTAAGTTCCTCGAAATCTATCTAGACATGATCAATATTTTAAAGAAAATATTGAGAGAATTTTTCGGGTCATTACAATCCCCCATACCTCGTGAAAGTTTGTCCTCGAACTTAGAATAGCTCTGGGTACTTGCGTCTCAACTCGTCCTCGCGTTCCCAGGTAGCTTCCTCGAACCGTTGACTTTGCCATAGGACCTTGAGTAAGGGTACTTCCTTGTTCCTTAGCTTTTTGACTTTCCGATCCAAGATCTGGATGGGTCGGCTTACATAACTTAGGTCCCCCTGAATTTGTACTGTCTGCGGCTCAATCACTCGTTCTCTGTTTGGAATACACTTCTTGAGCCGGACATCCGTATAACTCTTCTGCTGGCTCTGAGCAGCTTCTATCCGTTGTCGGATGTTCTGTACAGCTCGGGTGGTGACGTCGATAAGATCCGTTGTGAGCCCCATTTCCTTCTTTTCACCACTTTTGTAGCATTGCCCATGTAGACCATGATTTCTTCATTCTCCAGATGTCGGGTTTCCTGGAACCCCTGCAGAGTATTGTAGACATGGTCAGTGGCTCTTGTATCTACACACCATGTACTGGTAGATAACACCGCTAAGCATGTTTCAACTGTAGGACTGGTGCCGTCGATAGAGGGGGGGCGAATATCGACCGTTAGAGACTTGTCGTAGAAAACTGTAGACTTTTGAATCTTCGTTCTAGACTCAGAGCGTTAGTACAGCAGAAAATAAACGGAACGAAGAAAATAGAAACCAACACAGATTGCACGCGGGATTTTTACTTGGTTCTCGACCCCCTGATAAGTACCATTTTATTGATTATTTTGGTTGCTAAAATCCATGTTTGACCCATGTTTTACTTGCTTAATTGTGAAATTACCCTAGGTTTTAGAACATGCTTTTATTTTGGACTTAATTGCAAATCTGTACATATTTGGATTATTTGGCAACTAAATTTTTGATCTATTTTTTGTAGGCATGAAAGGTTCATGGACCTAGGACAAATTGGGTCAAACTTGAGTCGGAAGAGGACCCAGATCGAGTTATCAAGCTTCGGATTAATCTGGGCCGTCCGATTCAAAAGCGGCTAGATCTGAGCCATCTGGGACCATCCGAAGAAATCCAAGCTAGGGTTAGGGCTGATGAAGTACTCTGATCAAGATCTGAAGGTTTCATCCCAATCAGAGCTCATTCAACCATTGGATCAAGCTCAGAGGGTTCTAGATCGTCCATTTAAAGATTAGGTTGATCTAGACCGTTCGTTACACATCTGGAGGATCCGAGCTACCATGAGGTAGATCTTGACCCTTGATCAACATCATCAAAGTTTGGGTCAGATCAGATGAAGATCAGCCGTTGGATTTTCTCAAATCAATCTGGGTCGTCCATTCTTATGTATTTAATCAAACATTTCCCAGCTCTTCTCCTTGTCGCGTCTTCCTCGCCGCAACATTCTTCTTCAGTTCTTAGTTTTCCTTCAGGTAGTTTCTTCAATCTGAAGGCGTGACCCATCAATTCCGATCTTAGTGCAAGTTCCAGATCTTTGGGAAGCTGTTGCCGCGAAGTTTCCAGCCCTAAATTGCCCAAGAAACAGAGTTGTTGAGAGGTTTCCGCAGTTTTGTCCATTTGCTACCTTTGGATCGGCTGTGCTCCAATTCCTTCCACCTGAGCTATCTAGAGGAGTTCCCTAGATTCCTTGGATCATCATCAACTCACCATCGCACGCGGACGCAGCTGAATTGAAGATTTCGAATGGAAATTTCAGATTTGGGCAGAGCTGAGTTTGTTTGATTCGCAAATTCAGTTTTCTCATCGGTCTGTTGAGCTTAGGGGTTCGAGGCTCAACCTTGCGTGATGAACAAGGAGTTCTTGAGCTAAGAGAAGGGGTTGATGATAGTTTCATTAGTTAATTTCTGTTAAATTGCTGTAAATTCAATTTCTGCATTTTTAGTTTCAGATTTCGTATCCGTTCTTTAAGTTCACGTTTTTGAATTGTTTTTGCAGTAGTTATGTTTCAATTCTGCAGGTAGTTGGCTAAGGAGTTCGTTTAGTGCACATTTGCTTTTAATTCTAGTTTAATTGTTGCTTAATCCTTGCGTATCAGTCTTGTACCCCTGTTACAGCTGCGTATCAGCTTTCTTCTCTGCAATTTCTTTTAGCTTTTGAATGCTTCAGTTTATATCACTTTTAGTATGTTAATTTGGTTGATCTAAGTTTGTTTCGCTTTGTAGCTTCATTTCTGAGTTTTGTTTAGCTGAATTTCTGCACACCATTTCTAAATCTCTGTTTTGTTTCTGCCATTTGATCGATTCTGAATTTCTACACTTCTCAGCTTGCTATATCTGCCAATTAACTTGATCTCTGCTAGTTGTATCAGTTGAGCTTCTCATTGGAGTTTTATTGCATCTGAATTCAATCGTCATGTTTGATTCTTACATCTAAATTGCTGGTGCAATTCATTTCTGCATATAGGATCTGAATTCTTCACTGAAATCCTGAATTCAAACCTTTTATTTGTATCAAGTTAGTTAAGTTTTACTTCCTGAATTCAAACCTTTTATTTGTATCAAGTTAGTTAAGTTTTACTTCCTGAATTCATCTTGTAGCTGGTTGCATTTCAAAAGCCCTTGGTATCAATTCATGCATTTGGTTTCAGCAGTATTTCTGCTTATCAGTGTCTAATCCAGCAAGTTTTCAGTTTCAGTTGTTGTCAATTGTTTTGGTTAAAGCTGCCGAAATTTCAATTTGATTTAATTCTGCACAGCAGTCTTGGGTCTGAACTCTTGTTTTGTTTTTTTGGATTCGGAATTCAATTTGTTTGCTTGAAATTCATTCTCTTTACAACAGTTTATAAGCTTGCATTTAGTTCAACTTTTGGCACATAAGTTCCTTCCTCTTCGTATCATGTTATTGCCATTTCTCCACCTTGTATCAAGAAAAGTTTTGGCAGTGATAGGTGCGAAATTAAGTGTAATTTTCAGTGTGTTAGTGAGCTGGGAGACAGTTTGTTTCATGTATGGCTTGTGTCTGAAATTCTACTTCCATTTCGGCATTAATAGCAAATTTCAACTCTGCAATTAGGCTTTAAGTGTTTGGCATTAGCTGTAATCGAAAATTTCAACCTTGTTTTAATTCATTTGCTTAGCATTTGGCTGCCATTAAATTCAAATTTGTTCCCCAAATTTAGTTAAGTTGCCTTGGTTGAGTAGCTTATCATTGGTTGAATCATTAAATGTCATCACTGTTTAGTCATGAGTTAAGTTTTCTTTCTTTTTCTTGTGTTTTCATTTCTGAATTGTAAACCAAACCCAGATTTTATTTGAAACCCAAAAATATCAACTACACTTAAACACGAGCGTGAATCACACAACGTCAACTAGTCCCTAGGAAAAATACGACCTGGGGCCCCTTTACTACATTTTCATATTTTGATTGCAAAAAGGGTTTCCAGCTTTCATATAAATATCTAAATTTGAGACCCACTTTCGTGAAAGTCTATTTTGGGTCCATCAAATTTTTGGCGCCGTTGCCGGGGAAGCAACTAGTTGATTTGTTTGATTTTTGCTTGTGTGCTTATGGGCATATCATTTGATTCTATTTTTTTATGCTTTATCTTTTGTATACGGTTGCTGTCATTTTTCTTGTTTGTTTTGTGACAGGGCTGCAAGATCAAAATGTTTCATCAATCCTATTCAAATTTTCAGCAACCAAACTATCAATTCCAACAAGGGCAACCACAATGTCAGCCTCTCAACCAATTTCAGCAGCCCTATTTAGACTTTCAGCCTTTCCAACAATTTCAGCAGCCACCACAGCAAGATTTCCAACAACCCTACTCAAATTTCCAACAAATTCAGAATGGGCAGCCCCAATTTTTAAGTTTTTGAGCAAGCAATTCAGCAATTTCAGCCCAACTTTCAGGAACCTTATCAACAAGATCAATTGCCTTTTCAAGGAATTCAGCAAGGGTGTTTAGATAATCAGAATTTTCAGCAACCACCCTTCCATCAAGTTCAACCAAACCAAGGATTTCAGCATCTTAACCAAAATTTCCAGCAGCCTTTTGTAAGTTTTCAGCAGGGAAATAATCAATTTCAGCCTCAACCTCAGCCATGGCAGCAAGAATTTCAACCCATACAGAATTTTCAACAACCTTTTCAACATTCATAACCATGCGATCAAAATTTTCAGTTTCAAAACCAGTGTTTTCAGTCCCAACCATTTCAGCCTTTCAATCAACAATGTCAACGTCAAATACATAATTCCCAGGGCTACAATTCTCAGCAAATTCAACCATCATTCCAGCCAAATTTTTAGCAGTTTAATCAGCCCATTCAACCATTTGAGCAGCCCCAACAGTTCCCATTTCAGAATGCACCGCCTACTCTTGGTCTTCAGCAGTCTTATGTTACATTTCAAGACCAACAGGGGTTCCACACCAATCAAGGAGGCTTTGAGAATGCTAATGAGAGTGAGGCTCAACAACAAAGGCTGGAGGAGATGTTTCAACAAGTCCTACAACAACAGCAAAGTTTTCAACAACAACAACAAGACATCGGAGGACGCTTTGGAAAATTGGTTGATCAATTGAATAAGATAAAAGCCCAAAGATTAGAACAATTATTTTCTCAAGCTGCTCTTAATTTTGAGGGGTATGATGATGATCTAACTTTGGGAAATGAAGAGGTTGTGTCAATTTAAATACTCCAGATGCCGAATTTCTTGAAAATTCTCCAGCATCCCATTTTCCCATTCAAAACAGCCCAGGAGATGATTTTTAATCAGTTCAAGGTGACCCTAGTGCATGGGGCCTCAGGTCGTATTTTTCCAAGGGCTAGTTCAAGTTTGGTTGATTCAAGCTTGCATTTATGTGTCGTCAATGTTTTCGGGTTTCGAATTAAATCTGGGTTTTGTTTGCAAATAAAATGACAATGCAATGAAAATGCAATGAAAAGGAAAGACAAAATTAACTAAGTGAGCTAGACAAGGTAAAAGCAAGTTAGGACTTAACTAATGGAGACTTAATGAAGCTAATACAATTTGATTGAATTCGAAAAAAAACAAACCTTACTTCAAATGCAACTCAATGTGCAGCTTAAAAATGGAAATTCTTGGAAACAACCTAACTTGAAACAATTCTTAACCACGAATTTTAAGAACAACAAATGCACACATGGATGATAAAATTCGATAACAATCCGAATGCCAACCTACTAATAGCAACAAAGCACAATTAAAACAACATCTAACTTGATATCAATCGGTGACTAAATCTCTTTTGATACAATGTGCAAAATGGAAACAAACTTGATACAAAGCAAATAAGGAACTTGTGTGCCAAAAATGGGGATTGACAACTGAAATGAAACTGATCAAGGGAGATTGAAAAGCAAGTTAACAGATAAGAACCCTTACAAGAATGAATGAAGAATTTCAGATCAAGAGTTTGATCAATTCAGTAAACTCCATGCAGAAGTAAAAATGCAAGAATTCAGTAAACAGTTTCGGAAATTCAGTAATGTACTCAGGAATTCAGATTCTGACAAGGGAAATGAAGAAATGAAGACAAACAACTAATTCAATACAATAGAGCAGAATTGATTTAATTGAACTAATGTATAACAGATGCAAATCTCAGCTCATATGAACTTAAACAATTCAACAAAGGAATCGAAATTGAAGCAACTGATTGGCAGAAATTAAAACTGATAAGCATTAACTGAAACCGAATGCAGATCTTGATCTTAATTGCAATGGAAATAAACTACTGCAATGTAAATTCAGAAAGAAATCTAGAACTTGAATCGACTAAAGCTTAAGAACTGAGACAAAATTGAATTTGCAGAAACAGAATTGGCACGCTAAGAACTCAGCTGATACGCTAGTAACAAACAAGAAATACACTAGAATTTAATACAACTTACCACTGAACCACTTCACTAGCTAGTTTACTTGCAGAATTAAAACCAAACTAAAGTAGAGACAATACAGAAATAGAAATTATAGCAGTGATACGAAAATAGAATTGAAAAGCAATTGAAACTGAAATTACAGCTAAAGAACAGAAATTAACTAAGGAAATTAACTCTCAATCACTCTCTTGTCTCGAGACCACCTTGTTCGTCACGCAAGGGCAAGTCAAGAACCCCTTAAACTCGCAAATTCGGGGAAAATTAAACTCCAATGTCAGATCTGCTCAAAACTGCATCTGGCGCAATCTGGAGCTAAAACCGCCATTGAAGCCTTCTCCCAAGGATCCAGATCTTGATCTAAGATCGTGATCGAATTGGCCACGCCTTCACTGAAGAAAATCGCCGAAGAAATGAAGTAAAACCGAAGAAGAACGAAGCTGGATTTGGCAAAGACGCGACCCCGAGATCTGCCGAGGGAATTTCAATTTAAACTTAAACCATTTAATTTGGACGGCTGAGATTAATCCCGCTTCATCCAACGGTGGATCTTTGTCCGATTTGATTTAAAATTTCCAGATCTCGATCAGAGGTCAGGATCATCCTCGTGGTAGCTCGGATCTGCCAGATCTCCAACGGATGGTTCAGATCACCTTGATCTTTGTATGGGTGGTCTAGATCACTCTGATCATGATCCAACGGCTAGATGATCTCTGATTGGGCTGAAACCTTCAGATCTTGATTTGATCGCTCGATTTGCCTTAACCCCAGCTCGGATTGATCATAAGTTCTCAGATGGTCTAGATCTAACCGTTCTTGCATCGGACGGTCCAAATGAGTCGAAGCTTGATCACTTGATCTAGTCCACTTTTGACTCAACATTTGACCCAACCTAACCCAGGTCCATGATCCCTTCAAGCCTACAAGAGTAGATCAAAAATTTAGTGACAAAACAACTCGAAAATATCAAAATTTGTAATTAAGTCCAAAAAGAGTATAAATCCTAGAACCTAGAGTAAATCCACAATTATACAAGTAAAACATGGGTCAAATACGGATTAAAGCATATGAAATGATCAACAAAATGACACTTATCAATGGCCAAGTCCTTCTTCAAGTGATCTTGCAAATTTGGTGGAAGAAGAAGAAGAAAACATCAAAAATAGGGCACCTACAGCATGCATTCCTCTTAAAGCATCACAGGACCCTTCTTATCTTTTATTTTGTGATGATAGTGTTATGGATGGTCCTAATTTTTCTGATATTGTTGTTGCAGATATTACAGAAGGAGCATGCATAGGAGATGATTCTACAGGTGTAGGGGATTGCACTAAGCCCAGGGACCAGCACATGATTCAGAGGATGAACCAGAAAGTCTAGGGACTTGCATGGTGGAAGCAAGAACCCAAGAATCACCTGATTTAGTTGAGTGTCCACCAGAACTTGAGCCTGAGATGGAACCTATACTTGACCAGGAGGAGGCCACAGTTACATCTACTCTTGTAGAACCTCCAGGTATTTTTCAGCATGATCAGGTAAGTATTCCTCCTATTTTTTCTGAAAATTGCATAGAGGTACCTCAAACTGATTTTATTGTTTGTAATACACTTGTGGATACATTTCTTGTAGAATTTGATTGTGAAAAATTGATAGAGGTACCTAGTGTAGAATTTGCTGAAAATGAAGCACGTTAGGATACATATCATGAAAATGCTGATAGTGAAAAATTTTTAGAAGTGCCTAGAATTGATGTTGATTGTTGTGATGAGTCTATTGATATATCTTATGCTGAAAATAATTGTGAAAAATTCATTGAGGCACCTAAAGTTGATTTCATTGGTTGTAATGCATTGCTTGATACATCCTTGGTAGAAAATAATTGTGAAATTTCTATTAAAGCGTCAAAAATTGATTTCATTATTTGTGATGAATTTCTAGATGCATTTTTTGCAGGAAATAATTATGAAAAATTCATTGAGATACCAAAAATTCATTTAATTGGATGTGATGCAGTTTTGGATACATTTCATGTAGAGACTGATATTATTTCATTTCTTCTGTCTTACCTTGCACGCTTGAGAGGGGTATTACATTGTTTTGTAGGGTCCAGAAGACTTCCGGAGTGGGTGCTCCATCTGAACAGACTCCAACCTCCTGGAAGAACTTTCAAAAGGCATCAAGAGGGAGGAGAGGATCTTACTTTAATTCGAAGCACTCCACCTCTTACATGGGTCTTGTACCTAAATCGCCTGCGACCACCTGAGCGTTTTTCTGTAATGTTCAAGTGTGGGGGAGTTCTATGTCTCTCAGCCACCCATGTTCCTCCACTACCACGATGGAGGCTACTTCATGATAGACTCCGTCCATCAAAAATAAAAGGAAGTTTGTTTTTCTTGCTTTTTTCCTTTATTGCATTTTCACTTTTAAATTGAGTCCTTGCTAATAAATGCGTAAGTAGAGTAGAATGACTAGGAGTCATTGTAGATACCATTTTAGTTTTCTTGGAAATTTGTTTCTTGCATGATTAGGAATAAATGTATCCCTCTAGGTTATCTCCATAGCATTTTAGAATCTCTTGGAAAATAAATTAAATTTGGTTGTTAAAACTTGAGGTTTGAGCTAATGGATGAATGCTTGGATGCTTGAGTACTACTTTGCTTTAGATTCTTAATTGAGGACTTGAGATGAATGATTTTTGCCTAGTGAGAATTAGCCTTAATTTGTGACACACATATGTTATTGTACTCTAGAATTTACTTAGGTTCTTTCAAAACCATATTTCAATGATTGGATCACATCTATAGAAGCTAATTAATTTGTTTTCCTTTTCCATACCATTTTTTGGCAATTATCATGTTCATTACATTTTTCTTTACTTGTTTCCTACTCTTACCCTTACCTTTCTTTGGACTTGTTGTTTGGGATGTTTCTTAATGCTACTTTGCCTGAGACGGACAAAGATTTAAGTGTGGGGGAGTGACTAGTGTTTTGGAAAGATTTGGTATCAAAGAGGCATTTCAAGAAGAATTTTTTTTTTTTGCAATTACATGTGCCAAGAATGAGTTTGAGTGAGTTGATGTCAAGAATGAGCAAGAAGAAATGGTTGAGAGATGGAAGCAATTGGAGAATGAGTTTCCTTATCATATCTTGAAGATTTAAGTGACAAGCAAAGAAAAAAAATTCTGCACCATTTCAAAGAAAGAAATCAGTGCCAAAAAGGATGGATGAGATCAAAGAAGAAAAAAATGGCAGTGTATCAACTCACCTATTGAAGCATTTAACTCTCCATTACTATGTGATGTATTTATTTTGAGAAATCAGAGCTTTGCAATGATTCTGCCGTGGAGTTGAAATTGAGAGCAAAACAGAAAAAAAATTTCAGAAAACAAACCCAAGACAACTTGGCACGCAAGAAGTGAAGTGTGGATCAAGAAGTGGGAAGAAGTGGGCAAGGATTGAAAACAATTGAAGATTCTTGATCATCATTTGAAGATCCAAGGAAGTGAACCTCAAGTTGAATTCGGCTGGAAAGTTGATAGGAAAACAGATGGCACAGAAAAAAAAATAGAGAAAAGAAGTTTGTGCCAAAGAAAAAAAAATCTTCTATTTTGGATAGGAAATGGGTTGGATCAAAAACTGGAAAGTTGGAACTATGGAAATTGAGATCAGCAACACTTTGTTAGAATCTGAATTGAAGTTGTACACATCTGAATCAATGAAGAAAGCTGTGCCAAAAATAGAAGAAAAAAAAAATCTTTGTGCAGATTAGTAAATGAAGTGTAGATTGATTGATCTAATCTGAAATTGAATGGGATTGAAAAGGTTGCTGAGCAGAATTAAACAAAACCACTTGACAGTTATCAGAGATTATGGAGAGTTATAAAACTGAGAATATAAGCTGAGAAAGCAGTAGGAAAGAGGAGAAATTAGATGGAATGCTAGTGGGACAGATTTTGTATCAATCCAAACTGAATTTGGTTTTCTTAAATCAGCAATGCATTGCTGGGTTTCAATAGAACTGGCAGAATGGCTCTCAGCTGGATTCAACCTCGTGGGGAGCAGATTTTAAGAGAAAGCAATTGGATGAATTCAGAACAAAAAAAAAATCTGCAGTGCAAAGGCTGAAATTGAACTTGTTGAGCAGAATTTTTAAGTGGAATGCTTTAAGTGCTCCACTAGTCCTAGATGCCAACTAATATGAAGAAATTAGAGTTTTGCAAGATCTGAAATGCTCCATTAGAAGACTTGAGAGCAGAAAAAAAAATAGAAAACATTTTGAAAAAAAAGGAAGAAACAAAGTGGCACACAATGGAAGACTTGGCACTATAAAATCATTGAAGTTTCTCTCATCCGAATTAAAGCCTTGTTCCATTACATTTTTGACTTTACTAGAGAGAAAGGAAAGAAGAAAAAGAAGAATGAGAAAAGAGAAGCAAGCAAAGTTGGCACGTAAAAGAAATTGGCACAAAGGAACTAAAGAGGACTTTTCATCGAACTTTTTGAAGGGCAAGGCAAAAGTTTCACTCCATCACACTTTTGATATCACTAGAGGACTGTAAAGATGGGGCAAAGTACATTGGAAACATTCTTGAGCAACCAAGTCTTCCACTCCATCAATTTGTCTATTTTTCTTGGCTCTTACTCCATTTCACTTGTTTTTGTAGATATTGATCCTAATCATGAATG
The DNA here is from genome assembly GCA_024364735.1 of Boesenbergia rotunda. Classification (NCBI taxonomy): domain Eukaryota; kingdom Viridiplantae; phylum Streptophyta; class Magnoliopsida; order Zingiberales; family Zingiberaceae; genus Boesenbergia; species Boesenbergia rotunda. The sequence goes on along the minus strand of JAGFNQ010002997.1, from coordinate 3,558 downwards.
ATGGTGGACATTAGATAACAAGCAAGCCTATGGCAGTGCAAGAAGCATGTGTGTTTGAGTGAGCTCCACTTCCATCATCAACTTAGAACTTAAGAAGAGAGGCACCAAAACATCCCATGAAAGGCTAGTGAGTTAAATGTTGGTGCAGAATGCACCCAAGTCAAACCTGTGTTTTGATATTGGCAAAAGGGTTCAAAAGTTAAGGGTTAGTTGTTGTCTAACAAGCTTCTTGAGTCTACAGGAAAAGCCCTAGCGAAGGAATGCTAGGCACTGGCGAAGGACTGCCAGACAGGAGAAACCCTAGCAAAGGACTGCTAGGCACTGGCAAAGGACCGCCAGAATGCTAAAGCCCTAGCGAAGGACTGCTAGGCTGGCGAAGGACTGCCAGAAGAAAAGACCTAGCGAAGGGCAGCTAGGCACCAAGCGAAGGGCAGCTAGGCACCAAGCGAAGGGCAGCTTGGTAACTCAAGACCTGGCGAAGGACTGCCGGGCAAAAGTCCAACTGGAGGATCCGGTTGGCACCAGGTAAACTCTCCCGAGAGGAGTAGGTGAGGACGCGTTCCCCTTGAGGGAACATTAGGCGTCGGTTCGACCTAGGGCTCCATTTTGGAGACCAAAGTCAGAACCAAGACAGCTAAGGCTGTATAAAATAATAATATTATTGTTATTTGGACTAACCCTGGATGCAGGATCGAAGGACTGAGTATCTGCAGCTCAGAGAGCCTCAAAGGAGTGAGGCAGAAGCTGAGAAGGGCGCCCTGGACGACCAGGGCGCCCCCAAGGTCAACCCAAGTCTCTAACAACCTCGACGCGCTTCAACCCGCTTGTCGCGGGCGCCCCGCGTGTCTCGGCGCCCCCACTGCCAGCTGCCGAAGCGCATCCCTGCGAAGCTGAGGAGATAAGGCCTTTTGACCGGTCAATGCGGGCGCCCCGAGTCCTCCGGGCGCCCCGGTCAAATCGGATCCCGAGGATAAGGGGATCAGACGGCGACCGAGCTACAGCCGGATCTGCTGCCACGTGGGGGGCGCCCCCGTCGACCAGGGTGCCCCTAGGCCCTATATAAAGGGCCCTCGACCTCCTTCTTCAGAGCATCAATTTCTGCGACGCTTCCACGCTCTTCTGCTTCCACGACACGCTCCCGAACTCTTCCAACTTGAGCTGACGACGTCCTGCTGCTCCAACACTTCGATCTACACCGGATGCCGGTAACGAAGAGCTTGATTAAGTTTACTACTCTGATTCTGTAATATTTTTATTGTAAACTTTCTCGAACATATAGAATTGCCCGCAGAAATCGGTCAACGATCATGGGCCTTGGAGTAGGAGTCGACACAGGCTCCGAACCAAGTAAAACGACCTTGTTAGCATTGTTTTTGTGTCTTATTTCCGCTGCGCACTTACTCTTTTTAAATCCGAACGATTTGCGACATTCACCCCCCCCCTCTCTCGCATTTCTCGATCCATCAAGTGGTATCAGAGCGAGGTTATTCAAAGTTGGTGCAACCACCACTTTGAAAATTTTTTTCGGATTTTTTTCGCTTTATTTTTCAAATAAATAATATCTGTGAGTGTATTTAAAATATCCTTACGCCTTTTTCAATTCTGAATTCTCATTTTCTCACCATAAGTCAAAATTGATAAAAGAATCAATTTGTGAAAACTTGTCGTAAAATTTTTTTATTATTATTTTAATATTTTTCCTCAAAATTCGTGCTATCTTAATTCGAGAAATTTTTTTTTCTTACTTTTTCTTCATTAATCAAAATTGTTAAGGTCAACATTTTCAAAAAAAAAATTTTACCTCGAAATTCATGCAAACACCTTTTGAGCTTGTTTTTCTCTCTCTCCCGCACTACTAATCCAAGACCAAGTCTTGGTACATCTCTATTTTTTTCCTTGTGTGCAAGATTTATCCTTAATGGCCAATCAAGAATGGAACATTGTTCGTCCGCCTCTATTCTCTGGCGAGAACTTCAGAACCTAGAAAAGTCTAATGGAATCCCACCTGAAGGACAATCTAGATCTCTGGTTGATAATTCAAACAGGGTTCCACCTCCCTACAGAAGATGGACTATCAATTGCATGGGACAAACTGGATGAACCAACCCTCAACCAAATTGAGACTGATGCAAGAGCAACTGCAATTCTTCAATGCGGTCTAACTAACGAACAACTCAAGCTAGTTGGATCCTTCAACTGTGCTAAAGAAATGTGGGAGAAACTAATCAACCTACACGAAGAGAGCTCCGACATTGAGGTACTTGATGTCCAAGCACAGATAGCCGAATCAAAATCTGAACTCGAATCCAGAATCGAAATCGAACCAGTAGAATCAGACGACGAACTGACTAAGACGGTAACTAATTTTGAATCTTTTTCTAAATTAGAATTGAATAATCAAATAGATACTATAATGGTCGAGAATGGTATAAGTTTTATTGCAGGGAAAACTCCAAGAGAACTGCAAAAGAGGCCTCAACTAGAACCTGAGTCCAACTCAGACTCAGAATCTGACGACAAAGAAAGATATCCTCGGAAACTTGTCCGGTTAGCTCGCGACCACTACAAAATACTGAGGAAACAATCAAGCAAAGGGAAGATGGCTAAAATCAAGGGGGAGACCTCCAAAAGGGAATCAAATGTTAAATTTACAGTATTTAATAATCCATTATTTACTATGAACAACATGATTAATTCATATGAAAATGTAATTCATAACATTGCTTATTGCGAAAATCTAGAATATTATTACCATTTTGAAGTGACTTAAATAATTTTTTTTTGCATGTTTGATTGATTGATTGTTTATTTAATTTCTGTAATTTACCATGCTTAGACTTAGGTTTAGTTAGCTTAAGGACTTAACCAATTACTTGAAATTTGAAAACATAGTATTGGGAGGAGGTGAGATGATAGTACGTTGGGGAAACCAACTCTAATAAGATCAAGTCTACTTGGTCTCTTTAGACTGATGAAACCAGCCGAAGCTACCGATCCAAGACCCAAGCTAGTTAGACCAGAAAATGACCTAATTTAATTTGAAAATGAAATTTCATTAAAAGGCTTTGTCAAGGAAAGGGTGGATGATCCCATAAGGCTACGGCCAAAGAAGGCCTAGTGCCTCGCCAAGACCTGGAAGCCAATTTCTGAAATTCAAATTCAAATTATCTTTTGTCAAATTCGAATCTAAGACAAATTTCAAATAATTATAGATTCTTATCTGTTTTCAAAATTTCTATTTTTCAAACTTATTCTGTTTCAAAAATCACTTAATCAGTATTCAAAATTTCTGCTTTCTACACTTATTTTTTTTAATCTGTTTTCAAAATTAAATAACTTTTTTCAAAATAAATGAAAATTTCTTTTCAAAATTAATTTTTTACCTTCAAACCTGTCTCACAAGAACTTTTAAGGCTAACTGTTTGAAAATCCTAGATTCAGTGAGACAGAAAAATTAAGCTCAAATTAAACCACCTTCCTTGTGCTTTCATAACCATGGTCAAACTGTGGTTAACATAGTCAAACTATGATTAACATAGTCAAACATGGTCAAACACG
>JAGFNQ010002996.1:44340-81404 GCA_024364735.1 Boesenbergia rotunda | reverse complement strand
ATAGGCCAGAGCCCTTTTCAGCTGGTGTTTGGGGTGGAGGCTGTAATCCTAGTGGAGGTACGGGAAGAGTCCATCCGACGACAACTTTATAACAAGGAGGACAATGATCAAGAGCGGACCTGGATCTCGTTTTAGAGGTACGAGATAAAACAACAGCTCGACTGGAGGCGTATCGGCGGCGGATGCAGCAAACCTACAATCATCGGGTAATCGCCCGCAGCTTTGAAGTCGGAGACAAGGTTTGGAAGAGGATCAAACCAATAGGCGACAACATTAGCCGCTAAAATCCAAATTTGACCCATATTTTACTTGCTTAATTGTGAAATTACCCTAGGTTTTAGAACTTACTTTTATTTTGGACTTAATTGCAAATCTTGATATTTTTGAATTATTTGGCCACTAAATTTTTGATCTATTTTTGTAGGCATGAATGGATCATGGACCTAGGGCATACTGGGTCAAACTTGAGTCGGAAGTCGACCCGGATCAAGTTATCAAGCTTCGGATTAATCTGGGTCGTCCGATTCAAAAGCGGCTAGATCTGAGCCATCTGGGACCATCTGAGGCAATCCGAGCTAGGGTTAGGGCTGATCAAGTACTGAGATCAAGATCTGAGACTTTCATCCCAATCAGAGATCATCCAACCGTTGGATCAAGCTCAGAGGGTTCTAGACTGTCCATTCAAAGATTAGGTTGATCTGGACCATCCGTTGCAAATCTGGAGGATCCGAGCTACCCTGAGGCAGATCCTGACCCCTGATCAACATCATCAAAGTTTGGGTCAGATCGGATGAAGATCAGCCGTTGGATTTCTTCAAATCAATCTGAGCCATTCATTGCTAACTACTTAATCAAAAATTCCCTCAGTTTCTTCCTCGTCGCGTCTTCTTTGCCGCAACATAGTCTTGCATGAGGACAGCTCCAAGGCCCATCTTGGATGCATCGCTGTAGATGTCAAAGGCCTTGTCACTTTCTGGAACAGTCAAGATGGGAGCACTGGTCAGTCTCTTCTTCAGCTCTAGAAAACTGTGCTCGCATTTATCTGACCATTCAAACTTCTTGTTCTTTCTGGTCAAGGCTGTGAGTGGAGAGGCTATCCTGGAAAAGTCCTCCACAAATTTTCTGTAATATCCTGCCAGGCCTAAGAAGCTTCTGATCTCACTGGCATTCTTGGGTCTACACCAGTTGCTGACTGCTTCTATCTTGGCTGGATCAACTTGAATGCCTTCTTTGGATACAATGTGACCTAGGAAGGCCACCTGATCAAGCCAAAACTCACACTTTGAGAATTTGGCGTACAACTCCTTCTGGTGTAAGGTTTGCAACACTATCTTCAGGTGTTCTTCATATTCTTTCCGAGTCTTTGAATACACTAGGATATCATCAATGAAGGCAATGACGAACTTGTCCAGAAAATCCTTGAACACTCTATTCATTAGATCCATAAACGTCGCAGGGGCGTTTGTCACTCCAAAGGGCATGACCACAAACTCATAGTGCCCATATCTTGTACTGAAAGCAGTCCTTGGCACATCACTCTCCTTCACTCTGAGCTGATGGTAACCTGATCGCAGATCTATCTTGGAGAACACTGTGGCTCCCTTCAGCTGATCAAATAAATCATCTATCCTTGGCAAAGGATATCTGTTCTTGATGGTTACCTTATTCAAAGCTCGACAATCTATGCACATTCGCATAGATCCATCTTTCTTCTTGACCAACAGTACAGGAGCTCCCCAAGGTGAATGACTAGGGCGGATGAAACCCTTGTCAAGCAGCTCTTGCAATTGTTCTTGTAATTCTTTCAGTTCTGCTGGTGTCATGCGATAAGGTGCCTTCGAAATTGGGTTGGTTCCTGGGGCTAACTCAATTTCCCGATTGGGAGGGAGTCCTGGTAACTCTTCAAGAAACACCTCAGGATAGTCACAGACTACCCTCACTTCTTCTCTCTTCAATCCTTCTCCTTGACTTGCATCCACTATATGAGCTAGAAAACCATAGCACCCCTTCTCTAACATTCTCTGAGCTTGTAAGGTAGATAGGAACCTATTTATCTTTCTCCTTGGGTCTCCAATAAACTCAAATGAAGGTTCTGCTTCCGGTGTGAACTTGACTTTTCTCTTGCGGCAATCTATAGAAGCATTATACTTGCTCAAGAAGTCCATTCCTAAAATGACATCGTAATCCTTCATTTCAAGGACTACCAAGTCACTGTAGAGCTCTCGGTTGGAAATCTAGATTGATACTGCCCTTAGCCTCTCAGTAGAGGCCATCACTTCCCCTGACGGTAAGGTTGTTAAGAACTTCATCGTTCAACCTTTCTAGTGGCCTTTATACTGTTTAAGTAGTGCTCAGTGATCAAAGCACTACTTATTAGTTCTTCGGAGGTTTGCAGCCTCTTAACACCGCTAGCCCCCTTTAACGTTATCTCAGGCCTTAACATCTTGAGCATTAGCCTAACTATCTCTTTTTCCGTGCTAACTAGCTCTGGGCACAGATGAGCTAACCGCTTAAACATCTTCACTGCTTCATCCACGGATAGTTCTCCTTGTCTGAACTCCGTGAATTCATCATAATGCTTGTTGGTTACTTGCATGTGAAAGTATTCTTCGAAGAACTCAGTCTCGAAGTCGGCCCATGTCATCTAGCTGACATTTCTCTTGGCCTTGACTCTCTTCCACTATATTCTAGCATCTCCCGTAAGGCAGAAAGATGCATACTTTATCTTCTCTACCTCATGCCAGTCCAGTAGCCCTACTATTCTTTCCAACGTTTTGAACCATGCTTAAGCATCCCATGGTTTACTTGTGCCTGGGAAGTTCCCTGGCTTCAGTTTCTTCTACTGAATGAGGTACGCTTCTTGCCTTACCCCCCTTGCCGGACTACAGATGTAATCGATGGGTCTTCGATCACAACTGGTGCCACTACATTCGCCACCGGCGAGGTAATAATAACGACCTGCTAGTTAGCCATCCTAGTGGCAATAACTTGCTGTTGTTCTGCTAACTGTCTCTGTAACTGAGCCACCACGTCTAAGAGATTTGGTGGGGGTACTGACTCTGTTGCCTCTTGCCCTCTAGGAGCTTGCTCCTCGTTTTGGGCCTTTCTAGGACGTCCTCAAATGTATAACTTAACACTTAATGGTCATGTTCCCAAACTTGCTTTAGGATATAACAAGACCTTGGTCTTGATTCTTATCTCATTTCTTAGTCCTAGAACTCGTTCTAGGGCTTAGTAAGACCTCGGTCTTACTCAAAACTTTTATCAAGCACCTTGCGTGCCATAATCCCAAAACTTACTTTTGGGCAACTCAAGTAAGTACTTAAGCATTTCTCTAATATCCATTCTAGGGATTAAACATGATTTCGTGATACTAAGGTATTAAACATGCTTCCTTGTTCTATGCACATATGAGTAAGTACTTAAGCATTTCTCTATACTGTAATTAAGTAAAGGAGCAATAGAAAAAAAAACTGAAACTTAAAGCTTTCTTACTCGAAGACGGCAAGGTTGATGTTGATGTGTGTGTGATGCTGGAGAATGGGAACTGCTCTGATACCAAATGTAGCGACCCGCCTTCTCTGCCTTAGACGGATCGTTACTTTTGTCTACTTCTCGACTCTAATGCACGACTAATAGAAATGCGGAAATCTTTTTTTTTTCTTTTAAATTCATCTAAGAATGATATTCTAACTTAAGTAGTCATGCATGATACCATGTCACACTTTCTTTCTCAAAAACTCGTAAAATGATACTTATTGAAACCTGCCTCACCCAACTCAACTTTCGGGTATCAGTCGACTGATACTGTATCAGTCGACTGATAGGCCTGAAATCTGAATTTTCAGGTTTCGGCACTTGCTTCAAAACTCCACCAAACCTATACTTTCGAGCCATATAGAATCATGACACCATTTCTATACTCTATGTCAGTTTTCTAAACAATTTAGTCAATCAAAATGAATCCATAAACTTGAAATTAGGACTTTTGCGGAAGAAAATGAGCTATTCGAGTTTATATGAACTTTAACAATAGAGTTTGTACCAATCTTGACTCCTATGCATTCATAACACCAAATACATGTTCTATAACCTTGCTAAAGCATTATGAAACATGAATGCAACTTTTCTAAACATATTTAAGCAATAAAAACTTGATTCAAAGAGGAATTAATACTATCTTGGCACAAACATCTATTTCTCCAACAAAGTATCAATATTTCCAACTACTCACACTTTTACTCATCCAATGCAATCATAAGGACATGTAGGCTAAATGAAATGACATGGAATCTTTACTCTAAGAAATTGAGCATGTAAAACTATCCAAAGCTTAAATGTTCGCTAAACTCCATAAAGCAAGAACTTGAAATTGAATAAACTAAAACATTGTAATTCAAATAACTAAATTGTCTCGTCTCAAAGATCTCTCCAAAATCAGCCACCACACACACTTTACTCAGCACCGCCTCGTCGCCTTCCTTCAGAATTGCTTGCCTTTACCTTTATCTGCAGTAAGAGGAAATGCAACTAGTAAGCAAAAAGCTTAGTAAGTACTATCTAGCTCACAAAATCTCGAAATGTGCAAACATGCTTCTTGATCAATATGAAAATCATATGAGATACTTATATGCTTGAAAGAAAACTAAGAACATGTATAACTCAAAACATGCATACTCAAGCATTAATAAATCTCAATTTACTTTTCTTGGCTCAACTTGAAACTTTAGCTATTCTTTGACTTTTTTTTTTTTTTGAAAACTCTTTAAACTTTAGAAACTTTGCTAAAGCATATACTTGAAAATACTAATCACTTGGATCCACTGAAGACGTAAGTACCATCTCATGCGCGTTCCCTAAAAGGTTGGGGTAGCGAGCCACCAATCCTAATAGAGCAGACCTTGGTCTACCAGGGCCAAGACCTTGGAATTGGACACCTGGATTTCTTTAACGACGCCCTTGGACGCCGGGTACTGGCCTTAGAAAATAAAATAGCTTTTCTTTCTTTTCTTTCTTATCTGTAAATGCCTTGGCATTTTCTCGAGTACCTTGCGTGCTAAAATCCCTAAGTCTTGACTTTTGGGGATTTCTTAAGGCCTTGGCCTTTTCTTTTCTTATCTTTATCTTCTCTTTTCTTTTCTCATAACTTTCTTAGCCCCTAATCTCACATAGGGTGCTTTATCAAACTTATACAAGCATATAATGAACTAAGATCACATGCAAAAACTTAAACAAAAAGGAAATATCTCTTTTAAAAACTTTTAAGGGAAATTCTTGCGGAAAAACCGCCTCTTACTGCAGGTGAGCAGTACTTACATTGATATCTTGGACTTACAAACCAAGATTGACGTCTAGAGCTTGGGAGAAACTTGAGATCTCGGAGAATTCTTCGCGCCTACGCGTTCTCCTCGTCGAGACGGATGCAACGCTCCGCTCTCTTTGATCCCTCCTTGGCCGGCGCCCCTTGGAAGAGAGGAGAAAGGCTTGGGCGTGCGTGCGTGAGAGGGAGAGGGCTGCGTCGCGAGGCTAGGGTGAGGAAGAGAAACCCAAAATTCTAATTTCCTCTCTTAACTTATCTATTTATACTATCTTTATGGAAAAGACGTAACTACTCTATAAATATATTTCTCTCCATCCTTTGCTGTGCTTGATACCCTAGCCCAGCTGGTCGCGCGCGCTCCTGGTCTACTGGTGGTCGCGGGTTCGAACTCCCGCTGCCCTTAAACGTTTTTCTATTTTTTTTATACTAAATGGACTCGAAAAATTCCATAAAAATATTCTAAAAATCCCTAAAAATATCTAGAATATTTCTAAACCATTTTTAAATAATTCTAAGGACTTTAAGAACTAAAAATGGAAATTTTGGGGCGTTACAATAGAAGGGGGTGAATATCGTAAATTATTTCGGATTGAAAAATAGAATACGCAGCAGAAAAATTAAAACTAAACAACACATAAACACCAAGATTTTACTTGGTTCGGAGTCGTGGTCGACTCCTACTCCAAGGCCCACGGTCGTTGACCGTTTACTGCGGGCAATTCTATATGTGCGCAAAACGGTTTACAAATGGATATTACAATTGCAGTACAGTAAACTTAAAAGGATAGCTCTTCGTTACCGACGTCCGGTGTGGAATGTATCTCAGAGCAGAGGGACGTCGTCGGCGCTTGTATCTCGAGTTGGGAGGTTTCCGGAGCAAAGCGTTTGAGTAGAATAGCGTATTGGCGTTGGAAGCAGTGATTGTTAAAGCCTTGGGGCCGAGGGGCTTTTTATAGCCTCCTGGGGCGCCCTGAACGTTGGGGGCTCCCCCCCCCCCCCCCATGTGTCACCCAATCCGAGCAACTCTCGGTCAGCCCTTATCCCACTCGAATAGGGCTGAGAGTTGACTGTGGGGGCGCTCGGGACGCTGGGGGTGCCCTGGTTGACTCTTTCAGCGGGCTTCTCGGCTGGATGATCTTTATCCGCTTCGTTGGCTCAAGCCCGGGGCGCCCTGGGCACTGGGGCGCTCGGGACGCTGGGGGCGCCCGGGACGCTAGGGGCGCCCCGCCTAGTATGCTTCCGAAGCGTACTTTTGTTGAACTCATGTTTGGCTTTACTTAGGGCGCCCGGGTCCTTCCGGGCGCCCAACCCAGCTGCTGCCTCACTCCTTTGAGGCTTTCTGAGCTGCAGACACTCATTCCTTCGGTCCTACATCCAGGGTTAGTACCAAACAAGATAAAGCAACAATGTTAGTGATTCTTACAGTCGTAGCTGTCTTGGTTCTGACTTTGGGTCTCCAAAATGGAGCCCTAGGTCGAACCGACGCCTACTGTTCCCTGGACGGGGAACGCGTCCTCACCTACTCCTCTCAGGAGAATTTACCTGTTGCCAACCGGCTCCTTCGGTTGGACTTTTGCCCAGCAGCCCTTCGCCAGGTCTTCAGTACCAAGCAATCCTTCTCCTGGTGCCCAGCAGTCCTTCGCCAGGTCTTCGTGTCCTGGTATTCCTTCGCCAGGTGCCTAGCAGTCCTTCGCTAGGGCTTTGTATCCTGGCATTCCTTCGCCAGGTGCCTAGCAGTCCTTCGCTAGGGCTTTGTATCCTGGCATTCCTTCGCCAGGTGCCTAGCAGTCCTACGCTAAGGCTTTGTATCCTGCACACTTAATGAGTATGTTAGATAAACATTATCTCTTAACTTTTGAACCCTTTGTCATTATCAAAACACAGGTTCAACTTGCGTGCTGTCTGTACCAACAATCTCCCCCTTATTGATTTATGGCAACCCGATTCAAAAAGTTAAGTTAATCAAGACATTTGATATAACAGTTTTAGTTCCCTCCCCCTGGAAGGAATCTCCCCCTAGGTTTTTCAAAGGTTCGTGGGGTTTTGAAAAAATTTCTATGTCAACATGATGGAATTTATTTTTCAGAAACTCAGAACATTTTTCAAAAGAAGTTTTTAGAAAACTTAAACCAATTTTGGTTGAGTACTTTGGAAAAAATTCCCAGTCAATAATTTAGAAAATTTTCTAAAGAATTTTTACTCTCTTTAGTACTTTAGAGGCTTTATACTTGGAAACTTTTCTATTAGAGAAGTTTAGAAATAAGTACTTAGAGAATTTTTGAACATAGCTTAAGTACTTTAGAAAATACTTTTGAAAACTGCTTGGGTCAAGTACTTAGAATCAATTTTGAAAACTATTTTGATCAAGTACTTTTGAACCAGTTTTGAGAAAACTAACTTAAGTTAAAATAGCTTTAGAAAAAAATTTAGCTTAAGTACTTTGAAAGCAGTTTTTAACAGACTTAGCTTAAATATTGAAAACAGTTTTGAAAAAACTTAGCTTAAGTATTGAAAACAGTTTTGAAAAAACTTAGCTTAAGTATTGAAAACAGTTTTTAAAAAACTTAGCTTAAGCTTTTTGAAGAAAGGATAAAGTTTTGAATTTTGAAAAAAAAAAATAAAGTTTTGAATTTTGAAAAAAAAATTAAACAAAATTTTAAAGCTTCTCTCCTTTCCTATCTCTCCCCCTTTGCCATATATCAAAAACAAGGCAATATAGCAGAAAAAAATAAACTGCATAAGTATATAACAGAATAACGTGCTGTACTGAACCAATTCAAGATATAAACTGAACTAAAGCAATTTCAATTATCTCTGTAGGGTCCTGTCTAACCCAATTAGCTACTTACTAACTGTTATAAACAGTAGTTTTCACTAGGGTTAGTCAAGTTAAGTGTTCTGTTCAAGTTAGATTTTCTAAACTTGACACTTAACCTGATTGCTATTTAATTTGTATTTAGTGCCCCAATTACTGCAGATGCACTGATCTACATCTTGAATTAAGGCAAAGACCTAAGCATCTCAACCCATTCTAGGTTATCAGTCAAAAGTACCCTAAGGTGCTTGTGAGATTCTGGCTTCTAAATCTATAGGTGCATGCAGTTCTAGGGTTAGGGCCTAGGCTAAGTCCATTTGCGAAAAAGCTCTAGTTTTGAAGGGGGTAGTTTTTTTTAAAAAAAAACTAAGTCGAAAAAGATTTTTCAAACTAAGTAAAATTTGATTTTGAAATTAAGTAAAGCAGTTTAAAATTCTTTTAGAAACTGATTTTCAAATCAAGTAAAGCAGTAAGAAAACCAAAAGTAGAGTTAACCTATTCTACTAAGCAATAAAGATCAGATAATCATAGAAAAGCAAATAGTCAACTCTATAAGTCAGCTGGTATGAGAGAGAACCAGCACAGTCATACAAGTCAAACGTGAGTCAGCCCTACTGAGTAGGGGCAGTCAAACAGTTACTAGTACAATACTAATCAAATCTACGAGGGACCAGGATGATCAGAAGAGCCTAGCTGCCAGGATCGAAACAGCGCCATCATCTCATGATATCGTGCGTCACTGGTCTCCCTCTGGACTCTAAGGGCATTCATATACTCAGTGTAATAGCCCTGATTTGCCTCCATTTCTTCAGCATGATTTACTTCCACTTCCTCCCGGAGGCTCTGGAACTGTGTCTCAAGTCATGTCACTCTCTCGTAGAGTGTCGGTGGTGGAGGCTCGTCTATGTGCTCTCGAACCTCAGCTGCCAGATCTCCGACATCGACCTCAACACCCTCGTCAGAGTCGATCGGTGGTCCGGCTCACTGGCGTCTCCACGACAAAACCCCGGTAGTCGAGACCTCTATACCAGCTAGGGAAAAGTTCCTAAATCCTATCTCGTCAAAATCGGTCATCGCGGTCATTTCACCTACGGTAATGTTACGACCGTGGTGATGAAGGATAGAGGTGATGATGTGACAGAAGGGGGTGCGTACCCGACCCTGAGTGGTGACACTGGAGGCATGTAGGATGGCGTGGAACATGTGAAGGCCAATGTCAATATCTAGGTGGTGGATCAACGCATGCAGTAAGAAAGTGTGAAAGGGTCGCATGGTCGCGACGTCCCTGGTGGATAAAGGCAGGATGCAGCGGACCAGAACTCTATACAGGGCGTAATCCTGGACCTGAAGGTCAACGGAGTGAAATCGTCTAGCTACGGGATTTCTAGCTTCCCTATAGAAGTAGGAGTGGAGAGTGTCTAGGGTAATGTGAGAGTAGGGAGCATCAAATGGAGGATCCCTAGGAGGATAGCAACAAAAGGTGGACTGAGAGAATCGTAGTCCAAGAAATCGGTTAAGTAAAGAGGGTGTGATGGATAGAGGCATCCCTTGGACTGTGGTGACAAAGCTGAGCTGATCTTGTTTGACTATATTATTATAGAATTCTGCACATAAGGTTGTATTAATAGGATGAGTGCAAAATACTAGGTTATCGAGTTGGTAAAAGTTTATAACATTCATTGCCAAGGGACAAGATTGGGTGAAGAATTGTCTATTGAGATAACTAGTTTTTATGGGCTTATATGTTGTTTGAGCAAACTTATTACAAAGTTCTAAAGTTGGGAACCTAGGATCGGGACTAGGTTCGGTATCGGGGTTTGCTTGGTTTGCTCGGCGTTTTCTAACATTATAAAGGAATTGCATTTAAGGAAAATAAAATTAATTTAAATGCAAATAAGATTATACCGGGTGGCAGCTCGGGGAGGCATTGTCGAGGATGAGAGCTTGAGAAGGTTGCAAGGTCACCTTGGAAAGAAGGGAGTTGGAGAGTAGAAGAATTTTGGGTGTGGAGAGAAGAATGGGGGCATGGATCCCTTTTATAGGCCATTGTCAGGCGTCGTGGAGGGAGAGGGCGCCCCGGTGTAGGAGGGCGCCCGGGAGGGTGAGGGCCCCCCCCCCCGCAGTGCTGAGCACTGGGCTGCAGCTGCTTTTGGCAGCTTTCTGTTTTTGACCACTTGTATGGGGGCGCCCGCGAGGACCCGGGCGCCCTGGTCAGCGAGGAGTGGCAGACTTTCTGCCACTCAGTGAGCCTCGGGGCGCCCGAAAAGGGTCTGGGCGCCCTCAATAGCTGCTTTTGCAGCTTTTTGCCTTGAAGGAGATAAAAAGGAAGAGGTGGGGCGCCCTAGGGTTCACGGGCGCCCCGGCTAGACCAGATTGACTTGTTTGACTGCTTTTGACCAGATTTGACCTGTTTGACTGGTTTTGTCTAATTTGACCAGGTCAACTTAGTTTTATCTTACAAGGTTTAGTGTTTGTGCTTGACAAAAAATATCATATGAGATTTAGTTAAATTAAACCTAGCTGTCTCATCCAATCTAGGGTTATCAATCACGTTTACCTTATGGGTTTTGTGAGACAAGTTTTGGTAGATTGAATTAAAAAAAATTATGGTTTATTTTGAAAAAGTTAACTTAATTTTGAAAACAGTTGATTTTGAAAAAAAGATGTTTGAATCTACAATTAATTGAAAATTTGTGTTAGATTCGAATTTGACAAAAAATAATTTGAATTTGAATTTCAAAAATCGGCTTCCAGGTCTTGGCGAGGCACTAGGCCTTCTTTGGCCGTAGCCTTATTGGATCATCAACCCTTTCCTTGACAAAGCCTTTTAATGAAATTTCATTTTCAAAACTACTTTTTGACAAAATCTGGTCTAACTAGTTTGGGTCTTGGATCGGTAGCTTCGGCTAGTTTCACCAGTCTAAAGAGACCAAGTAGAGTATACTTGACCTTATTAGAATTGGCTTCCCTAACGTACTATCATCTCACCGCCACCCAATACTATGTTGTTCAAATTTTAGTTAAGTTGGTTCAGTCCTTAACTAACCATTCCTAAGTCTAAGCATGGTAAATTGCAGAAATTAAATAAACAAGCAATCATGCAATTTTCAAGCAAGAAAGGAATTTTATTTAATTATACAAATTGTTTTTAGTTTGGCTCCCCCTAGACTAAGGCCGCGGTAATGGTTCGGCAAGATATGGATCTTGTCCTTGGGGATCCAATACTGATTTGATCCAGTTTGTTTGTTCAGGCATAGTTTGGGTACCCATGCCTGAACTTTAGATCTGGACTGGTTCAGTACAGCATAGTAGGATCTTTGTCTAGACTTGGTTCGGTAGCCTAACCCGGATCGATTTAGAACCGACTTCTATTTTCCAAGAATCATGTCAAGACCCTTGGAACTAGAAGTGAATCGTTCTAAGGCAGTTCTAAGATCCTTAACTTGAGTTTTCAAGAAAGAGTTCTCTGATTCAAGTTTTTCAACTTGAGCAGAGGTTCCTTCTTGAACCTTCTCAGTTAAGGGTTCAGAGTCTGCCCCTTCTTTCAGGAGTTTTACTTCCTGTCTGAGTGACTCGACTCGGATTTTGGCTTTCGCCAAGTCTCGAGAAAGATAAGAAATTAATTCACATAATTGTAATCTAGAAAACCCACTTACAGTGATTTCACCATTTTCTGAAAACGTGAGTTTTTCGTCGTCCTGCTCTGATTCTGACTCGGTCTCGAGTTCTTCGGAGGCAGTCAGGGCTAGCAAGTTTGACTGGGGTGTCTCTTCTTCTTCTTCTGAGGAAGATTCATCTCATGTTGCTTGGAGTGCTTTCTTCCTTCTTGTCTTCTTGGTCTCCTTTAGATTCGGACACTCCGTCTTGTAGTGACCCTTCTTCCTGCACTCGTAACAGGTCACGTTTGGTTTGTTCTTGTCATTTGAGGGTTTAGCTGGTTCTTCCTTTCTTCGGCTGGCTTTCCTTCTGTTGGTCTGGTTTTTTAGCTCTTTGTAATAGTCTCGGGCTAGCCGAACCAACTTAGGCCGATTTCCCTCGCTGTCTTCTGAGTCTGAATCTGAATCAGACTCGGGTGCAGGTTGAGGCTTCTTCTTGATTGTCTTTCCAGCTTTACCTGCAACAAGGGCAATGTCTTTCTCGGCCAGATTGCAGTTAGTCTGCTCATGTAATTCAAGTTCAGAAAAAAGTTCATCTAACTTGATTTTGGAAAGATCCCTAGAAACTTTGTAAGCATCTACCATAGATGCCCATAAGGTGTTTCTTAGGAAAGCGTTAAGGGCATACCTTATTAGGTCACGGTTTTCTACCTTGTGACCAATGGTGTGTAGACCGTTCATCAGCTCCTGAATTCTGGCGTGGAGCTGAGCTGCTGATTCACCGTCGTTCATCTTGATGGTGTACAACTTGTTCAGCAGAAGGTCCCTCTTGCTGATTCGGGTGTCGGAGGTTCCTTCGTGTAGTTCAATCAGCTTACCCCAGAGTTCTTTGGCGCTGTTGAATGGACCCACCCGGTTCAGCTCCTCTTTGGTTAGGCCGCATTGGAGTGTTTGGGTCGCTTTGGCATCGGCTTCTATTTTCTTTTTGAGTGCAGTGTCCCATTCAGTGTAAGATTATTGTACTCCGTCAGCATTCCTTGGTATTTCCAGTCCGGATTGGATGATTATCCACATGTCCACCTGAGTTTTCAGGTGGACCTCCATTCTACTCTTCCAGTAGGAGAAGTCCTCTCCACTGAAGAGAGGTGGTCTTGCGGTACTGAAACCTTCTTGCATGGCCATTAAGGAATTTATCTGAAAAAGAGAGAAAAGAAAAGAAAACTCTGTCCCAAGACTTGGTCTTGGATTAGTAGTGCAGGATAAAGAAAAAAATATTATCGAGGGGTGTTGCACCGGTCTCGATTAACGATAAAAAATTCGAAAAAAGAAGAAAAGAAATAACTCGAAGAAAAATCCGAAAAATTCTCAAACTGGTGGTTGCACCAAATTTGAGCTTCCCCACTCTGATACCACTTGTTGGATCGAGAGAATACGATAGAGGGGGGGTGAATATCGTAAATTGATTCAGATTGAAAAAGAGAATACGCAGCGGAAAAATTAAAACTAAACAACACACAAACACCAAGATTTTACTTGGTTCGGAGTCGTGGTCGGCTCCTACTCCAAGGCCCACGGTCGTTGACCGTTTACTGCGGGCAATTCTATATGTGCGCAAAACAGTTTACAAACAGATATTACAATTGCAGTACAGTAAATTTAAAAGGACAGCTCTTCGTTACCGACGTCCGGTGTGGAATGTATCTCGGAGTAGAGGGACGTCGTCGGCGCTTGTATCTCGAGTTGGGAGGTTTCCTAAGCAAAGCGTTTGAGTAGAAGAGCGTATTGGCGTTGGAAGCAGTGATTGTTGAAGCCTTGGGGTCGAGGGGCTTTTTATAGCCTCCTGGGGCGCCGTGAACGTTCGGGGGCGCCCCCCCCCCCCCCCACGTGTCACCCGATCCGAGCAACTCTCGGTCAGCCCTTATCCCACTCGAATAGGGTTTAGAGTTGACTGTGGGGGCGCCCCGCCCAGTATGCTTCCGAAGCGTACTTTTGCTGAACTCATGTTTGACTTTACTTAGGGCGCCCGGGTCCTTCCGGGCGCCCAACCCAGCTGCTGCCTCACTCCTTTGAGGCTTTCTGAGCTGCAGACACTCGTTCTTTCGGTCCTACATCCAGGGTTAGTACCAAACAAGATAAAGCAACAATGTTAGTGATTCTTACAACCGTAGCTATCTTGGTTCTGACTTTGGGTCTCCAAAATGGAGCCCTAGGTCGAACCGACGCCTACTGTTCCCTCGACGGGGAACGCGTCCTCACCTACTCCTCTCATGAGAATTTACCTGTTGCTAACCGGCTCCTCCAGTTGGATTTTTGCCCAGCAGTCCTTCGCCAGGTCTTCAGTACCAAGCAATCCTTCGCCTGGTGCCCAGCAGTCCTTCGCCAAGTCTTCATGCCCTGGCATTCCTTCGCCAGGTGCCTAGCAGTCCTTCGCTAGGGCTTTGTATCCTGGCATTCCTTCGCCAGGTGCCTAGCAGTCCTTCACTAGGGCTTTGTATCCTGGCATTCCTTCGCTAGGTGCCTAGCAGTCCTTCGCTAGGGCTTTGTATCCTGCACACTTAATGAGCATGTTTGATAAACATTACCTCTTAACTTTTGAACCCTTTGCCATTATCAAAACACAGGTTCGACTTGGGTGTTGTCTGCACCAACACTGGACACGGGCAGACAACTCCTCCTTCTGAGCCAGGAGTTGCCCCCGTTCTTGGGTCACTTTTTGCAGGTCCTCAGAAAGGGCCTAGTTCTACTCCGACAGAGTATGATCTCTGAGATGGTAGCTGTGCATATTCTCCTCCGAGGCTAGCAGGGTGTCAAAGTAGTGCTCGACCTTCACCCTTAGAGCCCTGCTGACCTCCAACTATAGGAGGCATGCCTCACGGGCATGGCCAACCTCTGCCTCTGATTCTGACAATCGCTGGAGGAGGTCTTCAATAACCCCTTGAGAGCACAACAGGCAGCTGGTAGTAGCACAATTGGAGGCGACCTACAATACAGAAGGACAGTTAAAAAATAGACAAAACAATAGAAGCCAAGAGGAGAAAGATGACGGCAATTACCGTCAGCAGAGACTAGTGTAGCATACCCAGGTACCTGGCTGACGTAGCCGACCTCAGGAGATGAGCAGGAGGGGGGAGAATTTCCACGGCATCTCCTACCGAAGGGCCAGGGAGGCTTCAGGGATAGGGTTCATCATGTTAAACCCTACAGGTGAATTTGATCCAACATGATGAAAAGGTAGAGTGGTACTAGTCAAGGAGTTAGAAGTTGATTAATTAAAATTGTCAGTAATTTAAATTAATCGACGGACAATCGATATCTTAAACACGGGGGATAGATGTACTCATAATAGGTAGAGCTCATAGACAATATGGGGGTTGGTGAGGTAATTCAATGGAGATCCTTTAGTGGAATGGATCTTCATTAATGGAACGGGTTTGGATCCATTAGTAGGCCAAGATCCAACTCCTCCTCATGGTCCATATCATAGCTCTTTATATACCCCATGTGGCATGAAACCAAGAATTAATTATCCAAGATAACACAAGAAACCCTAAGCTTTTCCTCTCCTCTCCTCCTCACTGTAGGACCGGTGCACGTGAGAGGGGGGGTGAATCACGTGACTTTTAAAACATTCGTTTTAAAATCAAAGTCGTTAGAAAATTGTACGATGCTTTAAAAAACGTGCACGGCAGAAGAAATAAAATGAAACACGAAAGCGAAAAATAATAAAAAATAAGCGATGAGTTTTACTTCATTCGGAGCCTTCGGCGACTCCTACTCGAAGGCCCAGGCTCCTTGAACCTTTCCTGTGGGCAATCCACTAAAATTATCTAACGGTAAACTCCCGGTAAAGCGATTCGAATACAAGATTAAGCGGAAGTGTAACAACCCTACACTTCCCCCTTAAATAATTTTAGTGCAGACAGAACAAATAAAAATGTGTTACCCAACACTTAAGATTATCTGAAGCAGCTTGGGTGTTGGGAGCGATCTTTCGGCAGCAGTCGGACAGCGTCAAGACAAAGCACAAACCGCAGCAGAGGAGCGTGGAAGCCAGAGAGCGCCAAAGCTTGAACCAGACTTAAAAAAAATAAATGTCTTTAGAGGGCTCGCTTGCTTCTTTTTATAGTGCCTCGAGCAGCCAATATTCAATCCGATGCATGATCTTCTCAGCCCAAACTTTATCCATTAGCAAGCTATTCTTAAATAATTTAAAAATAGCTAATTAAATTAAGATAAGAATGCATTTAGAGTTAATTAAAAATGCTCAACTTAAATTAAGATAAGAATACTCCACTTAAATTAAAATAAGAATGCTCCATTGAAAAAATAATTTAAATAAAGTTAACAAGCTATTCTTTGGCATAATCTAAAGAAGATAACGTTTCTATCCTTTGCTCCACTTAAATAAAAAATAATTTAAATAAAGTTAGCAAGCTATTTTTTGGAATAATTCAAAGAAGATAACGTTTCCATCATTTGCTCCACTTAAATTTAAAAAAATAATTTAAAGTTTAAACTCTCGTACAGAATAACATTTTATCATCTCAAATAAAATAAGAAATACGAATAATTTAAATGAGAGTTTATCCTCCACCGAGACTTTAGATGAGGAATAATTTATAATTTTATTCTCAAATAAAATAAGAAATACGAATAATTTAAATGAGAGTTTATCCTCCACCGAGGCTTTAGATGAGGAATAATTTTGTAAAATTTACCTACAAAATCTAATTAGTTCACATATCAAATAAAACCTATAAAATAGAGTTAATGCAATGGACTAAGATAAGAATGCTTTTAGAGTTAATTAGACCCGTCCAAACCTGGATAAGGATCTAACCAGGACTCAACCGAGGTCACCAAAATGGGCCTAAGTTGGACCGCGCCTACAGTCCTAAAATAGGACCCGTCCTCACTGGTTCGCTCCTCCAGTGACTTACCTTAGTTACCTCGTGCATCTCTACTCAACTTCTTAACCCACTAGGTCTTCCCGCCAGGGCTCAACCACCCTGGTCTTTTTGCCAAGTTTCAACCAACTTGGGCTTCAGTCAGTTGTCAGGCCTCGCGAACCCAACTGGACTTCCCACTAGGACTCAACCACCCTGGACATCATCCTGGTGTCAGGTCCTAAGTCTTTCAACCATGCACACTTAGTAAAGAGGTCAAAACCAAAAGCAAGCCTAACTTTAACCTATTTGTCATTCATCAAAACTTAAGTTTAACTATTAGTGCAAATTGCACCAAGAATCTCTCCCTTTTTGATGCAATGACAACCTGGATTAAAGTTGAAAAATACCAGACAAAGCAATGAGTCCAAAAAAGAATATGCAAATGACATGCTCTAAGATCAGGAATTTTTAATTTTCTAGCTTAACCCTTAAACTCTCCCCCTTTGGCATTCATCAAAACAAAGAAATAATATGTGCGCAAGCATCAGAAATAAAACACACATTCAAGTAATATGCCAGCCAATATAAAATACTTTAAGTATTTGGGGAAGAAAAAAAATTCTTAGCACGTATTTTTAGGATAGGTGAACAATGATTTTAAGGATAGATGAACCAACATTTTCAAAAATAATTTATTTTCTAACATATTCGAAAGAGCACAAAAAGTGAAAGATTTTAACTCATGCTCACCTTGAACCAAGTAAGAATTTTAGCCCTTTTTAGGTGTCTAACCTTAGTTACTAGCTAACTATCTAGATGATAGTAGTGTTCACTGGATTAGCCAAGTCAAGTAATAATGTCTAGCTCAGATTTTAATTCATGACTATTTGACTTGATCACTGTAATGTGGGTATTTTACGCCCAGACTTATTGCGATGCACAGACTTAAGCATTCTGAAGTCCAGGCAAAGTCCTATACATCTCACAACCGTTTTATGTTTTGCAAGCACAAACAAGTTATCCTTAATGTGTTTTGTGAGATGCGGCTACCTAAATCTATAGGTTCATGCAGTTTTAGGGGTCAAACTTAGGCTAAGTCCACCAAATTTTTTTTTAAAATGCAAGTTTGAAATACTAAAATTAAGCCAATTAAACCAAGAATCAAAGTAATTAAGCTAATGGTCAAACAGAATATGCGAGCTGATTGTTCAAAAGAAGTAAGTGTGATCAGGTCAGTTCTAGTCTATAACACACATTCCTATTAACCTTCTTAAGTTACTAAATTCATATTCAAGGAGTGGTTTAGTAAATATATCAGCTAGGTTAGCCTTAGATTCAACATGGTTAAGTTCAATTTCTCCTTTATTAACATGATCTCTGACAAAATGATGTTTAATTTCTATATGTTTGGTCCTAGAGTGGTGGACTGGGTTTTTGGTTAGATTAATTGAACTTAGATTATCTATAAAGATTTTGACTTTCATAAAATCTAAGTTAAAGTCTTTTAACGTATACATCATCCAAAGTAATTGGGCTACACACTCACCCATGGCTATGTACTCAGCTTCAGTGGTGGATAGGGCAACGCAATGCTGTTTTCCACTGAACCAACCAACTAGTGAGGGCCCTAGAAGTTGGCATCCACCACTGGTACTTTTCTTATCTAATTTACAGCCAGCATAATCTGAGTCAGAAAATCCAATAAGTTCAAATTGGGCTGTTCTAGGATACCAAATTCCTAAACTTTCTGTCCCTTTAAGGTACCTAAATATTCTTTTAACTAGGGTTAGATGTGACTCTTTAGCACATGTTTGATACCTAACACACATACTAACTGCAAAGAGAATGTCAGGTCGACTTGCAGTCAGGTAAAGTAAGCTGCCTATAGCACTTCTATAATATTTAAGGTTAACAGTTTTGCCATTTGGATCACTATCTACAGTTTGATTGGTAGCCATAGGTGTTTTAATTTCTTTTGCACTATCCATTCCAAATTTTCTAAGTAGTTCTTTAGTGTATTTTTGTTGATAGACAAAAGTACCCTCACTTGTCTATTTTATTTGTAGCCCTAAAAAGAAAGTTAATTGGCCTACTAAACTCATTTCAAATTCATTTTCCATTACCGTTATAAAATCTTGTAAAAAATTTGAGTTAGTTGAGCCAAATATTATATCATCTACATATACTTAGGCTATAAAAATATCAGTTTTTAAGGTTTTAACAAATAGTGTTGGGTCAATTTTGCCTTGGTTAAAACCTTTAGATACTAAGTGGTTAGACAGTCTTTCATACCAGGCCCTAGGGGCTTGCTTAAGTCCATATAGGGATTTTTTAAGTTTAAAGACATAGTCAGGGTGTTCTAAGCTTTCAAAACCAGGGGGTTGTCCTACATAAACCTCTTCCTTAATTAGGCCATTTAGGAAGACTAACTTAACATCCATTTGATACAATTTGAATCCTTTATGGGCTGCATAACTTAAAAGCATCCTAATAGACTCAAGTCTAGCTACAGGGGCATAGGTTTCATCATAATCAAGTCCTTCTACTTGGCTAAACCCTTTAGCTACTAACCTAGCCTTATTCCTAACGATTTCACCTTGTTCGTTAAGTTTATTCCTAAAGACCCATTTGGTTTCAATAAACTTTTTGTCTTTAGGTAAGGGTACTAAATCCCAGACTTGACTACGTTCAAATTGGGTTAACTCCTCTTGCATAGTTATGATCCAATCAGGGTCAAGTAAAGACTCTTCTACTGATTTTGGTTCAATTTTGAAAATTAAAGCAATCTGGCTAAGGTTTCTAAAGGCTGACCTAGTTTGAACCCTTAGTTCTGGATCACCTATGATTTGATCAATAGGGTGGGCTAAGCTAACTCGAATGGTTCAGATTTGGTTAGGTGAAGGTTCAGTCAGATCATGGTATTGGTCCTTAATTGGGCTTTCATCTGGGTCAATACTGGACCTAACAAAATCAATTGGTTGGTAGGTGGTTTGATCAGAGTTATTTGGGTCAGATTTTTCATCAAATTTTACATTTGTAGTTTCTTCAATTCTTAGGGTAGTTTTATTATAAACTCGATAGGCTCTACTGGTAAGGGAATAACCTACAAAGATACCTTCCTCAACCTTAGATGTAAACTTTCCTAAGTGTTCTCTAGTATTTAATATATACACTTTACATCCAAATACTTTAAAATACTTAATATTAGGTTGTTTTTTATAATAGATTTCAAAAGACGTTTTTCCTAGATTTTTATTTATAGTTATTCTGTTTTATACATAACAGGCTGTACTGACAGCCTCAGCCCAAAGGTATTTAGGTAAGTTGTATTCATTAAGCATTGTTTTGGTTGCTTCTTGTAGTGTTCTATTTTTTCTTTCTACAATTCCATTTTGTTGAGGTGTTTTAGGGCAGGAGAATTCATGGTTGTATCCATTTTCTAAACAGAATTGATTAAATTTTTGATTTTTGAATTCCCCACCGTTATCGCTCCTAAGTCTTATAATTTTAACCCCTTTTTCATTTTCTGTTAATTTGCAAAATTAAGTAAATATATCAAACGTTTCATCTTTATTTTTTAAGAATTTTACCCACACTACAAGAAAAAATAGTTTTCCTGACACTTTCTTAATGATATTTATTAAAATGTGTCATTAATTTATATATATCATGACATTGATTAAAAGTAAATAAAATAAATAAAATAAAAATCTGATTAAGTATATTATTATGACATTTATAATGGATGTCATTAAAAGTCTATATTTTAATTATTTTTTTTCTATCTCCCTTCAAAAATTTCACTCGCTCTCGCCTACCGAACCCATTGCCTGCCGAACCCATAAAAAAGAAACGCGTGATCCCTAATCCTCACGACTCTCCTTTCCCCTACTCCTCACGACTCTAAATCCCTACTCCTCACGGCTCTAAATCCCTACTCCGATGCTCTCCCCCACTGTTGCGCCCTGTCCTCGCGACTCTCCCCCACCGACCACCAGTGCCGTCGTTGCCCTCGCCATCTACCCCGCCATTGTTCTTGCCCGCACGACTCTCCCCCCACCCTCTGGCGACCGCTCTTCGTGTGATCACCACCGAGTGCGAGGGCGATGACGATGGCGATGCTAGCTGTGGTCGAACTGGGGAAGGGCGGATCTTAGTCTGGGGAGGAGGCGAGAAGGGTGAAGCTGATGCCTTTCGCACCGTTGTCTGTGGATCCGGGAGAGGGTGGGAATGCATTAGGTGGGTTTTTGGTGATAGATTTGCAGGTTGCGTTTCGACGATTGAATCCGTCGGGAAATAGATGGTGCTGCTTTTTCTCTCTTGAAATTTGTGATTTTTTTTTCTTCTTCTTTTCTTGTGTAGAAGAAGAAGAAAAAGAGTTTGAAGCTGAAGGTACGGGTTTTGTAGGGTTCGGGAGTGTAGTATCTGGGTGTTTGAATTGAGTTGCTCAGATTTTGTTTTCTGGTCGCGTCTCTCTATCTTGTTCTCTTCAGTGCTCGATCGTAGCAGTTCTGTGCACGAAAAAGGTTAGAAAGTTATTTTTTCTTATTGATTCTGTCAAAATCTACGTTTAGGTTACTTTTTCTTTGTTGATTCTTTGGTCTGTTTTGTTGATTGTTGTTTTTTCTTTTCTTTTCTTTTAGGTATCAAAAACACACTTTTGTTTCTTTTCTTTTGATTGTTGTTTTTACTTTGATCGGATGTTGTCTGAAGTATTTAAGCCAAGCCTTGCTATTGATGCAACATTTATAAAAGGATTTTTTGGATCAGGGTGTCCAGAAGATGCTTACTAATATGTAGTCAACATGAGCACAAAAGTTAAATACTCAACTAATGCAAATTACAGCTTACTCGCAAAGCTTTATTGCAATTCAGTGAGGGTAGAAGAGGCTGGTAGAATTCTGCTTGAGTTGATGGACAAGGGCTTAATACCCAACTTTCCTGTCTATATGAGAGTAAAGAAGGATCTCGTCAAGTTGTCTAGGGAAGATTTGGCATCAAAACTAAAAGACAAATTCAACTTTCTTACACATGTTCGATGACCGTAGCAATTAGAAGTGATCAATGATTTAGTCAACTATGTGAGGGTAAGGATTATCCTTATAGAGTAGTTATCTTATAGTAAGTGTTCTTCCATGAATGTACACAAAGGAACATATTTGGACAATTGATTTGGCCGGCGCCGCTCATTCTAATCAACATATTTACTTTCTATTTGATTATTATACAGATTTTTGGCTGTTTTATTCATAGAAAGTAAGTTATCTGCTCACTGAAGTTACTGATCATAGAGAAATTAGTTATTAGTATGTTGAAATTATTGATTGATTCTATTGTCTTTTGTTATTCAATTTATACTGTATTGTATAAAGTTACTTACAGTTATTTTCTAGAAGTCTTGGTGAACAGTCTCTTAGATAATAGGCACCACTTGAATCATCCAAGCTGTCTTCCTTATATTATTACAAGGAATCTTTTGAGTTGCATGGGTACTTCAAAAGTACTCTAAGAGACTTTTAGGAATGACCATACCTAAGATAATTAGACAAATTTACCCCACCATTCATCTCTAATTAATTTAGACATGTAAAAAAAAATTCAATGCTAAATATTTGTTTCACATCTATTTTTAGCTTTTAAATTTTGTGTTCTGAAAAATAAATAGAAAAATTGACTAAACAAACGAGGCCTTAGTGTGTTTGAGTCTAGAAATTAGTAGATATGGATAAACTGGTAATTGGTTAATGAAATAATAATGATCCTGCAGTATTCACCATTTGATAGTAATCAAATTCCCCTGATATGTGAATCCATCCCTGTAAAGAGGAGCTCTAGAAATTGTAAAATTATAATTAGAGATGAATAATTATAAACCAATCTTGCTAACTTAGTGGGTGTCAAAGTCGGGAAATCAGTAGATATGGATAAACTGATAATTGGTTGATGAAGCGATAAGGATCCTATGGCATTTGTCTTTCTGTAGTAATCAAATTTCCCTATAATGTGAATCCATCCCTCTAAAGAGAAGCTCTACCTTATTGAGAGATTTTGATGCTATAGATTTTTCTTGTTTTATTCTTTTCTTTACAGTTTCATCTACAGCTTATCTATATTTAAGATATTGATGTAAATGCTATAGATAGATCAACACTTAGTTTCAAGGTGTATATTGTCCATTTTCCTTTTCTGTTCCACAAGTTATTCTAGCTAGGCTAATTCTGTGCATTTTGTTCAGTGGCTATAATGTTTATTCTAAAATAGGTTGGGCAATCAACCAATGTTTCCATTCAAACACATTGCAATGTTAGAATCAATGATTTGCAATCAACCAAACCATGACCTTGGTTCATATAAAATTTGATATTGTAGTTACCAACTACAATATCAGGTATATTATTGTCTGGTCCTAAATTGTAGTTACCAACTACAAATCTGATATACACTTTGTCATATAAAATTATGGCAATCAATTTTGTGATAATGTAAATGGTTCAATTTGCATTTTGTTCTGATATTTGTACTTTTTTGTCACTTTTTCAGGGTAAACATATAATTCTAAACTCTAGCCATTATAGAAATGCATCGAAATATTCTGGGGTTTCTAAAGTCAAAATGCCTCTCTCAAGGCACCTGAATTCAAATAGTTCATGAAAAAAAGCGTAAGCTTCTATGTCATACATTATATGTATTTTTAGTAACTTTGTTACCTTTTCAATTCTTAGGAAGCAGCCTCTCAATTCTTAAGCAGCTGCCTCTACCGAAAGAAGCAGCCTTTCAAGCATGCATGGCTGCTTTGCCTTTCAAGCACACATGCATGGCTTAGGAAGCAGCCTCTCAAGTAGTCCAATATAACAAACTCACCGGCTTGTAAGCTCTAATTTACTAGTTTCATTTCCAGTTGCAGGAATGAAATCACTAGCTTTGCTTTAGTTATTATTGTTTTATTAGTTAAACATTTTAGTTTCAGTTCCAGTTGCAAGAATGAACTCACCGGCTTATTATTGTTTATTATTGTTTGATTATTTTATCAATTCCAGTTGCTAGCTTCCATTGCTCTTGCTGACCTTCAATCAATTTATTAACTGCTTTGATTTAAATTCTAGTTAAGCTTGCAAATTGAGGTTGCCAATTGAGTTTGTTAACTGCTCTTACTCCACCACAGGTTGGGATACTTGTTAAGTTTTTTTTGCTCAGTATGCATCTGCATCTGCATCTGCTGTGGAAGATGTTGCCAATGTGTTACAGGAAATGTTAATAGTTTGCTCAGTGTGCATCTGCCGTGGAAGAGCCTCTGCAATTGCTCAGTGTGCAACCCTGTAGACAATTGGTGTAGCAGGCAGCATCATTATCAAGTGTTACACAGGTTGCCAATGTCTACACAGGTTGCCAATGTCAATAGTTTTACACAGGTTAAACATGTTTTTTTTGTAGTATAATTGTTCCTTGTTTTAGTTCCTTCACCGAAACATGTTAAGATACATTTTTTTTCTTTATTATATACTTCTTTGATTTTATTTCATTTACACAAACTAATTAATATATGATTTTTTTTTGTAGGTGACAAGAATATTGGATTTTGTTTAAGATGTGATGGTTGAAAATTGAAGATTGAAGATGCAGTAAAGTTTGAAAGCTTGGTTATGTTTTACTTTAGAAGAGAATTAATTTTTTACTAGTTCTTAAACTAAATACATTGGGTACATTTGTGATTGTGATTAGTGCATAGATATTTTTTGAGGTGACCAATTTGACAGTCTTGTATTGCAAAAAAATTGGCAATTATTGATTAGCACTTTAATATCAATTTAAAATTTTTATTTGTGTTTATGTTAATTAGTTATATGCGTAAATATTTATATCATGAAATAATGAAAATGGGTGAGATATTTATTAATATATGATATTTTTATGTCACAATAGAACACCAAATCATGTAGATAAAAATATCATTGTAAAACTCATATGAAGATATTTTAAAATGTCATAATAAATAACTATTAATGATAATTTTAAATGTCTTTATAGACTAATATAGCAAACATTTATATGTGTCACTATAAATTATATAACGAGATATTTTAAATTAACTTTATAAATTATCATTAGTGACATGTTTTATTATGACTATAAATAAAATTCAAGACACTTATAATTGTCTTGATAAATAATTTTAAAGGACATATAAATTTGTCATCATTACTACAATAAAACAACATATATAAATGTCATTACAAATCTTATAGTGACACTATTTTTTGTCACTATAACAATTATTCATGCTATTAGTGTTGTCACTATTTTTATTTTATAGTGACATTAAGAATTGTCATAAGTGATGAGACTTTAGACGACATCACTATAGAGGGCATTTTAACTTAATGTCACTATATCAAAAATGTCAGTATAAGTAATATATGATGACACTTTTCAATGTCATTAAAAGCATTTTTTCTTGTAGTGCTAGGTGAATCTTGAATAGTCATCTATAATTACTAAACAGTATAGATTCCCACTAATTGATTTTACCTCATGTAAGTCAAATAGGTCTAGGTGAATAAATTCAAGAATTGATTTAGTTTGAGTTTGATTAGTTGGTTTGTGAGTTGATCTAGTTTGTTTCCCTTGTTGACAAGCATTACATAGGGTTGTCTCAAAGTTAGGTAACTTTGGTAGGCCTCTAACTAAACCATTTAGTTTAGGTAATTTTCTGAAGTGAGTGTGTGAAAGTCTCCTATGCCAGAGCCAAGTCTCATCCTTATGTGTTAAAAGACAATTTGCTAGGGGATGGGTTAACCTAATTTCATAGATGTTATTGTGTCTATGTCCTCTAAGTGTGATGTTTGGGTTGTTAGTGTGTTTGATCAGACATTCATTGGACAAGAACCTAACCTTATACCCAGTGTCACACAATTGGCTGATACTTAATAAATTGAAGTGAAAGTTTTCAACAAGACATTTTTAATTATAAAATCAAACTCAAGTTCAATGTTACCTAGGCCAATTACCTTAAGTTTACCGTTGTTTCCAAACGCAACGGTCCCTAGACTTTTGT
Organism: Boesenbergia rotunda; assembly: GCA_024364735.1. Taxonomy (NCBI): domain Eukaryota; kingdom Viridiplantae; phylum Streptophyta; class Magnoliopsida; order Zingiberales; family Zingiberaceae; genus Boesenbergia; species Boesenbergia rotunda. The sequence goes on along the minus strand of JAGFNQ010002996.1, from coordinate 55,732 downwards.
ACCTGAGTTTTGTAAACTTGGTGGGATCCCCAGTCATGTGTCTGGAGCACCCACTGTCGATAATCCACTTGTTTTCCTACAGTTAGGTAGGAGATTTTTTAGAATTTAGTTTAAGTTTTGAATGAGTTAAAGGAATGATTTAAAGAAACATAAGAAATTTGAACCCCAAAAAAAAACTTAAGAAGTTTAAAAGTTTGAATTTTTAAAACGCTTAAGAGAATTTGAATTTTGAAAAACCTTAAGAAATTTGAAGACATGAAATTTTGAAAAAGTTAAGGAATTTAAAAGATTTAAGGAATTGAAAATTTTGAATTTTGAACAACTTAAAAAGGACTTAAGGAATTTGAAATTTTGAATTTTGAATTTTGAATTTAGTTGTCCTTATTCATCTCACTTGATCTAAGTTGTCAATCAAAGAGATCCTATGATTTGTGTGAGATAAGTTTGAGTTTGTTTTATAAAAGTTAATCTGACCTCTGTTAGATTCAGGTTTGACAAGAAGCAGTTTAAAAGTATACTTCCATAATTGGTTTCCAGGCCGTGGCGAGGCACAAAGGTCTTCTTTGGTCGAAGCTTTATTGGATCAACAACCACTTTCTAGGCAAAACCGCTTAAGGAAGTTGTACTTTTAACCTACCTATTGAAACTCCTTGGTCCAACTAGTCTAGGATGTGGCGGGGTAGCTTCGGCTAGTTCCACTGGGCTAAGAAGACCAAATAAAGGATGTCTTCCCCTACCTGACTCCTTAGATCAGCTTCCCTAACATACTATCAGCTCACCCTACCCTGGTACTGAGTAGGTTAAGTGTCAGACTAACTTTTGAAACTAGTCCTAGGTACCCAGATGGGTAAAGGGTGACTTTGAGGTGCCAACTAATTTGGTGCCTCGCCCTAAATTATAGATAGGGTGTTTAGGGTCAATGTAATGAATGTCCTTCTTGGGGACATAGTATTGGTTCTGCCCTACTTGCTTTGTTAGGTAAGCTTTCGGGACCCACGCTTTTCGTCGGTTTTCACGTGGGTGGACAAATGAGATAAAGGATTTTTGGGTCGATCCTGATTTATATCCTATCCCAGATTTATTGTACACGCCCTTTTGAGATCCAAGAATAAGGTTAAGATTCTTGGACCGGGTTGTAAAAGTTGTTAGTAAGTCCTTAAGGTTTTGAACTTCACCCTTTAGGGTGGAGTTATCATTTTCCAGTTCAATTGTTCTTTCATTTTGAGTTGATTCAGTTAAGGTTTTGGTATTAATTAATTGCTCCTTAAGGTCTTGATTTTCCTTAAGGAGCTGGTCATTCCTAGATTCAGATGCAAACAAATTTTTATTTAAAACAGAGATAATCTTAAAAAAACTTTTTATTAATTGAATCTAAGTATACCTCAGTCGAGCCGTCCGAAAAGAGTCCGATCTTTTGGCTCGACTCGTATTCGGAATCTTCGTCGCTCTCCGAGTCCGATCCAGGTCCGGTTGCCATTAGCGCGAGGTAACTTGAATTTTTTGGTGGTTCATTGTCGGAGTCATCCGAGCTCTCGTCCCAGGGGGCTTGTAAAGCCTTCTTCTTCTTGTTCTTCGTGGGTTGGTCCTCCTTTTTATAGGGGCATTCATGTTTGAAGTGCCCTTTTCTGTTGCAGCTGAAGCAAGTCATTTTGCTTTTACCTTCATTGCTGATGGGCTTCATTATCTTTTGGAGGTCCCTTTTTGAAAACTTATTCTTCTTTTTCGCAAAGACTTTTCTTACCAAGTTTACCATATGCTCCTCGTCGTCTGAGTCTGACTCTGGTTCTTCTTCGGATTCTTCTTGAATATTCTTCTTCGACTTGACCTTTCTTGAAGAATCTACAAACAAAGTAAACCCTTTCTCGGCCTTGGCATTAGTTTGTTCATGCAACTCTAATTCACAAAACAGTCCATCTAAATTTATTTTGGAAAGATTCCTAGAAATTTTATAAGCATCTACAATGGATGCCCATAATGAATTTCTAGGAAAGGCATTTAGTGCATACCTTATAATGTCTCTATTTTCTTGTTTGTGCCCAATCAGGTGGAGTCCATTTAGTATGTCCTTGATCCGAGCATGAAGTTGACTTGCAGATTCTCCTTCCTGCATTTTCATATTAAATAATTTATTTAAAAACAAATCCCTTTTTGTTACCTTTGCATCAGTAGTGCCTTCATGCAATTCAATTAGTTTATCCCAAAGTTCTTTTGCTGATTCGGTTGGTCCGATTCTGTTCAGCTCTTCTTTGGTTAGTCCACACTGGAGGGTGTTCTGCGCTTTGAACTCGATCTGAGCTTTTTTCTTCATTTCCAGGTTCCATCTATTAGGCTTCAGTGGCTCCTTGTTTCCCTCGTCCATTGGTGGTTCATAGCCAGTTTGCACCGTGAACCATTGATCCATATCGGTTTTGAGGTACACTCCAATTCTCCGCTTCCAGTAGGGGAAATCTTCCCCGTTGAAGAGCGGAGGACGAGCAGTGCTGTAACCTTCACTCTGGGCCATCTATGATTTACAAAAAAATTACAAAACTCATTCCAAGACTAAGTCTTGGATTAGTGGTGTGGTAGGAAAAAAAAGGAATAAGAGAAGAGCGACTCGAAATGGTGTTGCACCAAATTCGAGTAAAACTGAATGAACAAAAGAAAAAGATCTAAATTTAAGCAACAAAACCTAATTTAGATTGTGCAACGAAAAACACAAAATGCGAAAAACTGAATCTCCCCCGGCTCTTACGGTGGTTGCACTGATTCAGAGCGTACCAGTGCTCTGATACCACTTGTAGGACTGATGCACGTGAGAGGGGGGTGAATCACGTGACTTTTAAAACTAAACGTGTACGACGGAAGAATTAAAACTAAACACGAAAGTGAAAAACAATAAAAAATAAGCGATGAGTTTTACTTCGTTCGGAGCCTTCGGCGACTCCTACTCGAAGGCCCAGGCTCCTTGAACCTTTCCTGTGGGCAATCCACTAAAATTCTCTACCGATAAACTCCCGGTAGAGCGATTCAAATACAAGATTAAGCGGAAGTGTAACAACTCTTCACTTCCCCCTTAAATAATTTCAGTGCAGACAGAACAAATAAAAATGCGTTACCCAACACTTAAGATTATTTGAAGCAGCTTGGGTGTTGGGAGCGATCTTCCGGCAGCAGTCGGACAGCGTCGAGTCAAAGCACAAACCGCAGCAGAGGAGCGTGGAAGCCAGAGAGCGCCAAAACTTGAACCAGACTTAAAAAAAATGTCTTTACAGGGCTCGCTTGCTTCTTTTTATAGTGCCTCGAGCTACCAATATTCAATCCGATGCATGATCTTCTCAGCCCAAACTTTATCCATCAGCAAGCTATTCTTAAATAATTTAAAAATAGCTAATTAAATTAAGATAAGAATGCATTTAGAGTTAATTAAAAATGCTCCACTTAAATTAAGATAAGAATGCTCCACTTAAATTAAAATAAGAATGCTCCATTGAAAAAATAATTTAAATAAAGTTAGCAAGTTATTCTTTGGAATAATCCAAAGAAGATAACGTTTCTATCCTTTGCTCCACTTAAATAAAAAATAATTTAAATAAAGTTAGCAAGCTATTTTTTGGAATAATTCAAAGAAGATAACGTTTCTATCCTTTGCTCCACTTAAATTAAAAAAATAATTTAAAGTTTAAACTCTCATACAGAATAACATTTTATCATCTCAAATAAAATAAGAAATACGAATAATTTAAATGAGAGTTTATCCTCCACCGAGGCTTTAGATGAGGAATAATTTATAATTTTATTCTCAAATAAAATAAGAAATACGAATAATTTAAATGAGAGTTTATCCTCCACCGAGGCTTTAGATGAGGAATAATTTATAATTTTATTCTCAAATAAAATAAGAAATACGAATAATTTAAATGAGAGTTTATCCTCCACCGAGGCTTTAGATGAGGAATAATTTTGTAAAATTTACCTATAAAATCTAATTAATTCACATATCAAATAAAACCTGTAAAATAGAGTTAATGCAATGGACTAAGATAAGAATGCTTTTAGAGTTAATTAGACCACGTCCAAACATGGATAAGGATCTAACCAGGATTCAACCGAGGTCACCAAAATGGGCCTAAGTTGGACCGCGCCTACAGTCCTAAAATAGGACCCGTCCTCACTGGTTCGCTCCTCCAGTGACTTACCTTAGTTACCTCGTGCATCTCTACTCAACTTCTTAACCCACCAGGTCTTCCCGCCAGGGCTCAACCACCCTGGTGTTTTCGGCCAATTTCAACCAACTTGGGCTTCAGCCAGTTGTCAGGCCTCGCGAACCCAACTGGACTTCCCACCAAGACTCAACCACCCTGGACATCATCCTGGTGTCAGGTCCTAAGTCTTTCAACCCTGCACACTTAGTAAAGAGGTCAAAACCAAAAGCAAGCCTAACTTTAACCTATTTGTCATTCATCAAAACTTAAGTTTAACTATTAGTGCAAATTGCATCAACACTCACTCTCTCTCTCCCTCTCACGGATTGAGTGTGGCGCCGACTCCTGTGAAGAAAGAAGGTTGTTCGTTTTCTCCTTGGCTGCAATTCCTCTAAAGCCCACTGATCAACGCCTCTTGGTCTTCAAGTTGCTCACGCAACTTGTAATCAGTTTGCAACTTTCTTGGAGGCAAGAAAGCAAATTGCCTCACTGCAATTTCTTGAGGCTTGGAGGATTTGCAAGAAGCAAATTGCCTCACGACAATTTCTTGTGGCTTGGAGGATTTGCAAGAAGCAAATTGCCTCATGGCAATTTCTTGATCTTGCAAATTGCCTCACAATAATTTCTTGGAGGCTTCATCTTGCAAATTGCCTCATAGCAATTTCTTGGAGGATTGATCTTGCAAATTGCCGTGGAGGCTTGATCTTGCAAATTGCCACACGGCAATTTCTTGGAGGCTTGATCTTGCAAATTGCCACACGGCAATTTCTTGGAGGATTTACAAGAAGCAAATTGCCATGACAATGTCTTGGAGGAAGAGCAGAACGACAACTTTCTTCGGGCAGATTGGAGAAAATTTGCTCACGGCAGATTGGACTTCTCCAAGCAAAATTGTTCGAGCAACTTTGGCATCGGCGGTGGAGGAATTGATTATCGTAGCTTTGCATTCCTGATTTTGTTGTGGATTAAAAGTTAGGTTAGTCTATTTGGGATCTTGTAAATGAGGCAATGTGATACCATGTATCTTAATTGAAGTGTGAAGGTGATAATAATTTTGTTCTGGGAGTCTAATGCTATGTATAGCCGAGGGATTGAGTTTTGCTTTGAGTTTGGGTTAATCCTTGATCTTGATATATCTTTTAGCTGTGGACTATGGTATTGTGATTTTGGTTTGGTTCTAATGTTGAGTTGGATTGGATCTTGTTTAGGGTTGGACTAAACCTAAGTTTGAACCCAATCGCGAAAACTTATGCTAATTATCATCTAATTTGGGATAATTAAATGATTACGACAATTAGGTAACCCCTAATACAGTTTAGGGATCTGTTTAGCTACTTGATAATTGTTATAATAGCTAAAATTTTGTCCATTGATACAGGACACTGATTGCTTGGGACTTCTGGATGGGAGGTTCTCATTTGATATGGAATCTTACTTTGAGGCGGGTACTTCTTGCTTGTATTCTGTAGTTTACTTTATCTTTATGCATGGCTATTTGTTATTTATGCAGTTGGCTGATATTGACCTTTATCTGCTACCGTTTTGTTATCCTGCTTGATACTTATGTTTGACCTTGGATATGATCTAAATTTCCTTTCTATACAGTCTCGTTTATTTGCTATCTAATTCTGTATAGCTATGACATGAGTATATAGATATAGAATAACAAACCACTATATGGTTGCATTGATTGTGTCTAGTCATACTTGCACGTGTGTCTAGATATAGTGTGATTGGGTTATGGTAGCATATCATTTGATATCTGCATTGATTTGACCTCTGTTATTACTTGCATGTGCACCTAGACGCATGATGGTTAGGTTATTATACCTGTGATCGACCTGTGCATGATAGGTTGTGTTATGTATGATGACCGGGAGAGGTTGCATGTGTTTAGAGTCATGCAACATCCCTGCACTGTTGCATTGCCAATGATCAGCGACTCCCTTGTGGTTGAGTCTATCGTCTTGTGGTTGGCCACTCATGGGTAGTGGTTTTCGGAGCGTGGTAGTAGGCAGGGATCCCTTCTCTTTCCATAGACCAGAGGAGATGAGAGCGACGCTCCCTCATATATACATGGGGTAGGGGATGGTCCCCCGCATCATGTTGTCCACTCGGTCACTCAGGAGCAGTGATAGCAGGGTGTGTACAGTGTCACAGCTCTACCCACTCGGCCGACACAGTATCGCCTGTCTCGGTGGCTTGACTGGTGTTAGGGGGTGACCATGTCATTTTGATTGTGATTGCTGCATTTATTTGTTGCACTTGTTTGACATGCATATACAGGATATGCTTATGTGTGGTTTGATGACCATGCACTTGCTCGTGTGGTACGAGTCCTTTATGATCAAGATAGACTGATTTCTGGTATATACAGTCAGTTGCATTTTTAGTTATGTATATTCTGATATTTCTATTGAGACTGTATCCTGTTATTTCTTTGCAGCTTATTCAGCTATTTTGTTGAGTCATGCATATCTTTCTATATACCCACGGAGTCCACTTGGACTCACCACCCGTCACAATATTTTTGTTTTCAGGTTGATAGCTCGTCGGAGGAGCCCAGTTGCCGGTCTCGGGTCCCTACGACTCTTTGATGGGTGCTTCTGCTGTGTTTTGTTTTGTTTTTATAACTTAGTCTATATTTTGTATTCATTACGATATCATGGACTTGTATTTGATTTTATTCGTGCGGTATTGTATTTTGAGTCCTTTGTTGGACTTTGTGTTGGGGTTTTGCTGCGTGCCTGCCCTAGGGGCAGCTCAGGTGAGTATTACGGATTTTAGTATTGCAATATTTTCATTTTTCATATATTATATATCTGTTATGAGGCTTGAGGCCAAATTATAAACTGCGTGTATTGTATGTATGTGTAAATTATCCGCCGGACAGGGTAGATGCTGTCCGATTTTATATTGGATCAGCAACTCCATTGGTCTCGGGGCGTGATAATTTATTTTGGTAACAGAGCCCAAGTTGCGGGATACCTTGGAGACTTGTGGATTTTCGGTGTCTATCTGATACCAATTTATTTTGGTATCAGAAAAGGTTTCAGATGTCTGTTTATGTTTTGTGGATTTTCGGAGTGGTATCTGATACTGATTCGGTAGGTATCGGAGCTCGGGTTTGATGTGATCTACCCGAGTGCATTTCAGATTTTCAGAGTCGTTTTCACGGCGTGATTTGTACTCTGGGACTTGGCGGCAACAGGACATCTCCAGACGGTAAGAGGTATATCTTTCTAGAACTATCTTACCTTTAGTCCTCATTATTAGATTTAGAATTGGTTAGACTATCCCAGCTCGGTGGGATCATATATTCATATTGGATAGATTAGTATTCATAGACTTGGTTTTAGTTGGATTGACAGGTAGTCAATCTATCTTTGGCGTGATCGTTCATGTGAGTGATTAGTTGACACAGTGCTGATAAGACCATGAAACGGGGAATATTAATTCTCTAGTAGCATCGATTGCTGAGTCAGAAAGCCAAGGTCGAATATATCGACAACCTATTGGAGGTTAAGGATTTTGATTTTTTTTCTAGATCTTCCAAGAACCACCCATGGACATGATGCAATTTGGGTGATAGTGGACAGATTGACCAAGTCTGCCCACTTCCTAGCCATCAAGTTATCGCATTCGGTAGAGCAGTTAGCACAGCTGTACGTGAGAGAAGTAATCAGGCTTCACAGAGTTCCGAAGTCGATCGTGTCTGACAGAGATGGGTGATTCACCTCCCATTTTTGGAAGTGTGTTCAGGACGCCCTAGGCACCAGACTTCAGTTCAGCACAGCTTTCCATCCCCAGACAGATGGACAAACAGAGAGAGTAAATCAGATTTTAGAAGACATGCTCAGGGCTTGTGCATTGGACTTTAAAGGTAGTTGGTGCAAATTTCTGTGCTTAGCTGAGTTTGCCTACAACAATAGCTATCAGGCCACCATCAGGATGGCGCCTTATGAGGCATTGTATGGCAGGAAATGCAGATCACCCATATGTTGGCAAGAAGCTGGTGAGAAGAAAGAGATGGAGTCAGGATTAGGCAGCCAGACTGAGCTTATAGATGAGACCGCTCAGGCTATCCAGACGATCCGCCAGAGGATTGAGACTGCCCAGAGTAGACAGAAAAGTTATGCTGACACACGTCGTAGGCCACTTGAATTCCAAGTTGGAGATTCAGTATTTCTCAAGGTCGCTCCCATGAAGGGAGTGGTGAGATTTGGCAAGAAGGGCAAGCTAAGTCCTTGCTACATAGGACCCTACAAGATCATAAAGAGGGTTGGTAAGGTAGCATATGAGCTGGACCTACCAGAGGATATGTCAGCTATCCACAGTACCTTTCATGTCTCTATGCTAAAGAAGTGTATTCACGACCCTAGCCAAGTGATTCAGCCTCAGTCAGTACAGATCCAAGAAGATCTTAGTTATGAGAGCAGACTGACACAGAGAGTGGACAAAGCAGTTAAGAGATTAAGGAACAAAGAAGTGCCACTAGTGAAGGTCATATGGCAGAATCAAAAGCATGAAGAGGCTACTTGGGAACGTGAGGACAGCATGAGAGAGAAATATCCAGAATTATTCTAAGTTCGAGGACGAACTTTTCATAAGGTATGGGGGATTGTAACGCCCCAAAATTTCCATTTTTAGTTCTTAAAGTCCTTATAATTATTTAAAAATAGTTTAGAAATATTCTAGATATTTTTAGGAATTTTTAGAATATTTTTATGGAATTTTCCGAGTCCGTTTAGTATTTTTGGAAAAAGAAAAGAAAAAAAAAGGGAGAAAAAGGAAAAAAAACCACTTACGGACAGCCGGTGGTTCGAACCCGCGACCAGCAGCAGACAAGGCAAGCGCGCGACCAGCCAGGCTAGGGGTATCAAGCACAGCAAGGGACGGAGAGAAGGGTATTTACGGTATAGTTAGGTTGATCCGACCCTTAAGTATAAATAGCTAATTAAAGAGAGAAGTTTTATTTCTCTCCTCTCCAAACCCTCACGCCGACCTCCTCTCCTCTCTTGGGCGACGCCGACCAACATCAAGGCCAAGAGGGCCGGCCAAGACTCTTCTCCAAGAGATAATCCTATATTTGGGATCCCCGCGACGAGAGGAACGCGTAGACGTGAAGAATTCTCCGAGATCTCAAGTTTCTTCCGAGTCCTATACATCAATCTTGGTTGTAAGTCCAAGATATCAATGTAAGTACTGCTCACCTGCAGTAAGAGGCGGTTTTTCCGCGAAAATTTCCTTTAAAAGTTTTTAAAAGAGATATTTCCTTTTTGTTTCAGTTTTTGCATGTAATCTTAGTTCCTTATATGCTTGTATATGTTTGATAAGCACCCTATATGAGATTAGGGACCAAGAAAAGCTATGAGAAAAGAAAAGAGAAGATAAAGATAAGAAAAGAAAAGGCCAAGGCCTTAAGAAATCCCGAAAAGTCAAGACTTAGGGATTTTAGCACGCAAGGTGCTCCAGAAAATGCCAAGGCATTTACAGATAAGAAAGAAAAGAAAGAAAAGCTATTTTATTTTCTAAGGCCAGTACCCGGCGTCCAAGGGCGTCGTTAAAGAAATCCAGGTGTCCAATTCCAAGGTCTTGGCCCTGGTAGACCAAGGTCTGCTCTATTAGGATTGGTGGCTCGCTACCCCAACCTTTTAGGGAACGCGCATGAGATGGTACTTACGTCTTCAGTGGATCCAAGTGATTAGTATTTTCAAGTATATGCTTTAGCAAAGTTTTCTAAAGTTTAAGAAAGTTTTCAAAAGTTAAAGAATAGCTAAAGTTCAAGTTGAGCCAAGAAAAGTAAATTGAGATTTATTATTGCTTGAGTATGCATGTTTTGAGCTATACATATTCTTAGTTTCCTTTCAAGCATATTAGTATCTCATATGATTTTCATATTGTTCTAGAAGCATGTTTGCACATTTGAGATTTTGTGAGCTAGATAGTACTTACTAAGCTTTTGCTTATAGATGCATTTCCTCTTATTGCAGATAAAGGTAAAGGCAAGCAATTCTGAAGGAAGACGACGAGGCGGTGCTGAGTAGAGTGTGTGTGGTGGCTGATTATGGAGAGATCCTTGAGACGAGACATTTTAGTTATTTGAATTGCAATGTTTAAGTTTATTCAAATTTCAAGTTCTTGCTTTATGGAGATTATGGAGTATTTGAGTTTTGGATAGTTTTATATGCTAAATTTCTTAGAGTAAAGATTCCATGTCATTTCCTTTAGCATATATATCCCCATGATTGCATTGGATGAGTAAAAGTGTGAGTAGTTAGAAATATTGATACTTTGTTAGAGAAAAAGGTGTTTGTGCCAAGATAGTATCAATTTTCCTTTTGAATCGAGTTTTATTGCTTAAAAATGTTTAGAAAAGTTGCAATCACATTTCATAATGCTTTGGCAAGGTCGTAGAACATGTATTTGGTGTTATAAATTCATAGAAGTCAAGATTGGTACAAACTCTATTGTTAACGTTTATATAAACTTGTTTAGTTTATTTTCTTCCATAAAAGTCCTAAATTCAAGTTTATGGATTCGTTTGATTGGCTAAATTGTTTAGGAAACTGATATAGAGTATAGAAATGATGTCGTAGTTTGATATGGCTCGAAATTGAAGGAATGGTGGACTTGGAAAGTAAGGGCCGAAACCTGTAAAACTGATTACAGGCGTACCAGTCGACTGCCACGTCACCAGTCGACTGGTACAGGCAGTTTAAGAAGGGTAAGGCTGTTTTCAACAGGTATTAGCTATGGGATTTGAGAAGAAAGTATGGCATGGTATTATTATACATGATTGCTTAAGTTAGAATATAATTGTTAGCAGAATTTAAAAAAAAAACAAGATTTCCGCAATTTTCTTTAGTCATGTATAAAAGTTGAGAAGTAGAGAAAAGTAACGATCCGTCTAAAGACAGTAAGAAGGCGGGTCGCTACACCGTGAAGGGAAGAAGGAGTCGCGACCCGCTTCGTCTTGGTGGTGGCTCACGGCAAGGGAGGTGGCGCCGGCCCTAGAGGGAGAAAGAGGCGCCGACCCTAGAGAGAGAAGGGGCGCCGGCCCTAGAGAGAGAAAGGGTGGGCGTCGGCCCTAGAGAGAGAGAGGGAGAGAAGGAGAGGAAGAGAGGCTAGGCAAGAATCTTTGATCTCTTGAATTGATTTCCAAGCCTTGCCTTTGTACCTTTATATAGTAGCCTCTTTATCGCCAA
>JAGFNQ010002996.1:0-44330 GCA_024364735.1 Boesenbergia rotunda | reverse complement strand
TCAATTTTCCTTTTGAATCGAGTTTTATTGCTTAAAAATGTTTAGAAAAGTTGCAATCACATTTCATAATGCTTTGGCAAGGTCGTAGAACATGTATTTGGTGTTATAAATTCATAGAAGTCAAGATTGGTACAAACTCTATTGTTAACGTTTATATAAACTTGTTTAGTTTTTTTCTTTCCATAAAAGTCCTAAATTCAAGTTTATGGATTCGTTTGATTGGCTAAATTGTTTAGGAAACTGATATAGAGTATAGAAATGATGTCGTAGTTTGATATGGCTCGAAATTGAAGGAATGGTGGACTTGGAAAGTAAGGGCCGAAACCTGTAAAACTGATTACAGGCGTACCAGTCGACTGCCACGGTCACCAGTCGACTGGTACAGGCAGTTTAAGAAGGGTAAGGCTGTTTTCAACAGGTATTAGCTATGGGATTTGAGAAGAAAGTATGGCATGGTATTATTATACATGATTGCTTAAGTTAGATATAATGTTAGAGAATTTAAAAAAAAACAAGATTTCCGCAATTTTTCTTTAGTCATGTATAAAAGTTGAGAAGTAGAGAAAAGTAACGATCCGTCTAAAGACAGTAAGAAGGCGGGTCGCTACACCGTGAAGGGAAGAAGGAGTCGCGACCCGCTTCGTCTTGGTGGTGGCTCACGGCAAGGGAGGTGGCGCCGGCCCTAGAGGGAGAAAGAGGCGCCGACCCTAGAGAGAGAAGGGGCGCCGGCCCTAGAGAGAGAAAGGGTGGGCGTCGGCCCTAGAGAGAGAGAGGGAGAGAAGGAGAGGAAGAGAGGCTAGGCAAGAATCTTTGATCTCTTGAATTGATTTCCAAGCCTTGCCTTTGTACCTTTATATAGTAGCCTCTTTATCGCCAAGTCTCCTTTTAACGGAATAAATTTTTCATAAGAAATTTATCTTATAAATTTTTCTATGAATTATTCCGTTATGTCAAGTTTTTATTATAACTTAATTTATAATAAAAACAACCATGTCTCCCCTTTTATTATGGAATAAATTTTTACAAGAAATTTACTATATAAATTTTCTTATCATGGAAAATCAATTCATAATGATTTTATAAAATAAAATAAACCAATCCATGGTTCATTTTAATTTCCATAAAAAAGAATAAATTTCTATAAATTTCTTTATATAAATTTCTTTATCCATAATTTTATAAAACAAATCACGCTCGATTATTTTATAATTTAAACCAAACAATTTGGTTTCCCTTTTTATTGTGGCCGGCCAAACCAAAGAGGGCGGGGACCCTCTTTGGCCGGCCAAATCCAAGCCGTCACCTTACGAATTAAACTCATTTAATTCGTCCAATAAGCCTTCAAAAGACTTAGCCATTTTAAGCTTCCGATGCGTCTCTGATAAATTCAGATTCGACTTATCTCTCTTGATCGAAAAATCTAATTTTCAACTCGTTTCAAATCCCTCAGATTACTCGTAGTGCGTGTGACTAAATAGGCTTTCGATTTATGTTGGCCGTCTATAATCAACCAATTATAGAACGATCATGAGTGGCACCTAGTAGTACATCATGACCCCCAATTAATCGAAAGATCAACGGTTGACCTCAGATATAATTCTGAAACCCTTCAGCAGCTTTAATGAATCGTGCCCCATTCCCTTCACCATCTTATACCCACTTGGTTCAGGACACGATCTATGTGTGTCAGTCCCCACTAGGCTGACTACGTCACACCTAGCCCAAGTAATGTCTTTCTCGTCCAACGGATTCTAATTACTCTCATGTTTCTTAGAGATTCATACTCTGAACATGTCATGCTCTGGCCAGAGGCTTCGAGTAACAATCCGACGATAGGCCTTGGGTATACATCCCCTCGCAAGGAGTGGTGAATCCTTTGTATGCTGTTCAAACATCTTCGGGCACTTCGGCTTATACCCAACCATCCTGGGTCCACACCTCCTTGGAGATGCTTGCTTAAGATGTCAAAGTATAAGTCTTCATGACCAAGATGACTTGGACACCGCAAGTCAAAGGAACATCGCACTTAAGCTGCAGTAAGAACTTCATTGACATATCTATATGTAGATTACCATATGAAGTCTTACATCTAGTCACTCCAATGAACTAGTTCCCTTAACTAGCATTCATGTTTATCTCCGGACATCCCAATGTCACCAGCCAGTGAGAATCAGCTGATTAGAGAATAACCCATGCTAGTCTCAACAGAATTGATAGTGTCCGTATTTATCAATTCACGACTAGGGACAATTTCAATACTTCACAATTGCACATGTAGAGATAATCACTAGTTGTGAATTCATCACAAATTCTCTCATGCTGTGAATTGTATTGCGGACATTCAGTAAATGAGTTTAAGATCTCAATCAAATACACGAACATGTATACTCAAATAGTGAATATTCATTTATTAAAGTAAATGATTACAATCATAAGGCGATTGCCTTAGGACACTTCTCTCATATTACTAACAGTTGGGATAACTAAGGAGATACCTTTGTACTTATGATTTGCGTTGAGGCGAATCCCTTACGAGGCTAGACCACCTTTGGGTGGAAGATGTCGAAGATGACTTCCAAGGAACAAAGAATCACTTCGTGATTATGTTGAGATACTCTTGAGAGGTAACGTGCCTCTATGTTATAGAGTTGGACCTTAGGGGTTTCTAAACCTTGAGTGGAGGAACCGGAGATTATTGGGTTACGAGGTGATAGTTCGTCGACTCGCGCATTGCTACGGGTTACTGTGCGTACTTAGTTGGGATAACCAAGGAGATATCTTTGTACTTATGATTTGCGTTGAGGCGAATCCCTTACGAGGCTAGACCACCTTTGGGTGGAAGATGCCGAGGATGACTTCCAAGGATCAAAGAATCACTTCGTGATTATGTTGAGATACTCTTGAGAGGTAACATGCCTCTATGTTATAGAGTTGGACCTTAGGGGTTTCTGAACCTTGAGTGGAGGAACCGGAGAATATTGGGTTACGAGGCGATAGTTCGTCGACTCACGCATTGCTATGCGATTCTATAAGGGATTTTGACTCATAGATTGAGTGTTCGTGGTTAGATAATCTCGATGGTACATCGGGATGTGCGATCTGTTATGGTATCGAGAGGTGGATGGAGATTGGCAAATCTCTATGATATGTTGTATTTTGAGGATTCTATTAGTGGATATGGACCTGTCAGATTTGTAGCTTTTTGATGGATCACTTGGTGATATATGATCTTTCTGTAGTTGGTTATTTGGAAGTTTGTTATTGATAGTAGCATATAGTATGACTTATTGGTGGAATCTTTAACTATATGTTATCTTTTGACGGTCTATTGGAGGATATATATATGACATGTGATGTTCGGAGGATGTTATTGATTTGGTGATACTTGAGTGATATTCATGGATTTGATGTTTTACGTTTGAGGATTAGAGTATAGACTTGGCACCAGTGACCTTAAGGTTGAGCATCCTGAGGGGGGGGTTAGGATTAGGTGTGATCGGTTGTAGATTGTTGTTAGAGGATGATCTCTAGATCCATGATCTTTGGTATGGAACTTGGGAGCTTGAATGGAAGATTAAAGCTCAAAACCTCACTTGGTCGCTTAGGGTGTATGCAATTCCATTAAATGTTGAGTTGGATGAACAGAATATTAGGTTAGCCACTGTACCTATGTGGTACTGCATACAAATGGCTAGTATATGCTGTTTGTGAAGAACGAAATTTGGAGAACAAATTTTTATTAGTGAGGGAGGATGTTAACACTTTTGAAGCGATCTAGAAAATTTTTCGAAGAAAATTTAGGGTTTCCGAGTCCCAAACGAAATTTAGAGGGTTAAATCGCTTTGAAACTTAAGTTTTGAGGGTTTAGTGTGATTAAACTTAAACCTAAGGGTTCAAATCTAAATAGGTAATGAAAGAGGGCTAAATTGCAAAAGCACATCACATTAAGCTGAAGCCCTTTCTTGCCTCTACTCTCAACGCGATTCCTCTCAGCTCTCTGCCTGACGCCGCAAGCCCTCTTACGCGATCCAAGCCCAGTTGACGCCCCTTGCTCCTCCCCTTTCCTTCGCCACCGCCGATGAACCCGAGCCTCTACCTCATCCATCTTTTTCTCCCTCGTGATAGAGTTTCTCGCCCTCCTCGCCGGAACGCAATAGCAGTCTTCCTTCGCCCAAATCATAGTGGAAATCGCATTCGAGTTCACCATCGCCGGAGCTAGCGCCAGAGTTCTTCTTCTTCTGCAACAATATATTAGGTATTTGTTGTTGGTGCTTGGATGGCTAGAGAGGGGGGGTGAATGTAGCCAGACACAGAAATTGCTTTCTCTTTGAAGTTTCTGCACTTATGGGTTAGGCGGCGGAAGACAAATGCAGAAACAGAAACAAAATAGAAAACCAAAACAAAGAGAGCAAACCACACAGACGCTAACACCGCGATGTACAAGGTTTGGGGATAACTTGCCCCTACTCCTTGGCGTGCCCGTGAGGTGGGTGATCCCTTGATCATCGACAGATCAAGCCCCGATGAACTCGGATATAACAGCGCCTCCTTCTCGGTGGAGAAACCTCTCCACAATCGGTCTCAAGAAGATACAAGTTAAGCTCACGAGACACTAGAAGGATCGCTCACAAGAATGAAGCAGAAAATGCTTAAGCACAAAGCAACAGAGAGCACACAACCAGCCCAGCAAAACTCCTTAAGTTTTCTGTCTGTTCTTCTCTTCTTGCTCCTCTGCATCCAACTTCATCTTAAGCTCCTGCTTCCATCACCATGCTCTCCAACAGCATCCACAGCCTAACCCCCTGACTCCCTGAGCGCTCAGTCCACTGAAGACCTCTTCAGCTGAGCCTCCGTCAGTCGCCAGCCGCGTCAGACGCCCGTTGAGACCTGAAAACTGAATACATACAAACCTGCACCAAGTAAAGTCCTCAGTTGACTCTCCCCCTTGGCTTGAATTATCCCTGTAATGTCTGCACACTCCAACAGAAGATTAGTACAGCATATCAAATGAAATCAGCAGTGTATCAGAGAAAACAGACGCGATCAGAGCGTCTGACAGCGATTTCAAATTAAAGTTACAGCTACTGATCGGTCACCGGACTGATCAGAGATGACCCTGATCGATCACCAGATCGATCAGGATAAGCCCTGAACGATCAGGCTCCAACCTGATCGGCCCACAGTGAGAAACTGGGAATCGTGGCTTCTTATGATCGGTCACCGGACCGATCCACAGCGTTGCTGGGATTCCCAGCCTTCGCAAGCCAAATCTCCCTGATCGGTCACCTGACCGATCAGGTTGTGCCCTGATCGGTCTGGTGACCGATCAGGTCACTTCCTGACTGATCAGGAGCCATCCTGATCAGTCAAGGTGAGAAACCTCGCGACAATTTTGTTAGTGATATGAAAGAAGTGTCCTAAGGCAATCGCCTTATGATTGTAATCATTTATTCTAATAAATGAATATTCACTATTTGAGTATACATGTTTATGTATTTAATTGAGATCTTAAACTCATTTACTGAATGTCCGCAATATAATTCACAGCATGAGAGAATTTGTGATGAATTCACAACTAGTGATTATCTCTACATGTGCAATTGTGAAGTATTGAAATTGTCCCTAGTCGATGAATTGATAAATACGGACACTATCAATTCTGTTGAGACTAGCATGGGTTATTCTCTAATCAGCTGATTCTCACTGGCTGGTGACATTGAGATGTCCGGAGATAAACATGAATGCTAGTTAAGGGAACTAGTTCATTGGAGTGACTGGCTGTAAAACTTCATATGGTAGTCTACATATAGATATGTCAGTGAAGTTCTTACTGCAGCTTAAGTGCGATGTTCCTTTGACTTGCGGTGTTCAAGTCATCTTGGTCATGGAGACTTATACTTTGACATCTTAAGCAAGCATCTCCAAGGAGGTGTGGACCCAGGATGATTGGGTATAAGCCGAAGTGCCCGAAGATGTTTAAACAGCCTACAAAGGATTCACCACTCCTTGCGAGGAGATGTATACCCGAGGCCTATCGTCGGATTGTTACTCGAAGCCTCTGGCCAGAGCATGACATGATCAGAGTATGAATCTCTTAAATACATGAAAGTAATTAGAATACGTAGGATGAGAAAACGTTACTTGGGCTAGGTGTGACGTAGTCAGCCTAGTGGGGACTGACACACATAGACCGTGTCCTGAACCAAGTGGGTATAAGATGGTGAAGGGAATGGGGCACGATTCATTATAGCTGCTGAAGGGTTTCAGAATTGTTTCTGAGGTCAACCGTTGATCTTTCGATTAATTGGGGATCATGATGTACTACTAGGTACCACTCATGATCGTTCTATAATTAATTGATTAATTATAGACGGCCAACATAAATCGAAAGCCTATTTAGTCACACGCACTATGAGTAATCCGAGGGATTTAAAATGAGTTGAAAATTGGATTTTCCAATCAAGAGAGATTAGGTTTGGTTGAGCCAAACGATAAGTCGAATCTGAATTTTTCAGAGACGTATCGGAAGCGTAAAATGGCTAAGTCTTTTGAAGACTTAATAGATGAATTAAATAAGTTTAATTCATTGAGGGCTTGGCTTGGATGGGCCGGCCAAAGAGGGCCTCCAACCTCTTTGCTTGGTCGGCCACAACAAAGGGAGACAACCAAGTTTTTTGGTTCAATTTATAAAATAAACCAAGTGTGGTTTGTTTTATAAAATTATGGATGATATAAATTTTTATATAATAAACCAAGGTTTGGTTTATTTTTCATGGAAATTAAAATGAACCATGGATTGGTTTATTTTATAAAATCAATCATGGATTGATTTACCATGATAAGGAAATTTATTCCATAGGAGAGAAGAGACTTGATTGATTTTTTATCATGAATTAAAATATGATTTTAACCATGATATAAAATCAAACTTGGCATGATGGAATAAGTTATTCCATATTTGAGAGCCTTGATGGTTGAGAGGCCACTATATAAAGGACCCAAGGCAAGGCTTGGGTGATAATCGTAGAGATAAAGGCATAGGCTCTCTCCCTCTCTTTCTCTCCTTCTCTTCTCCCCTTCTTGTCGTGCGCCAACCAGCCCCAAGAAGGAGCACCAGCCGGCCGCCCCTGCCCTTTCCCTGCCGACCACCACCTGCTGCCGGAGAAGGAAGCTCCGGCCATCTCTTGGCCGGAAGAAGGTGCTGCCGGAATTAGTTTTTGCCGCAAGCCTCTTCTTTTGCTTCGCCGGAATTTTGATTCCAACCATCCTTTTGTGGTTAGTCTTCTGACTTCTCTCTTGGTTTTTCTCGTCGCGTTCTCAGAGAATCTAGTAGTTCTCAAGAACACGAAACTCATGGCTTTGCGAAGTCATCCCGAAGATACTCGGCGTGGACGCAAATAGAGGCGGAGCTTCCAAGGGACGCTTACGGTTGGATCTCGTCCCTTCCTTCGAGTTACGCGAGGTAATACGTAAATTAGTTTATGTTTCTGCAAAATTTCAAATATTTGATCATGTCTACACAAGAGAAACTTGCATGCTTAGATGTGTGGTTAAATGATTTAGAGAAATTATTTATGCTAAATCTTCCGCTGCACGTAATTAATTTTGAAATTACGAACCCGCATCCATGTCAACATGCACCCGGTCCCAACAAATTTGATCGGTCATGAGGACCGATCAAGGGTTCTTTGATCGTTCACCAGAACGATCTGAACCCAAACAGAAGCCAAACCAAATGCTTCTGTTCTCTTCCTGATCGGTCACCAGACCGATCATACTCCCCTGGATCGGTCACCAGACCAATCCACAACAGGAATTCGTGCCAACTCCCTGATCGGTCACCAGACTAATCCAGAGACTCCCAATTCAACTCTAAGTTAAGAGAACGGGCTCCCTAGCCTTCTCTGACTCGTGCTCAGTCCCCCGGACCAAGACACCGTACCCAGCTTCACTCACTGGGACTTCATTCAACCTAGCTTCACTCACTAGGACATGGCTTCACTCACCAGGGTTTCGGTCACCCGGCTTCACTCACCGGGATTTCATTCACCTGGCTTCACTCACCAGGACCCAGCTTCACTCATCGGGATTTCAGTCACCTCGCTTCACTCACCAGGACCAGGCTTCACTCACCGGGATTTCATTCACCTGGCTTCACTCACCAGGACCCGGCTTCACTCACCGGGATTTCAGTCACTTGGCTTCACTCACCAGGACCCGGCTTCACTCACCGGGGTTTCATTCACTTGGCTTCACTCACCAGGACCCGGCTTCACTCACCGGGATTTCAGTCACCTGGCTTCACTCACCAAGACTCGACTTCGCTCACCGGGATTTCATTCACCTGGCTTCACTCACCAGGACCCGGCTTCACTCACCGAGATTTCAGTCACCTGGCTTCACTCACCAGGACCCAACTTCACTCACCGGGATCTGGCTTCACTCACCAGGACCCGACTTCACTCACCGGGATTTCCTTCACCTGGTTTCACTCACCAGGACCCGGCTTCACTCACCAGGATTTCAGTCACCTAGCTTCACTCGCTAGGATTTCAATCACTCCGTGCCCAGTCCTCGACCAAGACTTAATTTGAATTCACACAACCAAAACTTAAATCATTTGAGTTGTTTAAATCCCTGTTTGATCTATGTTTTTATTGCCAAAATTGTGAAATTGCCTAGGTTTTAGAATTTATTCATATTTTGGACTTAAATGCAAAATTACACATATTTGAGTTAATTGGCCACTAAATTCTTGATTTATTTTTGTAGGCATGAAAGGTTCCTGGACCTAGAGCATATTGGGTCAAACTTGAGTCGGAAGTGGAACCGGATCGAATTATCAAGCCTACGATTAATCCGGGCCGTCCGATTCAAGAGCGGCTAGATCTGAGCCATCCGGGATGATCTGGAGCAATCCGAGCTAGGGTTAGGGTTGATCAAGCTCTATGATCAAGATCTGAAGGTTTCATCCCAATCAGAGCTCAATCGACCGTTGGATCAAGCTTAGAGAGTTCTAGAGCGTCCATTCACAGATAGAGTTGATCTGGACCATCCGTTGCATATCTGGAGGATCCGAGCTACCACAAGGCAGATCCTGACCCCAGATCATCATCATAAAAGTTTGGCTCAAATCAGAGCGAGATCGGCCGTTGGATTTCCTCAAATCGATCTGAGCCGTCCATTGGTTAATACTTAAGGAAAATGGCACAGAAGCTCTTCCCTGTCGCGTCTTCAGAGTTCTTCACCGCAGTCACCTTCTTCGTCGAGTTCTTCATTTTGCTTTGAGTTTTCTTCAATCCGTTGGCGCGACCACTCTATCTTTCTGTAGAACTCATGTGCTAGATCATTGGGGAGGCAATCGGTCTTGTTTCCGGATCAAATCTGCCCAAGAACAGAGTTGTGAGAGGTTTCTACAGCTTTGTCCATTTAACACTCTTCGGATCGGCTGTGCTCTACCACCTTCCATCTAAGCTATCCAGAGGGGTTCCCTGAGTAGCTTGGATCGTCATCCATCCACCCACGCACGCAGACACAGCTGCAATGAAGAAATCGCATGGAAATTTCAGAAATGGGCAGTTTGAGCTGTATTCAATCGCTGATGAGTTTTTCCCCATGATTTGCTGAGCTTGCGGGTCCGAGGCTCTCCTTTGCTTGACAACCAAAGAGTATCTGAGCTCTGGAAGGAATCGAGGAGTAGAATTTCTTAGTTTAATTTCAGTTTAGCTGTAAATTTTGATTTCTGCACTGTGTTGTCTGAATTTTAGCTGTAGTTACTGAATATTTCGATTTTCAAGTTCTTAGCTGTAGTTTAGCTCTAATTTCGCAAGTGGAGTAATATAGAAACTTGTTTAGCAAAGTAATAGATCACATTTCAGCTCAATTCTTAGTTAAATTGCTGCGTGCCAAGTTAAATTGTTGCGTGCCAAGTTTGTTTGCGTATCTGAATTTTCCACTCATTTTCACTAGTTTTGTCAAGTAATTGCTAGTTTAAACTTCCTAGTTTCTAGATTAGTTACTAGTACTCAAGTTGTGTTAGCTAGCTCAGCCTTTAAGTTATTGCAAAAACAGAAAAATTAGTAGCTAGTCTTTTCATTTTGCATCTCCAATTTCAGCTCTTTTTCATTTCTGAATTCTTCTTAGTTCTCTGGTTTCGATCTTAGTCTAAATTCCTTTACAGAAGCTTGCTTAGTTCTGTCTTAATATCTTTGTTTTCCAATCGAATCCATCAGTTTTAAAAAGAAAAGAGGAGTTGAGTTGGAAGATCATTTATTTCCGAATTTAGTGTTAACTTTTGGCACAAAGAGTTATCTCTTGTGTGCAAATTGATTTTAATCCTTTTGCATCCGAATTTCAACTTGAATTTGTGGCATAAGATTGTGATTGAAACAATAAGTTGCATCCATTCAACTCTGAATTTTTATTGGCAGTGATTGGGTTCCAAAAAATTTGTAGCTAAGTAGAGGTTCCTTGCTTGTGAAATTTCGAAAATCCTTTGCATTGATTTATGTTAAGCTTGTTATTTCCGAAAATTCCCATCACTGTTTTTACTTAATTGCTTAGCTTTTCTTTTGAGTTGTTGAAATCAGAAATCAATTTTCCCACAAAAATTTTGTAAGTGCTTAATTAGGGTTCCATTAGTTGAGTTTTCCCTTTAGTACCAATTTTCGTGCTTAGTTCATTAGCTTAAGATTCTTACTTCTCCATTGCAATTTCAATTTTGATTGTATTCCAATCCCAATCACTTATTTCGAAACCCAAAACAAAAACGATACATAAACACAAGTTTGAATCAAACTAGACAACTATCCCCGAGAAAAATACGACCTGTGGCCCCTATATTACATTTCCATATTTTTGATTGTAAAAGGGTTTCCAGCTTTCATTTATAAATTCTAAATTTGAGGCCCACATTCGTGACACATAGTTTGGGTCCGTCAAATTTTTGGCGCCGTTGTCGGGGACCTGTTAGTTGACTTGTTTGATTTTTGCTTGTGCACTTACTTCATATCATTCTTGACTTACTTTTGTGCTTATTGTCATATCTTTTGATTTGATTTTATTTGTTTTATCTTTTTATCCACTTTTACTGCGATTTGTTTGATTTTATGACCAGGTCTCTAGGTGCTGAATTAGAAGATTTCGATCCTGAGATTGAGAGGACCTTCAGAGTCAGGAGGAGCCAGGCCATTCTTTCTGAGACTACAGATATCCCTCCACTTCAGACTATCAGCACTCACTCAGGCATTGACATGGCAGACCATCAGAGAACCATGAAGGAGCTTGCAGCACCTGACGCTGCATTTCAGTACTCCAGCATAGCTTATCCAGAGCTGGGGGAATGTTTTGAGTTAAGATCGGGACTTATCGATTTGTTGCCAAAGTTTCAGGGTTTATCTGGGGAGGATCCAAACAGACACTTGCACGAATTTCATGTGGTGTGCTCTACTATGAAGCCTCAGGGCATTTCTGAAGAAGACATCAAGCTGAGAGCTTTTCCCTTCACATTGACAGGAGCAGCCAAGGACTGGTTCTATTATCTGCCTACAGGACATGTGTCTAGTTGGATCGCCATGAAGAAGGCATTTTTGGAGAAGTATTTCCCAGCTTCCCGCACAGCTATAATCAGAAAAAGTATCTGTGGGATTCAGCAAGTGGTGGGCGAGACATTATATGATTATTGGGAAAGATTTAACAAGTTGTGTTCAAGTTGCCCCCAGCATCAAATCAGTGAGCAATTATTGATTCAATATTTTTATGAAGGACTGCTGCAGACGGATAGAGTCCTGATAGATGCTGCAGCTGGAGGAGCCTTAGTGAACAAGTCACCAATGCAAGCTAGGGAGTTAATTTCTAATATGGCTGAGAATTCCCAACAATTTGGAGGTAGAGCCTTGAGCACCAGAGGAGTGGGTGAAGTTCAGGCAGTTCCCACTGATAACAAGGAGGTTAAGAATGCATTGATGGAGCTCACCTCAGCTTTAAAGCAAATGGAATTAAAAATGGAAAGACTAAGTTCAACTCCTTCAGTACCTCCACCCTCTAGTCAAGTGATAAGTGTGTGTGGCATTTGCTCTAGTCTAGAGCACACTTCAGACTCATGCCCCAATCTCCAACAGGACGAGACAGTAGCTGCATTAGTGAGAGGACAATTTCCAGCCAGCAACAATCCATATTCCTCTACCTATAACCCCGGTTGGAGGAATCATCCTAACTTGAGGTATGGGAATGCTTTCTGCCAGCAAGAGCCTCAAAGTCAGTCCTCACAGCAGCCTCAATCGAATTTCCAGCAGCCCCAACAAGCTCAAAACAATCAGCCAACTTTTCAGCAAACACACCCAAATTTTCAGCCTTCGTTTCAGCCTAGTTCCCAACATTTTCAGCAACAATTTCAGGCATTTGAACCACAATTCCAGCAACCTTATCAAGGGCAGCAGGGCTTTCAATCATTTCCAGTTTTTCCAGCTCAAAACCAATCGAATTTTCAGCCATCACAGCCCATGAATCAGTTTTCACAGCCCTACAACCAAGGGTTTCAAGGTCAAAATTTTCAGCCTTCTCCACCTAATTTTCCACCTCAGAATCAGAATTTTCAAGGTCACAATGCCCAGCAATGTTTCCAAGCATATCAGCCATTTGATCAGCCCTCTTATCAGCCCCAAAATTCAAGTTTTCAACAAAATCAGCAATCAAAATTTCAGCCTTCTTCTTTATATTTTCAAGGTCACTCAAGAAGCTATTCTAACCAAGGAGGTTATGGGAGCTCAAGTGGAGGAAATATGCCTCAACAGAGGGTTGATGATATGTTTCAACAGATAATGCAACAACAACAAGCTTGGCAACAACAAACACAACAACAACAACAAGCTTGGCAACAACAACAACAAGGTTGGCAACAAAACATGGAGAGGCAAATAGGGCAATTGGCTAGTGGAATTAACCAAAATCAAGCTCAAGGATCAAGTCAACTTCCTTCCCAAACTGTTCCTAATCCCAAAGGGAATGTGAGTGCTATATATTTGAGGAGTGGGAAGGTTACAACATCTCCTAAGAGTCCAAGAGCAGAATTTTCAGGAAACCGGACAGCTTCTCCAATTCCGGCCCAAAACCACACTGAAATGAGTTCAAATTCAGCTGATTCCACCCCTAGCCCGTTCCCAACTCAGTCCTCGAGCAACCCTCCAAATTTGGTGGCAAACGGAGAAGAAATCAGTGGCGAGACGCAAAGGACAGCAGCCACTTCGCAGGAGACAGCAGGGCAGAATTCAGCCTCTCCACTTCCGGCCAAGGTTGATGATTTCAGGGTTACTTTGCCTTTTCCACAGGGGAGAACTCCAACCAAAAGATAAGGGGAGAAGGAGAAGGCTAAGGAATTTAATGAACTAGTGGAGCTTTTCAGCAAAGTGGAGATCAATATACCTTTGTTGACCATGATCAAAAGAATTCCAAAGTATGCTAAGTTTTTGAAGGATCTTTGTGTTAACAAGAGGAAGCTTAAGGAAAATGAATTGGTCAGCATTGGGAAAAATGTTTCTTCACTTATCCATGCCCTTCCTCAGAAATGTGAAGACCCTGGGATGTTTACTGTTTCTTGTGAGATTGGGAGCACCATATTTCACGATGCTATGTTAGACTTAGGAGCTTCTATAAATGTGATGCCCAGGTCAGTCTTTCAGATGCTCGGCATAGGCCCTTTACAGCCCACTGGCGTGGTGATACAGCTAGCAGACAGGAGCCAGACACACCCAGCAGGTATGATTGAAGATGTCTTGGTGAAGGTAAAGGAGCTGATATTTCCTGCTGATTTCTATATTTTGGATATGGA
Source organism: Boesenbergia rotunda (assembly GCA_024364735.1). Taxonomy (NCBI): domain Eukaryota; kingdom Viridiplantae; phylum Streptophyta; class Magnoliopsida; order Zingiberales; family Zingiberaceae; genus Boesenbergia; species Boesenbergia rotunda. The sequence goes on along the minus strand of JAGFNQ010002996.1, from coordinate 30,505 downwards.
GGGAGATTACTTGGCACACCGTTCTCCACTGATTTTAGGCAGACCATTTCTGAAGACGGCCAGAACAAAGATTGATGTATATGCCGGTACACTTTCTATGGAGATTGGAGATACGGTTATTCAGTTTAGCCTTTTCGATGCTATGAAGCATCCGAGAGAGGATCACTCCATCAGGAGCATGGATATTATTGAGAAGCTGGAGCAGACAGAGTTAGAGGCTGAGGGATTTATAGAGGATTTTGCTGGAGGAGTTATAGATTCAGAGGAGGCTGAGAAAATACTTACTGCTGAGACTGAGGATTTTTCAGAAGACATTTCAGACACATTTACAGCTGGAGAGATTATTCTAGGTGTAGGGGATTGCACAGAGCCCCAAGGATCACCTATTTCTGTTGAGATTCAAAGTGTAGGGGATTGCACAGAGCCCCAAGGATCACTTATACCAGTTGAGCGCCTATTAGAACTTGAACCTGATACGGACTCTATACTTGACCAGGAGGGAGCTATGGACACATCTATCATTGTGGAACCTCCAGGTATTTTTCAGCGCGATCAGGTAAGTATTTCTTTTATTTTTTTGGAAACATCAAAAGAGGTACCAAAAGTTGATTTTCTAGGCTGTGATACATTTCTTGATTTGTCATGTGTGGGAAATAATTGGGAAAATTTCATTAGAACATCCAAAATAGCTTTCATTGATTATGATAAGTGTCTTGATGCATTTTGGGTAGATATTCATTGTAAAAAATTCTTTGAGATGCCTAAACTTGATTTTATTGGATGTGATTCATTTTTGGATAAATTGTATGCAAAAACTGATATTATTTTATTTCCTTCGTACCCTGCACGCTCTAGAGGGGTAGTACATTGTTTTGCAGGGTCCAGGACACTTCTGGAGTGGGAGTTTTATCTGAACAGACTCAAACCTCCTGAAATGTGTCCCAAAAAGAATAAAGAGGGAGTAGATTTTACTTTAATTCAAAACACTCTACCTCTTACATGGGTCTTGTATTTAAATAATCTTCGTCCACCTGAACAGGTTGCAGTTAAATCCAAGTGTGGGGGAGCGATGCACAGTGAAGTGGAACAAATGGAAGAAGCTCTTTCGCACACCCTGACTCCTCTACTACCGCGGTGGAGGCTTTTTCTTGACAGACTCTGACCGCCAGAAATAAAAGGGAGTTTGATTTTTGTCGTCTTTTCCTTTATTGCATGTTTTCACTCTTAAAATGAGATCTTGTTAATAAATAAGTGAGTAGAGTAACATGACATGAATAAAATCATTGTAAATACTATGTTTTGTGTTTTTAGCACTTTTCCTTACATGAGTAGAAATAAATGTATCCCTCTAGATTTTCTCCATAGCATTTTAGAGTCTTTTAGAAAATAAATTAAATTTGGTTGTCAAAACTTAGGGTTTAAGCTCATGGATGAAATCTTGAATATTTGAGTACTACTTGGCTTTGGATTCTTAATTGAGAATTTGAGATGGATTATTTTTACCTAGTGAGATTAGCCTTATTTTGTGATACACACATGTTATTGTGCTCTAGAACTTGCCTAGGTTCTTTCGAAATCATATTTCAATGGTTGGATCACATCTATAGAGACTAATCACTTTGTTTACTTTTCCACATCAACTTTGGCAAAAATCATATTTATCCTATTTGTCTTTCCTTATTCCTAATTCTAACCCCAATTTTTCTATGGATTTGTTTGCTTGGGATGTTTTCTTGATGTTATTTTGCCCAAGACGGACAAAGATTTAAGTGTGGGGGAGTGATTAGTGATTTGGAAGCAATTTTTATGCAATTTATGTCGAAAAAAAAAAAAAAATTTGCCAAGTTAAGTTGAGTTTGGTGTCAAGATCAAGTGGGAAGAAGTGGTTCGAGTTGGAAGCAAGTGGAGATCTTGATTCTTGATTAATCTTAGAAGATCCAAGTGGCATGCAATTGAAGAATGAAAAGGAAAATATGCAATGAAAGAAAAAGAAAAAAAAAGATGGCATGCAAAAGCAAAGGTTTGTGCCAAAATGAAGTTAATTTGGCTCGGGAAAGATGTGGACCAAGAATTGCTAACAGCCCCTTGTTTGCTGGGTAGCTGCTGAATTATGAAGCAGGAGAATGCAGAAAAAGTCTAAATCAATTGTAGCAAAATCTTTGCCAAGGTGGAGCCCAGAACAAGGGGTCAAGAATGAAATCTGTACAATTGCAGCTAAGTTATGAGGTTGCTGAAGGATGAACTGAAGCTGAGGAAATCTGAGAAGTAGAAGCCGAAACTGGACTGCAATAGAAGCTGGAAAACAAGGGCAGAAATCTGTGCCATTTAGAAGGGGAACAAAAGGAATCTGAAGTTGTTCAGCCACCCTGCTAGAAGTTAGTTGCGGATGATCATTGCTATAGAAGTCAGAACATGATTGGTGGGAAGCTTAAATGCAACTGTGCAAAATCAGGATGTCAGGATTGTAGCTGAACAGATAAAAATTTGTTGGATTGCAACTAATCTGAATTTGCCTGCAGCTGTACTAATCTGAAACCAATGTGAAGTGGCTGTCCAGAATTAAGAAAAAAATCCTTCACCATGTGATCAGGTATTCTGAAGAGCAGCAGGGCAAAAACAGTTGATACATGATCAAATCCTTGAAATAGATGAGAACAAGCTGACTAAAAACAGTGAGGAAGTAGAGTTATCAAACCATTAAGTGGAAAAATCTGTTTCAATATCTGAAAAGAATTTGTGCCAAAAGGAAAATCTGGTAAACATAATTTGGTTATCAAAAGCTTGGATTAAGAATTTGGAAGTCAAGATCAGCAACTTCTTGTTGATTAAGTCCAAACTGAAGTGCTCTAAACTGCAACTGAACTCCAGCTGAAAACAATTGGGAATTTGGTTGGCAAGCTGAACAAAGCTGCACAAGGCTGAGAATTAGCTGAAAACTTATCTGAAAACTCTGCGCAAAGCTGGAAAGCAGTGTAAAATCTCTGGAATCAAGCTGAGGAAAGAGTCTGAAATGCATTGCAATGTTTGTTCCCGAAATCTGAAGCTGAAAGCTGCTGAATGATACAAGCAAATTAGATTGAAGCTGAGCTGAATCTGAGCTAGAAATTGCTGCCGAATGCTGGAATTGGACCTCCATCTGAAGCTGAATTGAAGCTGAATTGATTTAGAACTTCTGAAATGATGTAGCTGAATTGCAGTGGGACAATGGCATAAATTCTGAGCAATTCTGGAATGGATGCAGCAGAAACAAGATGAACTGCAGCTGTATAATTTGACCAAAAGCTGAGAAGAAATTCTGAAACTGCCCAAATCTTTTGAGGAGCTATGAATCATGATATTAAGTGTAAAATGAATCTGAAGTTGACGGTGCACATTCAATTTCAGATCTAAGAAGAACAAATGGTTATTAGAAGTTTTAAAGTGGAGAAGAAGGAAAGAAGAGAGAAACAAGATGGCACACAAATTGGAAGTTTCGGCACCATTGAATCAAGTGAAGCTTTTCTCATCCAAATTGAAAAATTGTTCTACCATCATTCTGATTTCATTAGAGAAGGAGAAAGGAAAGAAACCAAAAGTCAGAAAAAGAAGGAAGACATATTGGCAAATAGATAAGAAATTGGCACATTGAACCAAGGAAGGTTTCTTCATCCAAATCCAAGGAAACTATTTAAGTTTGAAGTCACAACACTTTTGAGATCATTAGGGGACTGTATGGAGAAGCAAGAAGCATCGAAAATATCCTCAAGCACTCAAGTCTTCCACTTTATCAGTTTTTCCATTTCTTTGAATTTTTATTCTAGTCCTTATCATTTCCATGTCTTTGATTTGTTTTTGTAGATGTTGATCCTATTCATGATTAATGGTGGAGAGTAGATAATAAGCAAGCCTATGGTAGTGCAAGAAGCATGTGTGTTTGAGTGAGCTCCACTTTCATCATCGAGTTAGAACTTAAGGAGAGAGCCACAAAAATTTTCCTTGAAAGGCTATGAGTTAGATTCATCTCAATGACTCATGATAGATGAAAAGGCCCAGTTGTTGATTTAAGGACAAGATACTAATCCATAGAGCTTAGATTTATGAGAATTGGCAACCCTAGGTAATTTCTTTTCAATTGATTCTAATTATGCTTAAGTAAATCTAGGGGATACATATTTACTGTTTTCGCGAGACGCTCAAGGCTAAGTGTGGGGGAGTTGATAGATTCCATTTATTGATCATTTGAGTTGCTTAAATCCCTGTTTGATCTATGTTTTTATTGCCAAAATTGTGAAATTGCCTAGGTTTTAGAATTTATTCATATTTTGGACTTAAATGCAAAATTACACATATTTGAGTTAATTGGCCACTAAATTCTTGATTTATTTTTGTAGGCATAAAAGGTTCCTGGACCTAGAGCATATTGGGTCAAACTTGAGTCGGAAGTGGAACCGGATCGAATTATCAAGCCTACGATTAATCCGGGCCGTCCGATTCAAGAGCGGCTAGATCTGAGCCATCCGGGACGATCTGGAGCAATCCGAGCTAGGGTTAGGGTTGATCAAGCTCTATGATCAAGATCTGAAGGTTTCATCCCAATCAGAGCTCAATCGACCGTTGGATCAAGCTTGGAGAGTTCTAGAGCGTCCATTCACAGATAGAGTTGATCTGGACCATCCGTTGCATATCTGGAGGATCCGAGCTACCACAAGGCAGATCCTGACCCCAGATCATCATCATAAAAGTTTGGCTCAAATCAGAGCGAGATCGGCCGTTGGATTTCCTCAAATCGATCTGAGCCGTCCATTGGTTAATACTTAAGGAAAATGGCACAGAAGCTCTTCCCTGTCGCGTCTTCAGAGTTCTTCGCCGCAGTCACCTTCTTCGTCGAGTTCTTCATTTTGCTTTGAGTTTTCTTCAATCCGTTGGCGCGACCACTCGATCTTTCTGCAGAACTCATGTGCTAGATCATTGGGGAGGCAATCGGTCTTGTTTCCGGATCAAATCTGCCCAAGAACAGAGTTGTGAGAGGTTTCTACAGCTTTGTCCATTTAACACTCTTCGGATCGGCTGTGCTCTACCACCTTCCATCTAAGCTATCCAGAGGGGTTCCCTGAGTAGCTTGGATCGTCATCCATCCACCCACGCACGCAGACACAGCTGCAATGAAGAAATCGTATGGAAATTTCAGAAATGGGCAGTTTGAGCTGTATTCAATCGCTGATGAGTTTTTCCCCATGATTTGCTGAGCTTGCGGGTCCGAGGCTCTCCTTTGCTTGACAACCAAAGAGTATCTGAGCTCTGGAAGGAATCGAGGAGTAGAATTTCTTAGTTTAATTTCAGTTTAGCTGTAAATTTTGATTTCTGCACTGTGTTGTCTGAATTTTAGCTATAGTTACTGAATATTTCGATTTTCAAGTTCTTAGCTGTAGTTTAGCTCTAATTCCGCAAGTGGAGTAATATAGAAACTTGTTTAGCAAAGTAATAGATCACATTTCAGCTCAATTCTTAGTTAAATTGCTGCGTGCCAAGTTAAATTGTTGCGTGCCAAGTTTGTTTGCGTATCTGAATTTTCCACTCATTTTCACTAGTTTTGTCAAGTAATTGCTAGTTTAAACTTCCTAGTTTCTAGATTAGTTACTAGTACTCAAGTTGTGTTAGCTAGCTCAACCTTTAAGTTATTGCAAAAACAGAAAAATTAGTAGCTAGTCTTTTCATTTTGCATCTCCAATTTCAGCTCTTTTTCATTTCTGAATTCTTCTTAGTTCTCTGGTTTCGATCTTAGTCTAAATTCCTTTACAGAAGCTTGCTTAGTTTTGTCTTAATATCTTTGTTTTCCAATCGAATCCATCAGTTTTAAAAAGAAAAGAGGAGTTGAGTTGGAAGATCATTTATTTCCGAATTTAGTGTTAACTTTTGGCACAAAGAGTTATCTCTTGTGTGCAAATTGATTTTAATCCTTTTGCATCCGAATTTCAACTTGAATTTGTGGCATAAGATTGTGATTGAAACAATAAGTTGCATCCATTCAACTCTGAATTTTTATTGGCAGTGATTGGGTTCCAAAAAATTTGTAGCTAAGTAGAGGTTCCTTGCTTGTGAAATTTCGAAAATCCTTTGCATTGATTTATGTTAAGCTTGTTATTTCCGAAAATTTCCATCACTGTTTTTACTTAATTGCTTAGCTTTTCTTTTGAGTTGTTGAAATCAGAAATCAATTTTCCCACAAAAATTTTGTAAGTGCTTAATTAGGGTTCCATTAGTTGAGTTTTCCCTTTAGTACCAATTTTCGTGCTTAGTTCATTAGCTTAAGATTCTTACTTCTCCATTGCAATTTCAATTTTGATTGTATTCCAATCCCAATCACTTATTTCGAAACCCAAAACAAAAACGATACATAAACACAAGTTTGAATCAAACTAGACAACTATCCCCGAGAAAAATACGACCTGTGGCCCCTATATTACATTTCCATATTTTTGATTGTAAAAGGGTTTCCAGCTTTCATTTATAAATTCTAAATTTGAGGCCCACATTCGTGACACATAGTTTGGGTCTGTCAGGTAGCAGGGAAGGATTCCTTCTCTTTCCATAGACCAGAGGAGATGAGAACGACGCTCCCTCGTATATATATGGGGTAGGGGGTGGTCCCCCGCCAGCATCTTGTCCACTCGGTCACTCAGGAGCAGTGATAGCAGGGTGTGTATAGTGTCACAGCTCTACCCACTCGGCCGACATAGTACCGTCTATCTCGGTGGCTTGACAGGTGTTAGGGGGTGACCATGTCAGTGCATCATGTGCATATGATGCATTGTGCATTTTGATTGTGATTGCTGCATTTATTTGTTGCACTTGCTTGATATGCATGCACAGGGTATGCTTATGTGTGGTTTGATGACTTGCTCTTGTGGTACGAGTCCTTTTATGATCAGGATAGACTGATTTCTTGTATGTACAGTCAGTTGTATTTTCAGTTATGTATATTCTGATATTTCTGTTGAGACTGTATCATGTTGTTTTTTTATAGCTTATTCAACTATTTTGTTGAATCATGCATATCTTTATATATACCCGCGGAGTCAACTTAGACTCACCACCCATCATAATATTTTTGTTTTCAAGTTGATAGCTCGCCGGCGGATCCCAGTTGCCGGTCTCGGGTCCCTACGACTCTTTGATGGGTGCTTCCGCTATGTTTTGTTTTGTTTTTATAGCTTAGTCTATAATTTGTATTCATTACGATATCGTGGACTTGTATTTGATTTTATTCGTGCGTATTGTATTTTGAGTCCTTTATTGGACTTTGTGATGGGATTTTGCTGCGCGCCTGCCCTAGGGGCAGCTCAGGTGAGTATTACGGATTTTAGTATTGCAATATTTTCATTTTCCATATATTATATATCTATTATGAGGCCTGAGGCCAAATTATAAACTGCGTGTGTTGTATGTATGTGTAAATTGTCCGCCGGACAGGGAAGATAATGTCCGAATTTATATTGGATCAGCGGCTCCATTGGTCTCGGGGCGTGACAGAAGTAGTAAAAAATATACGGACCACCATGACATAGCTTCTGCATCACACCTCTAGTCTAATCAGTCAGCAACACTTCCTTCAATTAGACTTGAAGGGAGGGACTTGTGATAGGGTTGAGCACCCCGTGGCTGACACGTGGACAGAAGAAGCTATGTGACAAGATCTACTGAGTCTGGACAACTCTCTCTCCTTGACTACCGAGACCCCCTCGGGAGGGTGGCTTCCCAAGCCAGGAATACTCTGAAGATCGCTCCAGAAGGACACATGCCCAAGATCACCTCGGGAGATTGGGTCCCCGAGATCACCTCGGGGTAGCGAAGCCCAAAGAGCACTCAGCCTCAAGTAACGGTCCCCTTCTCTTCGGATCTATGCATAATAATCACCAATAATTACGACCCATAATACACGGCCATTAACGCCATCATCATCACAGCGATCTAGTTTTAATGGTTGCAATGGCTATTACAAGGGTTATCCAGTAACCGAAGATGGCGGGTACGTGGAGTAGAACGTGGGAACACGTGTGACTGCCGCCTCAAGTATAAAAGGTACTTCAACTCCTCCGGTTAAGGGGTTACGCACTCTCTAACTTACACATTCTCATTATTTTCTTCCATCTCCTATACTGAAGTACTTACTTGAGCGTCGGAGTGGGCTCCGCCAGACAACCTCCGGCGTGTTCCCATTAACGCTTGTGTTAATCTCGTACGACAGAAGTTCTTCCCCTAGCGTCAACATTCGCGTGGGCGAGTTTTTCCTCTCTCGTCATCATCCCGGTGGATTGAACTCTGGTGACAGGTCATCGACGTCGTTTCCTTCCGGAACATCTAGAATAGGGATAAGTTTGACTTCAAGTTTGTCCCATTTTTGTCTCTAGAATATTAGCGTCACCAACATAAAGAGTAATAAGCCAAATTTTGCTTAAAGAATGAGATATAATCTCAAAGACTAGGATGAAGAAAAACCACATATTTTTCTTTTAAATCTTAGTAGTTGATAGACAGTGAAGTGTAAATAACCATCAACAACTGAAACAATCCGCAGGATCATGAACTTGTTTTTGAATGGCAATGGAGCTAATAGCTTACAGATTCATAGCTTGTTATGTTAAATTATTGTCATTCTTGTTCGTGCTAGATTTGATTTTGTGATCTACAATTTATAATGTAAAGTTGCTAAATAGAAGAGAAAGTTTGATGATCTCATACATTATTTACCTTTTACCTGCCAATGCTAAGCTGAGCAAGTCTTCCATTTATTTATTTTTGGATAAGGTAAATTAAATAATCCAAGTAAAAGAGTATACTATCTTGATTGAGTCCCACTAGTAGTCGTCCAGGAGTGGTATAGCACTTTGGCAGTGTATCTGCCGAGAATAGTCCCTCAGGAGGTCATCAATCTAGTTTGTAATGTTATTTGACTTGTCATTGCCCCCTAGGAGTAGTCCAGTACTTTGGCAGCTTAGATTTTCTCTTAGGCTTTGTGTAACGACAATCAGGGATGACCAAGCCTTGCTCCACATTGATCCAATAGCAGCATGGAAGGAATAAAGGCTTGCATCCTGCATGTCTCACCATATAGGCTTCAACATTTTCAACTCTAAAATGAGTGGCCAACCGCTGGTGATTGTGTCTCCGCAAGTGCACGAAAATATGATCAAGTAATTAAATATCGAATCCACAGGGACTATTGATTATGTACTAGTTGATTTCGCAAGGCAAGTTATCTAAACTTCGCTGGTTTGGTTGTGACAGAATTTAGCTTGCTAGAGAGAGAGGAGAGAGAGACAGAAGTAGAGAGAAGAGAAGAGAAAAGAGAGAAGATCTTTGGGAGAAGAGTTGGATGGGTGGAATTTGGGATTTTGATTTCGCTACAATGCTTGTTGATATCATATATATTGTTCATATCCTACTCTCAATGTCTATGTCCATGTCTTTGTAAAGATCCTAATTATGTACCAGTATTAGCCCTGCAGAAGTGCACCGAAGTGCTTCCCCCTTTTTGTCATTGAGTGATATTAGATAGGCAAAGTAACTTAAGATACCCCTTCTAGCATGGCCAAGAACTTGTGTCATTCAGGTTACCCCGGGATATGCGATCCTAAATTACACAAGTTATCTCCTAACATGGGATAGGAGAAACTCATTACGTGGTATTAGCAAATCTCTTGTAAGGCATCAACCTCCATTTTGAGGTAATGCCCGAGATATTCGGTTGAAAGGATACCCCTGTCACTAAGTCTCCCCAAGCATACAATCTCGGACACTCCCTTTACGTGGCGATCAAACTCTCACAACTATATGTATTCGTCATTCAAGCATTTCAACAAACATATATAAGACAACACTATATATAGAACAAACATAAACGTTTCATTAAACAAGGAAAATACATCAATACATAGTTCATACAATATCATTATATTGTAGTTATCTCCTACATCCTAGATTTAGAGAACTACTCTATTGCAAAGGAAGATAACAACAAGAAGATAAAGAATAACTTCTACAACCCTAAGCTTAGAGGAAAAGGGAAGGAGAAAGCTTATCATGATGTCGTTGGTCTTCTTGAAGCATCTCCTTGCTCCGAAAGTGGATGGATCAGCGAGGATAAAGATTTTAGGGTTTTCCCTCGATGGGAAAACCTCCAAGCCAAGGGGTGGAGCCCCAAAGCCAAAGATGTGAGACAAGGGGAGAAACCCCTTTTTATAGGTCATTCTGCGAGGGGGCAAAACGGCCATGTGGGGCGGCATACCCCCGTGTGACCTGCAACCAGGGCGTGTTGCCTCTAGTTCAGGTCATGTGGCTTGGCATGACCTTTCCATGTGAGTTTCGGTCAAAATAGTATGAGCCATGTTATTTAGCATGACCTGACCTTAGGGGGTAGCACGACCTTGCCAAGGGGGCTAGCATCACCTTGCCTTGTGGGGTAGCATGGCCCCAGCACAGGCCGTGCTATTTGGCACGACCTTGTCTGAAAATTCAGCCCCCGCCGTGGCGGGCCTAAGAGAGGCACGGTCGTGTGACTCATTTTTGGGGACCTAAACATGCTATTTTTTCAAGTTGGTGTCTTCAGTAAAGTTGTATATCTTGAAGTTTTCTTCAACTTTCATGTAGACACCATCCCGAGATTTTAATCTATTAAGAAGTTATGATCATTTTTCTTCTGGTGTGCAGTCTAGCTTGAGACATGACCGTGCCACCTGGTCGTGCTCATTTGCACAACCCCGTACCCACTTGCACGGCCCCGTACCTCCCTAAGACTTGGTATTCAGGGGTTGATGTCTTCATGAGAGTTGTAGATCTCTATGTCCTCTTCAATTAATATAATGAACAGATAAAACTCTAATCAAACGAGAAGTCATGGCCATTACAAAATCGGTCCGCAGTGCAGTCTGAGTGTGTCACTTCACAGGGTCGTGCCCAGGAGAGGCACGGCCGTGTAGCTCCTTTTGGCATGGCTAGATGTTGTTTTCTAGGTCTTAGGTCTGAAGCAAAGTTGTAGATGTTGAAGTCCTCTTCTTTTTGATATAAAGATCAACCCAAAACTCCAACTAAGCAAGAAGCTATGGTCGTTTCAAGATCGGTTTGCAGTGCAGGCTTTTTCATGAGTGTGTCTCATTGGCATGCGACTATGTCTTGCTAATATTTCATCTAAACTTGTTCTATTTTGCTCCAAAAAACCGTTCTATTAACGAAAACAAACAAAGAGTAATTTTCTGAACCAATATAGTAAAAGTAGCAAGAATAATATAAAATAGGATGCAACAACATATAATAGATCCAAAAAAAATAAGCGAATAAGCGTTAATTATAGTATATGAATATGTCTATTCTGTTGGGTATGGCTTGGCGGGTTTCCTAAGCGAATACTCGATCGATTCGAGAGACTTCTCTATGTCTACGGATTAAAAATTTAATCCGAATGGAGACCCGTCTCCCATCGACCATCTCGTGTCGTATCGAACGATCCAAATCACAACTCGGTCAATTACCAAAATCAGCTTGTAATTTGCTTGACCGTTCGACCACAGAAAAGGCGACGAGTTGATCGTCGACTTTTGTGTTTATAGTCGAGGTCCAGTTAATAAATTATTCACCATGATACAATATCAAAATAATATATTAACTAACATGAAATGACGAGGCAAATGAATAAGGCACAAATAAGAACGAAATGAGCCAAGGAAGAATATACCTTCCGTTACCTTACGATCTTCTACCGTATGACCCTCCCCTCTTGGACGTCATGTGAGCGACGATCTACCAAAACCTATGGTCATCAAGTCGATCTCTTCTCCTTGCGCCAACCAATCCCCAACCAAAGGGATGTCGTCGGGCGCTCCTAGAATGAAGATAATTCAATACACAAACCACCAAGTCGATCTCTTCTCCTTGCGCCAACCAATCCCCAACCAAAGGGATGTCGTCGGCCGCTCCTAGAATGAAGATAATCCAATACACAAACCCTAGGCTGATTTTTCTTCCTTTGAGAAAAATTGCGTGAATAATTTTTCTCCCTTGAGAAAAATCACTGCTCCCTCTCAAACTCAAGCAATTTTCTTCCCTTGAGAAAAGTCGCATGTGCAACCTCTCTACCTCTGAGAAAATTGTGTGAGCAACTTCATCCACCGAAGGTTGCTTAACCAACCTACTTTCTCTCTCAAAAGCAGCTGCGTGAGCCATCTTCTTCATCGAGGCAACCGAAGAGCAACCTTCTTGCCCGAAGCTGAAGAAGCATGCCTGCTCACGCGAATTTGTCTTCTCCATCGAGAACATGAAGGTGGGCAACCTTCTTTCTCTAGCTTCCACGCGTGGGTGGAGAAGATACAACACAGCAGCCTCTTCCATGCTGCTGTCCACGCGTGCAGTGGAGAAGACAAAACTCCAGCAGCTTCTTGCTGCCGTCCACGCACGGATGGAGAAGACAAAACCCAGCAGCTGCATGCAGTCCACGCGTGGATGGAGAAGAGAAATCCACGCGTGGATGGAGAAGAGAAACTACAGCCCATGCATGCAGTCCACGCGTGGATGGAGAAGAGAGCAGCCGCCCAGCCTCTTCAGCGCCGCTTTACCGAGAGAGATAGGGAGAGAGAAGAATAAATTAGGTTTTTCATGTGCACTCAAGGATTAATCAATTGGATCAAATATCATCCAACCATTCACTTGATTATATGCCACCATGGGATATAAATAGGGTTACGGTAGAGACCATGAGGAGAAGTTGGATCTCGGCCTGCTAATGGACCCGGTCCATTAATGAGGATTCATTCCACTAAATGACCCCTATTAAATTACCTCACCAACCCCCATAATTACATATGAGCTCCACTCATTACGAGTCGTCCATCCCCCGTGTTTAAGATATCAAATGCTCGTTAATTAATTTTGATTACTGACAATTCAAATTAATTAACTTCCGGATCCTTGATTAGTACCACTCGACCTTATCATCATGCCGGATCAAATCCACCTGCAGGGTTTAGCATGATGAACCTTTCGAGCTCATCAAGGGGGCATCATCATCCCGACTCACCAGGACACGGATTTCGTCAATAATCAACGGCACATCATATTATTAATATTATCTTCCAACTTACCGGGTCTATCGATCTAACAGAATAGATCTCGCCCATCGGTAAATCAAAGAGACAATAATTAATAATATATGCTCGTTATTATATCGGGATTAAGGGATCGTACTCAATAATAAAATCTGAGGTCCTATCCAATTATCGAGTTAGTGCAAATTGGATAACCTCAGATTTTGGTCCTGCTCAATGTACTCAAAGCACACTAGTGTAATTCTATGGTGAAGACCAACCACACCAAATTACACTACAACCATTCCGATGGTCTGTCCAATTTCATCTCGGTTGTGAGCCTCTACTTATACTAGGCAAAGGACTGATAACATGATCTTCCGTGTAACACCATACACCATGTTATCTACAATGCGTAATAAAAGACTTTATGCATGTACTAATATAAACAGACACCTAGTGTAGTTGTGATTCACTTTTCAAAATGAAAATATTCATATATAGAAATCATGTCTTTCAGTATACACATCTTACATATTCTACACTCATCACACCCCCCGACTTAACGTTTACTTGTCCTCAAGCAAAAATTTACAATCTAAACTCATATGTCTATATATTGCATCATAATCCTCAATGAATTAATCTAACTCTATCAACTAGTTTCCTTGGTAAGCATGATATCAAAACAATATAAGTGTGGCCTAAGTGTTAGTTCTCCATGCTCAGTACGATAAGTGGTCATAGTCTTTCAAGTTTCAATTGCTATACCTAGTCAAGTCGTCATCTAACCATGTTTCTTATGTTTCCAGCGTTAGGCACTTACTTGCCTTACACTCGGTTCATCCCTCTTAGTCTACCCAAGGTCTCAAAGGTGAGGTTCAGAGTCAAGAGAAACTTAACATTTATTTCCCAATAGTCTAACTCGGTCTCAAAGGTGTAAGCTACTATTTTCATTCATGATACTATTTTTTATATCCCTTATTCATATAATTTTTTTCATTATATATATTTTTCTGGTGCTTTAATAGTGTAGCACTAACACATATGCAAATATTTACAAATGCAAATGCAAATGCAAATGCAAATGCAAATGCGGGGATATCAAGATTTTTCCAAGTGAGCTTTAATAACCTGAGCCTCATCCAGTAACCAAGATGTAGTCTAAGAGATCACCAAGGAAACACAAGTGCTAATAAGTGTTAGGATGTATACTAAAAGCCTAGCTTTTGTATGAACATCTACATTTTGGAATGAGAATCACATGATCATTGTTTGCATTTTATATTTATTATGTGTGTACATATTGTCTAATACTTTACATTATAGATAACATGATGTGTGGTGTCACACTGAAGATCATGTTATTAGTCCCTTGTAGAGTATAAGTAGAGGCTCACAATCTAGATGGTTTTGGACAAACCATTGGCATGGTTGTAGTGTGATTTGGTATTGGTTTATCTTAACCATAGAATTATACTAGTACACTTTGTGTGTATTGAGCAGGACCGATATAGAAGTGATTCAATTTATACTAACTATATAATTGAATCAGCCCTCGGATATTATGGTGTACATGCTCTTAATAACGGGCATATGTACTTAATATCTATTTCTTTGATTTACCGATGGGCGAGATTTATTTGTTAAATCGATAGGCCCAGTAAATTGGAAAATAATATTATTTACAAGGTGTGTCGTTGATTATAGAAGGAAATCGTGTCCTGATGCGTCAGGTTGATGATGTCCCCTTGAGGATCTCATAAAGTTCATCATGGAAATCCTGCAGGTGGACTTGGTCCTACATGATGATAAGGTTGAGTGATACTACTCATTGAGTTAGATATTAATTAATTAAATTGTCAGTAATTTAATTAATTAATGGACATTCGATATCTTAAACACGGGGAGATTTTATACACATAATAGGTGGAGCCCATATTTATTTATAGGGGTTGGTGAGGTAGTTCAATGATGATCCTTTAGTGGATTGGATCATCATTAATGGATCGGGCTTATGATCCATTAGGTGGCCAAGACCCAACTCCTCCTCATGGTCCCTATTGTAGCCTATAAATACCTCATGTGTCATGAGACCAAGGCATCCTAGTTACAATCCTAGGGCTTCTTTCGTCCCTCCCTCTCTCTTTTTTCTCTCCTAGGTCATGTTTGCTCCAGCGGTAAGAAGAGAGGAAGAAGCTTGGTTTTGAAGCAAGGAAAGGAGAGAAAACCTTCATCTCCTCTTCCTCTTCTCTTCATCTTCTCTTCTCATCACCTAGGGTGGCTGTTCTTCTCTTTATCTTTTTCGGCGGGTGCGGGGGGGCGGGGGGGGGTGGGGGAGGGGGGGAGGGGGGGGTGGGGCGGTGGGGGCGGGGGGAGGTGCGGGGACGCGGGGGGGCGCCCCCCCCCCCCCCCCCCCCCCCCCCCCCCCCCCCCCCCCCCCCCCCCCCCCCCCCCCCCCCCCCCCCCCCCCCCCCCCCCCCCCCCCCCCCCCCCCCCCCCCCCCCCCCCCCCCCCCCCGGCACTCACCCCCACTAGCGGCTGCGGGCGGGCCCCCTCGGGCGTGGCGCATACGAGAGGCAGAGGATTTTAGTTTGCTTATCTGCTTATATTACTTGTTTGTTTGACTTCCTAAGAAAATTCGCTTCTGCTTGGAGCTAAGGGTTGCAGTAATGCTTGTCCAGTGCATGTTTTATAAATCTTGTTTCTATCGGTTTGCATTTTGTTAATTTTCTTGTGCCGGCAGCACCCCCCCTCTATCGCGACAACCTGGTCTCTACATTTACGCCGGCAACAAGGAAGTCTTCTTCCTTTGGTGCCGCAACCAAGGGAGGAGGTTGTTTAGTGGCCGGCGGGTTTTGGAGCAAGAGAAGAAGCTTTCCTTACTTCTTCTTCTTCTTCCTCTCTTTTCTCCTTGGTGATCGACACAAGCAAGGAGAGGGTGAGTCTTCTTCCCTTTGGTGGTCGGCGGCAACTTCCTTGGAGGTTTGGGTTTCGACGCAAACAAAGGTGAAGAAGGTGCCTTGGTGACTTGGTTTCTTGGAAGATCGTCACCCACACGACGTCCAAGAAAGGGTTAGGTCATATAATAGAAGATCGCGAGGTAAACAAGAGGTATACTTCTTGTTTTGGTTCCTTTACATCTTGTAATATCATATGTTAATTAATTATGTTAATGAATTATCATGGCCCCGAAGACAAACACAAAAATCGGTGATTCATTCATCGTCTATTCCGCGGCTAATCGGTTAGACGAGTTAGATTGCTTGAACAACAAGTTTGTTCAAGCGGTCACACGAATCAGTTAGTACGATGATGAGTCGGTTGCTTGGGTAATTACTCTCCATCCGGATTTGTTTCAATTAATGAAATTTTAATCCGGGGACATGGAGAGGATTCCCATGCGCACCCGAAACCAACAATAAGTTCTATGAATCATGACTATTTATGGAGTTTTCTACTATCCAAACTAAGTAAAGTTAATGAAGATCCTAAAACTAAGCCAACACTTAAATATTTCAATAAGATTATGCTCACTTCATGCTACTACAGATAGAGAAAAATCATCCACCAAACATACTAACACTAAATCAAACAACATAAATCAAGCATAAATGTGCTAGCATGTCACTTAAGAATAAGCAAATACAAACTGATGATGGTAATACTATGAAAATTTTATTATGAAAGGAAAACACAAGAAAAACTAAAGAAAATATAACTAAAACTAGCTCACAATCTAATGCATACATGCATCTCCCCAGACTTAAACTTTTTATTGTCCCAATGAAAATAACAAACAAAATAAGAGGAGGTCTAAAAGTTAAGGATGTTACCAAGTGAAAATTTGAAAATATCCGAAACATCATGAGTCACCATTCTTTAGCTTAAATCCTCCCTTATCTTTAGCTTTGAATCCTATAAAATACAATTAGAAAAGAAAAATTTTAGTAGGAAAAATGGGTTATGAAACTAGGAAGAAACTAAAAATTGAAATGAAAGCAAGGAAAAAAAAAGGTAGATGGGGAGGGGGGGGGGGGGGGGGGGGGGGGGGGGGGGGGGGGGGGGTGCAAGGCAGCATGGTCTGGCTAGAGGGGGTTATGCTTGGTAGCATGGAGTGGCCAAGGGGTCGTGCCAAATAGCACGGCATGGTTGCGTGGACGTGCCTCTAGGCACAACCATGTCGTGTATCATGTGGCAAACCCAGCACAGGCTGGTTGGGATCGTGCCAAATGGCACGACCCAGTTGTGAGGGTCTCAGTGAAGCCCACACGGCTTGGCCATGGAACCGTGCCTCTTGCGGTGAGCAAGGCATGACTTGGTGTTGGGGTTGTGTTGTATCACACGACCTTGTCGTGGGGTTTGCAGGTGGTACACGACCTTTGGCATAGGGTTGTGTTGAATGACACGACCCAGCCATGTACCTTGCGGTGGTGGGTGCGGTCATACCGCCCCACACAACCTGGCTGTGTGGGGTCCTACAGGAGGTGATTATTAACCAGGAGAAGAGTTTTCAAGCCATGATCATCCTGAACTTGCAAAAATAATGAAAAATAAGGATCGGATTCTACAAAAAAAATTATAATAAGATAAAGAAAAGGCAAGCATGAAAGGGAAACATGAAGAAACTTGGGGTGTCTCCCAAGAAACGCTTATTTTAGATCATTAGCTCGACCACCTTGGCGAAATCATTGAAATCTTGACTTGGTTGGAGTGAGAAACTTCCAGACTTTCTTTCCAACTTCCCAAAGTTAGGAGAGAACTTTTAGCAGAGGATGGAGTAAAGCTCTCTCCTTTACTGCCTCCTTATGTGTACACTCTAGAGGACGGAGGCGGTTCAAAAGAATGATCCAATTGTCGGCCTTATGGAAATTAGCACACCCAACAAGAAGGTATAATTTCCAAACACATGTAAGATAAGAAAGGATAAGAACAATATCAAGTTTAACTATGCATGAATTAGAAAATGTGTCACATCCTATGAAATCAACTATTGGTACCTCTATGACAGTTTCTAAAGGATCTCTAGAAATACTGGCCTTAGATTGTTTAGAGTTACCTAAAACTTCTAAACATGTGGATGTGATTCTCTCATGATCTTGTAGTGGCTCTAACTCTGGTTCTCTTGGTGGTATCTCTGAAACTGATGATTCTTGGAGCTTTTCCTCCATTGCACAAGACCCTACACATGTATCCTCAACCATTTTAGCACTAACTTCTCCAGTTGGTTGAGTAAACAAAGAAGGTGATCCTTGGGATGTGTCATCCAATGCATGGGTCCCTACACTTACATCCACTATATCAACTTTATCAACCACATCGAAGAGTCCACTTATTTCAATACCATCCACCCAACTATTCACATTAATATTTGCCCCATCTATGGCTTTATCAGTAAATATATATGAACTATCTTCATCATCTTCGGGGGCTTCAATAAGAATATCGACTAGTGTGGATGGCAATGTACCAAGGGTTCTATCCTTGTCCTGAGTACCAAAAACTACATCAAGGTCATGCACGGCAACGTAGGAGTCATGGAGAGATGTAAAGTTAAAATCAGTATCTCCATTATTTCCATATAGTGTTCGTAGGAACCAAGCTCCCCGTTGCACTAAGAGCTCTTCATAATCATACGTTGTGGTCTTCATCTAACTGGGAGTAAGAGTTTCCTCATCTTGGGATTCTTCCCAGAAAGTAGGCTCTATTGGTGCAAAAAGCACCCAAGTCTAACCTGTGTTTTGATAATGGCAAAAGGATTCAAAAGTTAAGGAATAATATTTATCTAATATGTTACTCAAGTGTGCAGGAAAAGTCCTAGCGAAGGACTGCTAGGCACCTGGCGAAGGAATGTCAGGATACAAAGCCCTAGCGAAGGACTGCTAGGCACCTGACGAAGGAATGCCAGGATACAAAGACCTAGCGAAGGACTACTAGGCACCAGGCGAAGGACGGCTTGGTACTGAAGACCTGGCGAGGGACAGCCAGGCACCTAGCGAAGGACTGCTGGGCAAAAGTCCAACCGGAGGAGCCGGCTGGCATCAGGTAAATTCTCCCGAGAGGAGTAGGTGAGGACGCATTCCCCGTCGAGGGAACAGTAGGCGTCGGTTCGACCTAAGGCACCATTTTGGAGACCCAAAGTCAGAACCAAGACAGCTAAGGTTGTATAAACATAATACTCTATTGCTTTATGTTGTTTTTGTACTAACCCTGGATGCAGGACCGAAGGAACGAGTGTCTGCAGCTCAGAGAGCCTCAAAGGAGTGAGGCAGCAGCTGACCAGGGCGCCCGGAGTGTCCCGGGCGCCCCCAAGGTGAATACAAAGCAGATGAAGCAAAAGGAGTGCTTCGAGATCTTATGGGCGGGGCGCCCCCATGCTCCCGGGCGCCCCAGCGTCCCGGGCGCCCCCAAGTTCAAGCTAACGAAGCAGAAGCCAGCGAAGCCAACGGATAAGAGTTGACCCGGTCAACCCGGGCGCCCCCAGCATCCCGGGCGCCCCCGTCAAAGCCTGATCCCGAGATTGAAGGGATCAGAGCTGATCGAGAGGAACTCGGATCAGCTGACACGTGGGGGGGGGGGGGCGCCCCCAGGGGCTATAAAAAGGGCCCTCGACCCCAAGGCTTCAGCATTCAATTCTTCCAACGCATTCACGCTCTTCTGCTCCCGTGCTCTACTCTGGAAACCTCCCGACTCGAGATACAAGCGCCAACGACGTCCTTCTGCTTCAAAAATATAATCTACACCAGACGTCGGTAACGAAGAGCTAATTTTAGTTTACTGCAATAATTTTTGTAATACTTTTTGTAAACGGATTTTGCGCACATATAGAATTGCCCGCTGTAAATGGTCAACAACCGTGGGCCTTGGAGTAGGAGCCGACCGCGACTCCGAACCAAGTAAAAAACTTGGTGTTTGCGTGTGTTTGATTTAAATTTCCGCTGCGTAATTTCTCTAACTGTTAATCCGAACGTTTTACGATATTCACCCCCCTCTATCGTATCTCTCGATCCAACAGGCTCAACATGTTGAGATTGATGTGGCCTATCTAGTGATGAATCATCATGGAATTCTGATGGACTCTAGAATACTTGAAAGGATTGCTCAATACCTTGCATGCTTCTATAGTCTAAATATTAATGATCCATCCAATCCTGACTGTAGTATCGAGGTGAGTCAGGTATAAGCTATTGTGGTTGGAAATACTTATGCTACTCAGGAAATTGTAGAGATTGGAATAAACTCTGAAATTCTATAGGACAGTTAGTAGCTCTTTGGAATAGATGGCACAAAGCAAGTGGGTGGGTCATGTTGTTAGTGATATGAGAAAAATGTCCTAAGGCAATCGCCTTATGATTGTAATCATTTATTTTAATAAATGAATATTCACTATTTGAGTATACATTTTATGTATTTTATTGAGATCTTAAACTCATTTACTGAATGTCCGCAATACAATTCACAGCATGAGAAAATTTGTGATGAATTCACAACTAGTGATTATCTCTACATGTGCAATTGTGAAGTATTGAAATTGTCCCTAGTTGATGAATTGATAAATACGGACACTATCAATTCTGTTGAGACTAGCATGGGTTATTCTCTAATCAACTGATTCTCACTGGCTGGTGACATTGAGATGTCCGGAGATAAACATGAATGCTAGTTAAGGGAACTAGTTCATTGGAGTGACTGGTTGTAAAACTTCATATGGTAGTCTACATATAGATATGTCAGTGAAGTTCTTACTGCAGCTTAAGTGCGATGTTCCTTTGACTTGCGGTGTTCAAGTCATCTTGGTCATGGAGACTTATACTTTGACATCTTAAGCAAGCGTCTCCAAGGAGGTGTGGACCCAGGATGATTGGGTATAAGCCGAAGTGCCCGAAGATGTTTAAACAGCCTACAAAGGATTCACCACTCCTTGCGAGGAGATGTATACCCAAGGCCTATCGTCGGATTGTTACACGAAGCCTCTGGCCAGAGCATGACATGTTCAGAGTATAAATCTCTTAAATACATGAGAGTAATTAGAATCTGTAGGATGAGAAAACGTTACTTGGGCTAGGTGTGACGTAGTCAGCCTAGTGGGGACTGACACACATAGACCATGTCCTGAACCAAATGGGTATAAGATGGTGAAGGGAATGGGGCACGATTCATTATAGCTGCTAAAGGGTTTCAGAATAGTTTCTGAGGTCAACCATTCATCTTTCGATTAATTGGGGATCATGATGTACTACTAGGTGTCACTCATGATCGTTCTATAATTGCTTAATTATAGACGGCCAACAAGTGGTATCAGAGCGGGGAAGCTCAAATTTGGTGCAACCACTAATTTGAGAATTTTTCGGATCTTTACGAAATTTCTTTTTAATATTTTGTTTTTTTTTCGTTCGAATTTCTTCTCGTTAATCGAGGTTGGTGCAACACCCCTCGGCAAATATTTTTTCCCTTTATCCCGCACTACTAATCCAAGACCAAGTCTTGGGATATTCCTTTTTCTGTTTAAATTTAAATTTCAGATAAAATGGCCATGCAAGAAGGCTTCAGCACTGCAAGACTACCTCTCTTCAGTGGGGAGGACTTCTCCTACTGGAAGAGCAGAATGGAGGTCCACCTGAAAACTCAGGTGGACACGTGGATAATCATCCATTCCGGACTGGAGATTCCAAAAAATACTGAAGGAGTACCTTAAACCTACATAGAATGGGACACTGCTCTGAAACGGAAGATTGAAGTCAATGCAAAGGCGACCCAGACCCTCCAATGCGGCTTAACAAAAGAGGAGTTGAACCGGGTGGGTCCATTCAACAGTGCCAAGGAGCTGTGGGGAAAACTGATCGAGCTGCACAAAGGAACTTCAGACACTCGGATCAGCAAGAGAGATCTCCTCCTGAACAAGCTGTACACAATCAAGATGAACGACAACGAAACAGCAGCTCAACTCCACGCCCGAATTCAGGAATTAATGAACGGACTACACACCATCGGTCACAAGGTAGAAAACCGTGACCTAATAAGGTACGCTTTAAATGCTTTCCCGAGAAACACCTTGTGGGCATCTATGGTAGATGCATACAAGGTTTCAAGGGATCTTTCAAAAATTAAATTAGATGAATTATTCTCTGAATTAGAATTACATGAACAGACTAACTGCAATCTGGCCGAGAAAGGTATTGTCTTTGTTGCAGGTAAAACTGGAAGGGCAACCAAGAAGAAGCCTCAACCTGAACCCAAGTCTAACTCAGACTCAGACTCAGAAGACGAAGAAGGAGATCGACCAAAGCTGGTCCGATTGGCCCGAAACTATTACAAGGAATTGAAGAACCAAACCAACAGACGGAAAGCCAGCAGAAGAAAGGACGAACCAGCTGAACCCGCAAATGAAAAGAACAAGCCCAACGTGACCTGCTACGAGTGCAAGAAGAAGGGTCACTACAAGACGGAGTGTCCGAACCTAAAGGAGACCAAGAAGAATAGAAGGAAAAAGGCACTTCAGGCAACGTGGGACGAGTCCTCCTCCTCCGAAGAAGAAGGGGTCCCACAGTCGAACCTACTCGCACTAACCGCCTCAGAAAAGGTCGAGACCGAATCAGAATCAGAACAGGACGACGGCAGACTGACATTTTCAGAAGACGGCGAAATCAAGGTAAGTGGTTTTACTAGAAGTCAGTTAAATGAATTAATTTCTTATATTTCTCGAGATTTGGCGAAAGCTAAACTCCGAGTCGAATCCCTCCGACAGGAAGTAAAACTCCTGAAAGAGGGAGCTGACTCTAGACCCTTAACTGAGAAAGTTCAAGAAGGAACCTCTACTCAAGTTGAAAAACTTGAGAAAGAGAACTCCTCCCTGAAAACTCAGGTTAAGGATCTTAGAGCGGCTTTAGAATGATTCACTTCTGGTTCCAAGGGTCTTGACATAATTCTTGGAAAAAAGAAGTCGGTTCTAAATCGATCCGGACTAGGTTATAGAACCAAATCTAGACAAAGATCCTACTTTGCTGTACTGAACCAGTCCAGACCTAAAGTTCAGGCATGGGTACCCAAACTATGCCTGAACAAACAAACTGGATCAAATCAATACTGGATCCCCAAGGACAAGATTCACATCTTGCCATACCATTATCGTGGCTTTAGTCCAGGGGGAGCCAAATTGAAAACAATATTTATTGTTAGATAAAATTCAATTCTTGCTTGCAATTTGCATGATTGATTGTTTACTTAATTTCTGCAATTTACCATGTTTAGATTTAGGAATGGTTAGTTTAAGGACTGAACCAACTTAACTGAAATCTGACAACATAGTATTGGGTGGAGGTGAGATGATAGTACGTTAGGGAAACCAATTCTAATAAGGTCAAGTATTCTCTACTTGGTCTCTTTAGACTGGTGAAACTAGTCGAAGCTACTGATCCAGGACCCAAACTAGTTAGACCAGAATTTTTCAAAGATTAATTTTGAAAATGAAATTTCACTGAAAGGCTTTGTCAAGGAAAGGGTTGATGATCCAATAAGGCTACGGCCAAAGAAGGCTTAGTGCCTCGCCAAGACCTGGAAGCCAATCTTTGAAATTCAAATTCAAACTAGTCTCTGTTAAACTCGAATCTAACATAAATTTTCAGTTAGTTGTAGATTTAAACATTCTTTTCAAAATAAATTCAATTGTTTTTAAAATTAATTAAGTTTTTCAAAAAAAATCATATTTTTCTCAAAAATTCTTTTATCAAAACCTGTCTCACAAAATCTATAAGACTAACGTGATTGAAAACCCTAGATTTGGGTGAGACAGACTAGGCAGTGAAAATCAATTTAAGCTATTCCTGACTCTAATTGGATCCAAATCAACAAAACTCTTTATGTGTAGGAACATAAAGATTTCGACTAATGGATGTTGGATAGCGGTTGCTCCTGACACATGACTGGAGATAAATTGAAATTCACCAAACTCAAGTTCAAGAACCTAGGCTCAGTGGCATTTGGCAACAATACTACACTCAAGGTAATTAGGTCAGGTAATATTGAACTTAAATCTGACTTTGTTATTAAGAAAGTTCTTTTGGTTGAAAACTTCAATTTTAACCTACTTAGCATAAGCCAGGTATGTGATTCTGGTTATATAGTTACCTTCAACAATTCTAACTGCCTGATTAGAAACTTGCAAAACTCAAAAATCATGCTTAAGGGCACTAGGAAAAATAATGTTTACACTATAAACCTTCCCCTAGTACCTAAATGCATGTTAACTCAGTTAGAACAATCAAACCTCTGGCATAGGAGACTAGGTCACACTAACCTAAGAATTATTTCAAAAATCACCCAACTTGGCTTAATTAAAGGTATCCCCAAAATTAAAAATCATGCAAACCTAATATGTGAATCATGTAAACAAAGTAAACAAACCAGATCTAATCACAAACTAATTCAATCTGATTTAACTCAAACTACGCTTGAGCTCCTGCACCTTGACTTATTTGATTCACATGGAGCCAAGTCACTAAGCGGAAACTGATACTGCTTAGTCATAGTTGATGATTACTCTAGGTTTACCTGGGTTAGATTTCTAAAGACCAAAGATGAAACCCTAAACCTATTTAATGAATTCTGTAAGTTAATTGAAAATCAAAACGATACTAAAATCAAAAGACTTAGGAGTGACCACGAGGGAGAATTTGAAAATCAACGGTTCGAGGAATTCTGTAAGGTAAATGGATACATACATGAATTTTCGTGTCCTAGAACCCCCCCCCCCAACAAAATAGGATAGTTGAAAGAAAAAATAGAACTCTACAGGAAGCCGCTAGGGCTATGCTCAATGAATTTAACTTAGCCAACCAATATTGGGCAGAAGCAATTAGTACGGCTTGCTACATACAAAATAGAGTCCTGATTAACAAACGACACAACAAAACACCCTATGAACTATATTACCATAGACTTCCAAATCTACACTACCTAAGGGTCTTTGGATGCAAAGTTCATATCCTAAACACCAAAGACTACTTAGGAAAATTCCAGTCTAAGTCAACCCCAGGCATCTTCCTAGGATATTCAACAACAAGTAGAGCCTATAGGGTTTACAACAACCAAACCAAGAAAATCGAAGAAACAACTAATCTAATATTTGATGAAGAAATTAACTCAAATCCAAATCAAACTTCATCAAACACTGATCAAGAAGATAATCAACAAGTTGGTGAATCTTTAATTGAACCCATAAACGAACTAACTATTGAACCAACTAGTGAGTCAAATGAACCAATTATTGAACCAATAATTGAACCAACTCAAAGAGACAGTAGCAGCATTGGTAAGACGAGACAGTCCCACCCTCCAACAAGACGAGACAGTAGCAGCATTGGTAAGAGGACAATTTCAAGCAAGAAACAATCTTTACTCCTCTACTTACAACCCCGGTTGGAGGGATCACCCAAATCTAAAATATGGGAACTCTTTCTGCCAACAAAACCCTCAAACACAGCAATTGCAGCAGCCTCCACAGAATTTCCAGCAAGCACAGCCACAATTCCAGCAGCCACAGCAATTTCAGACCCAAAATCCAAATTTTCAGCCTACAATTCAGTAACCGCAGCCCCAATTTCAACAATTCTAGCCTCAATTCCAACCATATCAGCAAGGGCAGAAAGGTTGTCAATCGTTTCAAAATTGTCAGCCTCAAAACCAACCATTTTTCCAGCCCTCACAGCCCTATAATCAGAATTTCTAGCCTTACAATCAAGGGTTTCAGCCTATGCAAAATCAGCCCTCACAACAGAATTTTTCATTTCAAAATCAGAACTTTCAAGGCTACAACGCCCAGCAAGGTTTCCAAGCATGTCAGCCCTCTAATCAGCCCTATCAACAGCAAATTTCACCCTCCTATCAGCCCCAACAGCCACATTTTCAAGGATCTCAGCAAGTTCAACAATTTCAGCCTACTACCTCATCACTTCAAGGCCAGTCAAGGAACTATGCTAACCAAGGAGGCTATGGGAGCTCAAGTGGAGGAAATGCCAGCAACAACAAATGATGGAGATTTTACAGCAACTGCAACAACAAATGTTTCCCACCATACAAAACCTCGAGAGGCAAATGGGGCAATTGGCTAGTGGGATTAATCAAAGTCAAGCTCAAGGATCAAGTCAACTCCCTTCCCAAACTGTTCCTAATCCTAAAGGAAACGTGAGTGCTATTTATTTGAGGAGTGGGAAGGTTACATCATCTCAAAATGGTCCAAGAGCTGAAATTTTAGAAAACCGGACAGCACCTTAAATTCCAGCCCAAAACAGCCATGAAACGACTTCAAATTCAGTTGGTTCCAACCCTAGCCCATTCCCAACTCCTTCCTCAAGCAATCCTCCAATTTTGGTGGAAAACGGAGAAGAAATCAGTGCCGAGGCAGATTTTACAGCCACCACACCGCAAGGGACAGCCACTAAAATTTCAGCCTCTCCACTTCCGGCCAAAGAAGATGAATTTAGGGTTCCTTTACCCTTTCCACAGCTGAAAACACTAGCCAAAAAATAAGTAGAGGAGGAGAAGGCTAAGGAATTCAATGAACTGGTAAAACTTTTCAGTAAAGTAGAGATTAATGTACCTTTGCTGACTATGATAAAGCAGATTCCTAAGTATATCAAATTTTTGAAAGATCTTTGTGTTCATAAGAAAAAGCTTAAGGAAAATGAGTTGGTCAGCCTGGGGAAGAATGTTTCATCGCTCATCCATGTCATACCTTAGAAATGTGAAGACCCTGGGATGTTTACTGTATCTTGTGAGATAGGGAGCACCACATTCCACGATGTCATGCTTGATTTAGGAGCTTCAATTAATGTGATGCCCAAGTCAGTCTTCCAGATGCTTGGCATAGGCCCTTTACAGCCCACTGGTGTGGTGATACAGCTAGCAGACAGGAGGCAGACCCACCCAGCAGGTATGATTGAAGATGTTTTGGTGAAGGTAAAGGAGCTAATATTTCCTGCAGATTTTTATATCTTGGATATGGAGGGAGATTATCTTGCACACCGTTCTCCGCTTATTTTAGGAAGACCATTTCTGAAGACTGTTAGAACCAAAATTGATGTATATGCTGGTACACTTTCCATGGAGATCGGAGACACGGTGGTTCAGTTTAGCCTTTTCGATGCTATGAAGCATCCGAGAGAGGATCACTCCATCAGGAGCATGGATATTCTTGAGGAGATGGAGCAGACAGAGCTAGAGGCTGAGGGATTTTTACCTGATTTTTCTGGAGGAGCTATTGATTAAGAGGAGGCTGAGAGAGTAATTACTGTTGAGACTGAGGATTTTTTAGAAGATTTTTCAGACGCATTTCCAACTGGAGAGGTTCTTCTAGGTGTAGGGGATTGCACAAAGCCCCAAGGATCACCTATTTCTGTTGAGATTCAAAGTGTAGGGGATTGCACAAAACCCCAAGGATCACTTATTCCAGTTGAGTGTCTACTAGAACTTGAACCTGATATGGAACCTATACATGACCAGGAGGAAGCTATGGACACATCTATCATTGTGGAACCTCCAGGTATTTTTCAGCACGATCACGATCAGGTAAGTATTTCTTTTATTTTTTTGGAAACATCAAGAGAGGTACCAAAAGTTGATTTTATTGGCTGCGATAAAATTCTTGATATATCATGTGTGGGAAATAATTATGAAAATTTCATTGAAGTATCCAAAAGAGATTTCATTGATTATGATAAGTGTCTTGATGCATCTTGGGTAGATATTCATTGTAAAAAATTCTTTGAGATGCCAAAAATTGATTTTATTGGATGTGATGCATTTTTGGATACATTTTATGTAGAGATTGATGATATTACACTTCTGTCTTACCCTGTAAGCATGAGAAAGGTTTTACATGGTTTTGCAGGGTCACAAAGACTTCTGGAGTGGGAGCTTCATCTGAACAGGCTCAAACCTCCTGGAGGGTGTTCCAACAAGAATAAAGAGGGAGGAGATGATTTTACTTTAATTCAAAACACTCTACCTCTTAAATGGGTCTTGTATTTAAATAACCTTCGTCCACCTGAACAAGTTGCTGTAAAGTCCAAGTGTGGGGGAGTGATGCACCGAAAAATTGAACAAATGAAAGAAGCTCTCTCACACACCCAGACTCCTCCACTTCCACGATGGAGGCTATTTCTTGATAGACTCCGACCGCCAGAGATAAAAGGGAGTTTGATCTTTCTTGCCTTTTCCTGTATTGCATGTTTTCACTTTTAAAATGAGTTCTTGCTAATAATTATGTGAGTAGAGTAACATGAATAAAAGTCATTGTAAATACCATGTCTTTTCATTTAGCACTTTTTCTTGCATGACTAGGAATAAATGTATCCCTTTAGGTTATCTCCATAGCATTTTAGAGTCTTTTGAAAATAAATTAAATTTGGTTGTTAAAACTTAGGGTTTGAGCTCATGGATGAAATCTTGGATGCTTGAGTACTACTTTGCTTTAGATTCTTAATTGATGACTTGGGATGAATTATTTTTACCTAGTGAGAATTAGCCTTACTTTTGTGATACACATGTGTCATTGTGCTCTAGAACTTGCTTAGGTTCTTTCTAAGCCATATTTCAATGATTGGGTCACATTTATAGAGACAAATCATTTTGCTTCTCATTTCATATCAATTTTCGTAAATTCCCCTTGTATCACTTCATATTTCTCATTTTCCCTACCTAACATCATTTTTATCTATGGACTTGTTTGTTTGAAATGTTTTCTTGATGCTACTTTGCCCGAGACGGACAAAGATTTAACTGTGGGGGAGTGACTAGTGTTTGGAGTTGTTTTGTGTCAAGGAGGCATTTCATGTCGAAAAAAAAAAAGAAAAAAAAACAGAGAAAAAAAACAGAGAAAAGAAGTTTGTGCCAAAGAGAATAAAAAGCTGCTATTTTGGATAGGAAATTGACTTGGATCAAAACTGTAAAGTTGGAATTTTGGGAAGCCAAGATCAGCAACATCTTGTAGAGACTGAGTTGAAGCTGGAATTATTTGAATCAATGCAAAAATGGTTGTGCCAAACAAGGAAAAATAGTTTGTGTATATCTGAACTGAGCTGGACTGTTCGGAATGGAAACAAATGCAAGGGTGCTGACAAGGATTAAGAACAAGTCCATCAACCAGCCAGCCATCAGAAATTTGAAAAGCAGCAGGTTAGTTGAATTTAAGTGCCGAAATCTTATCAGGCAGTGCTGAAAAACAAACCTGAAAATAATCTGTGCAGAGCTGAAACTAGACTGTATTGCAAGCTGAAAAACTGAAAAAAACTGAGCTGAATATCAAGGATAGCTGCTGAAATAAGTAGGCTGCGAAGTATTGAATATCTTGAAGGATTGTTTGTGAAGATGAATTGGAGAAATCAGATTGGAATGTGGAGTTGACAAGGGCAGAAATCTGTGCCAAGTTCAAGTGCAGAAATTGTCAACTTGAAGCTGAAATTGATTTTCCTGGGCTTTGAATCAGGGAACAAAGATATGAATGTATCAAAGAGTGATGAGTGCATCCTTTGCTGATCAGAATTGGAAGGAATGTGGCTGCTAGGACTGATAGATCAAAACAGAAAAATTTTGTAGTGCCATGGTCTCAAGTGAAGCAATTGCATTCTCCACTACTACTTGATGCTAGGATCAATTGTGTAGCTGCTGGGAAGAAATCAGAGTTTTGTAATGAAGATGCAGTGGAGCTGAATTTGCAGCCGAACAGAAAAAAAAAAGAAATGGAAGAAGAAGAGTGCCAACTTGAAGGTGGAGTGTATCAAAAAGAAGATTGTAAGAGATGGTTAGTGGGAATTACATTTGGAGCATCTAACTTCCTAATTGTCATTCAATGTTTCAAGTTCCTAGGATGTGAATTCAAAACCGAAGAGCTCCAATTGTCCATTAGAAGATTTAAGAGTAGAAAAAAAAAGAAAATAGTTGAAAAAAAAATCAAAGAAACCAAGTGGCACACCATTGAGTTTTGGCACCATAAAGCAAGTGAAGTTTCTCTCACCCAAATCCAATTCAAAGCTTTGTTACAATACATTCTGACCTTGCTAGAGGATAAAAGAAGGGAAAAAAATCAGAAAAGAGAAGAAGGAAACAAAGTTGGCACGCAAGGTGGAAGTTGGCACATTGAGACTAATAGGTTTTCTTCATCCAAATCAAAGGCAATTATTCAAATTTGACTTCACCACATTTTGATATCACTAGAGGACTGCAAAGATGGGGCAAAGCACATTGGAAACATTTTCGAGCAACCAAGTCTCCCACTTTATCAATTTTCCATTTTCTTGGCTTTTATTCCACTCTTTACCATTTTCTATGTTTTCATTTTGTTTTTGTAAATGTTGATCCTAATCATGAATAATGGTGGAGAGTAGATAATAAGCAAGCCTATGGTAGTGCAAGAAGCATGTGTGTTTGAGTGAGCTCCACTTCCATCATCAACTTAGAAC